>CM076942.1:2331453-2843760 GCA_039566165.1 Maruca vitrata | reverse complement strand
ATTTAAGCATACATAGGGACAGACAAACCCGGGAAACGATTTTGCTTTAGACTAGGTAACTTCATTAGCGCTTTTTTTTTTATATTAGGCAAACAAGATGACCACACTCCATCTGATGGTAAGCGGTAGTGAGATCCAAATATGAGGTCGACTCTCAATCCACCTTGCAGGTCAGTATTATTTTTGCCCAAATTGCCATCACGTGTTGACAGATCAGCGAATAGTGCTGACCGCTGACCTGCCAGCTGACCTGCCTCTTATCTCTGACCTCTGGAGTGTTCCCTCACTCTGTTTGCGCGTGAATCATGCTGTTGAAAACATGATTGTGTTATCTGATAGAGTACGAGCAGGTTTTGAGCTGCGACTTTGTTCGTGGGGACATATCAAGGTATCATCATCAGCCCATATACGTACCCACTGCTGGCACGGGCCTACCCTTAACTAGTGATAGCTTTAGTCAACCACGCTGGCCAAGTGCGGGTTGGTCGACTACACAACCTTAGGATTTCTTGGTAGGTGTGCAGGTTTCCTCACGATATTATTCTTCGCCGTTAAAGCGTCGTATATCGTATGAATTTCAAATTTGAAAAGATTGTGGTACGTGGCGGGGTGAACTGGCGACCTCTCGCATGGCAAGCAACGAGTTTAACCACTCGGCCATCGACGCTTTTCTTTTACATTGATTTAATCCCGAACTATGTAGCTTGAGTACCTACTTGTGTTACGGATATTAGACCTAACAATAATAAGGATAGACTAACTTAGGTCCATACATAGGTTATCTAGAAAATACGTTTAAATACGGAAGTAAAACAAATATCTATTACATAACTGGCTCGGTGGAACAGTGGTTAGTGACCCAGGTTTACTACCTACGGTTCCAAGAGTTGTGGGTTCGATTCCCACCCGGGACAAATATTTGTGTGACGAACATCGCTGTTGGTTCCGTGTCTGGGTGTGTATTAAGTATATTTAAGTATATTTGTGTATCCGCTGTTGATTCTGATATCTGTAACACAAGTAGCTTAAGCTACTTACCACGGGAACAATGTATGTGATGTTGTGTAATTTTTTTTTAATTATAACTGGCTCGGTGGAACAGTGGCTAGTGACCATAGCTGGCGGTTCCAAGAGTCGTGGGTTCGATTCCAACTCGGGATAAATATTTGTGTGCAGGGCCGCGCCGACCCTCGGCAGCGCCTGTGTGCGGAACCTATGAAGCGCCTTTTTTTAACGAATCATCATGAAAAACTAATTAAAATTTTTAATTGTTAATGTAAACTGAAATCAATAATATATTTTTTTTGACGGGCCAGGGATATTATCGTCTTCCTTCATGAAAATAATTTAGGTGGCAGTGGCGGCGCGGCGCCCCTATTCTATTGGCGCCTGTGTGCGCCGCACACTTCGCACATAGGGGCGGCTCGGCCCTGTTTGTGTGATGAACATCGGTGTTTGTTCCGTGTACCTATGTATTTTTTGATATTTTGATCTTATTCTTAATATTTAGTCGTTGTCGTCCATATTAAAGGAAATAAACTGTTTTTATAGAATATATAGTTAACAATTTCTTTTTCATACTTACATAGATTAATTTATTTTAACTTTTTTTTTACTTCAATACCAATGCGAGACTCCACGCCTTGTCTCGTTGTTGCTCCGGCAGTGGTCTCCTCTTTCACGTCCCCCTTTCCCTCTAAATAGGGTTGAGTGCCCCGGTGAAGTGGCGGTGAGGTCGACAGGCACAATAGACCATCTATTGTGCCTGTCGATCTCATATGTGGATCTCACTGCCGCTTACCATCAGGTGGAGTGAGGTCATCTTATTTGCTTATTATAAAAATAAAACTTTCTAACTGACACACGATGATGGCTTGCAGTAGTCTTGTCATCATCACCGGACTTGCGGAAAAGCTGATGGCTCTCACCCCTACGTTATATCAATTTGTAGACGGACAAAGACGCGGGCAGAAAGCTAAATACATACAGTATATTATATATACCTACTATTGAATACGTCATCGATTTATGGGGTTAATGCCTTCACTGGATTAATGGCAAATGAAATTGAAATATCTCCCTATAAATACTTTTGTAGGGTACCTACTCGAGAAATGAGAATTAAATTTTTTCGTTCCTTGGCACTGAGTCAAAAGTCGAGTAGATAGGTACATTATGACCAATCTGTGGTTTTATCTTGTCTATAAAGATAAATAATATGTATTGGTCAATAAAATTGTATTAAGCTATTGCATAGCTTTTATCGCGGGCTTTGAGCGCGGCGACCGAACCAAGAAATTCCGTAACGAAAAAACCTCACAATCGTCTAACGTCGTTTCAGTTCGGTAGACTTCGGCACGGTGTTTGTGTGCGTGCGGTTAGACGTATTGTAGAAACTCGCACGAATCGAGACGAGCTGCTCCGAAATGGGACGATGCTATGCAATAGCTATACCGCGGCAGTCCCCGAGTGCCACACGTCTTTTATTTATTCCTCAACTTTATTTTATTAGGGCTTAAATGAAATTTAATATCATAATAATTACAAATAAATCTTAACCCTGAATATCTAAGTTCAAATAGTAATCTAATTTATGTAAGGCTCTCGTCAGAAAACATTTTGAACCGTAAACTAAGTTCATAGAGTGCACTTTTGCATGTATGCATTTGTTAACAGAACCTACTACGTTTGGTGACGATAAAAATATCACCTGGTTATAAACGTGACATTTATAAATGCAGTTAGTATGCACTCATCATTATTATAAGCCAATATACGTCCCCACTGCTGGGGCAGGGGCCTACCCTAAACTAGGGCGATCAGACCTTAGTCTACCACGCTAGCCAAGTGCGAGTTGGTTGACTACACAACCTTAGAATTTCTTCGTAGGTGTGCAGGTTTCCTCACGATGTTTTCCTTCACCGTTAAAGACTTGGGGAGCTGATGGCTCTCAACCCTAAAAATAGACAGACAGAGGGAGCGATTTTGTTTTATACTATGTAGTACAGGCTACTAATAAACAGTAGTTTCTGTAACAATAGACGGTGTACTAACCACAATGGCGGACAGTAAGTGAGTTCTTATTTCATAAGTATTGCCCTCAAGGTCTTGCAACCACAGCTATGCGGGTATTATGTAGGTGGCGCCACGTGTTCAAGGACAGTGGTGGAAGGCAGGTGTCCAGGGTTCTCTTCCCGTCTGTTACATATAACCCTACTAGTAGGGTTGACTGCCTCGTTGGTCTATTGGTTGCAAGCGCTGCGTAAGGACCGAGAGGTCTCAGTACTAGTCCGGGGTCGGCCAAAATTTGTGTTAGTTTTTCTGTAGGTAAAGTAATTACTCAGCCCGGAGCTAGGATGTTGGCGGTTGCACGCCCGTGCCTCGGAAAACACGTTAAGCCGGTGGTCCTGCGCCCGATCTATCATCGTTCATGTCGGGTTGTCGTCTCACCGAACTATGGGTGTAAGGGAACAGAGAGTGCACTTGTGCACTATAATATGTCTTACGTATTTGGCTGATCTCAATTGAGATCGGCCGCCATGAACGAAATCGGTCGGACTCCTTATAGTCCTAACTACTCCTAAGAATATTATAAACCTGAAAGTTTGTATGTGTGGATGGAAGTTTGTTACTCTTTGAAGCAAATACTACTGTACAGATAACTATGAAATTTGGTATGCAGGTAGCTGAAGACCCAGAATAACTCATAGGCTACTTTTTATCCCGGAGTTCCCGCGGGAATAGGGCTTCCATGCGGACAAAGTCGCGGGCGGGAAGCTAGTATGAAATATGCAGTAGTTCTGTTGTAGAATAAGTAATTTATAATATTAATATGATAAGTAGCTACATTTTTACTACTTCCTTCATCTAATTATTCATCTACTAAGTCCAATGTTTATATTATTGTGATCATGTAAGACACACCCGTTAACGTCATTTGGACTCTGTATTCATTAAGTGAACCATCATCGTGGCGTCACGATCAGTCCTCATTGCAAAACTAATTATGCAAGCTATTAATTAATATTTATTACAGTAAGGTCTGTAAGCTATCTCTCTATCTGTCATGCCGTAACACAGTGGTAAAATATAATTTGCTGGCGCAATATTATAGTGACTCGGCATCAAGTTAAATCTAGGAAGAGCTATTTCGGCTAGTCCCTCCCTCCCCTTTCCACTCCCGAACGACACGTGCTGGACAGCGCTGCCATCCACATACAATGCAGGCGCTGGTGGGGAGGACTAAGAGGTTCAGCTCTTCATTTCTGCCCCGTGCCATTAAGGCATGGAATGCTCCTGCCAGCTCATGTTTTTCCTCCCTCCGGGTTCTTCGGGCGGGGCGTGAAACGGCATTTAAGCAGGCCTTTAGGTTGAGTGCGACAGGCGCAATATGGTCTATTGTGCCTGTCGACCTCATATTTGGATCTCACTACCGCTTACCATCAGGTGGAGTGAGGTCATATTGTTTGCCTATTATAAAAAAAAATGTTCAATTTATGTATGCACTCGCTCAGTCACTTTTATAATAATAAAAGATACGAGTACGATTGTCCCCTCAAGGTGAATATTTAAAAATACAGTTGTTTTTAAATCGGAGCTATGATAGATACCTACAAACACTGTCTGCGAAAACAATGTGTGGGTTCAATTTGGTGCATAGACTAAAAACCGGTCAAGCTTGAATCGGACTCGAGTATCTACCGACCGAGTTATACAGGGTATCCCAAAAAATACCTAGCCGACTAAAAAAAGTGGGGCATCCAAAACACCCCCTGATGTTTTTTTCTAAACTTTTGAGAATAATAGACCTAGCCGACTAAAAAAATTCTGAGAAAAAAGTATTAGACTTTTTTGAGAAATTCTTTTTGCAAATCGATTTTCATGAGTTCTTCTTTAATGCTAACTTAGATGGAAGTTTTCAAAATGATGATTTGTATTATTCTCAAAAGTTTAGAAATAAAATCATAACTCGAAAACTATAAAACATCGCGGAACATACTATGGTGTTTCGGATGCCCCACGGGGTGTTCTATCTCAGGACTTACACTTGGCACATTTTTTTGTGACACCGTGTATCGTTAAATATCACACAACGTCACTTACAATAGATATTAGTCTTTATGGGTCTACACGCGTTATTAGGAGTAGCAATTACATAGCTACTTACTGCCCGACGTTTCGACTGGGTTACACCAATCGTGGTCGCGAGCGAACTGACTGTTCTGATTCCATGATAAGTACATAGTTTATGAACTTGTGTTACGGATATCGGTAACAACAGTGGATACACAAATACACTTAAATTTATAAATAACACACCCAGACACGGAACAAAAATCTATAATGTTAAGGATTGACGTACGTTGTTGGTCACTGATGTAAAAAAGTTATGTTACTGTGTTGTGTTAAATATTATTATTTTATTTACCAGGACCGTAGCACATGGCAGGAAGTGATCTCTGTCTACCCCTCTGGGAAAAAGACGTGATTTATGTATGTGTTACCGGCCAAACCCGATTTCAGGACAAACTAGTTTAGCCTAGGCCAAACTAGTTTGTCCTAAGCCCGTCAGGATAAACCGGTATAGCCTAGTCCAAACTAGTTTGTCCTAAGCCCGTTAGGATAAACCAGTTTAGACTAGGCCAAACTAGTTGATCTTGATATAGATACGCATTATCTAGGATATACTGGTATGGCCTTTTCCATACATTGTAATATGTCAAGAAAGTCAAAATAAATAGATTATCCAAATAAAATCCTCCGCAATAGGAAAAATAATATTTTTTATTATACTATAATGATTATAACAAGAAATAAGATTATACTATAATCTTTTATCTTGTTTCTTAAAAAGATAGGATAAACCGGTATGGCCTTCTGTTTACAAAAATTAAATTTAAAAATTGTGATAGCATGGAAATTAAAGGAGTTATAGTCAAAAACATATTTTAATTTTCTCTACTCCGCAACTGAAAATTTCGGCATGTGATTATTTGGAGCAATGTGAGAGTACGCAGTATAATAAAGAGACCCAAAACTATTGTATTGTGTATAAATATACATAACTATCTGTGCCCGCGACTTCGTTCGCGTGGACTATGAGATTTTACATCCAAAAGTTTTTGCCCAATAACTCCCGTTCCCGTGCGAATTTTGCAATATCGCGTTGCAAGTAAACTTAAAAAAAATACAGGGTTTCAAGGGTTGAAAGGGGGTTAAAACTTGAAAATTATTATAGAAAATATTACTTACTCTATATTTACACACTAATGTATTTCTTTGTGTTTTTTCAATTTAGGGGTTGTTTGCAAGGGTTGTAAGATTTTCAAGGGTTGAAATTATTTTAATATGAGGTCATTGTGGTAGAAAACACTTCAGGACTTCATCACTTACTATTAGACATGTTTTATAACGATTAAAGTTTTTCGAATAAGGTGTACCCTTTAAAAATAATAGGCGCAGTTCAGATCATTTTCACTTTTAAAGTTATGGGGTACATAATACTCATATGATTATTTATTTTTATTATTATTTGGTAAAGTATGATTGTTTGTATTATCATTTATTATCCACTAGCGGCCGCCCGCGACTTTGTCCGCGTATTAATGGGTTTTATTAGCAATGATGTATTAAAATAGCCAGCTACCTCCATACCATGTTTTATAAAAATCTACAAACGTAAATACTTATTTTCACCACCCCCATGAATGAAATTAAAAAAAATAGCGCTGGTGTCTCCGGAGTGCCAACTACCTCCATACCAAGTTTTATAAAAATCGACAAACACGTCAAAAGTCTCCCATACTAATTTTCACCCCTAACTGATGAACTTGTAACAAACATCCACACATACATCCATACATCCACACATCCATACATCCATACTTACAAACTTTCACGTTTATAATATTAGTAAGGATAATTTTTAACGACATAATAATTAAGACATTATTGCTTACTTTAAAAAAACATTTATTTCTTGCCAAATATAGTATGATTGCACGAATGAAAACTTAACGACGAATCATTATAAGAAGTAAGAAATAAGATTATAGTATAATAAAAATTATAATTTTTCCAATTACGAAGGATTTTATTTGGATAATCTATTTATTTTGACTTTCTTGACATATTACAATGTCTGGAAAAGGCCATACCAGTTTATCCTAGATAACGCGTATCTATATCAAGATCAACTAGTTTGGCCTAGTCTAAACTGGTTTATCCTAACGGGCTTAGGACAAACTAGTTTGGACTAGGCTATACCGGTTTATCCTAACGGGCTTAGGACAAACTAGTTTGGCCTAGGCTAAACTAGTTTGTCCTGAAATCGGGTTTGGCCGGTAACATATGTATGTATGTATTTTTAATATATTATGTACTAGCTCTCCGCCCGCGACTTCGTCCGCGTAGAGACGTTTAACGGGTAAAACATTACTTCCTTATAGCGCAGTCGGTTAAAAAGTAGCCTTTAACTTTTTCTAGGCTCTGGACTATATCTGTACCAAATTTCATTCAAATCGGTCCAGTACTCTATGCGTGAAAGCGTAATAAACAGACAGACAGACAGAGTTACTTTTGCATTTATAATATTAGTAAGGTTGATGTGACCAATGAATAATTAAGGTACAGTCGCCAAATTTCGTCCCCCAACCTAATTCCGTCCCCCTTGGTTTCCTTTTTCGTATTTAACGCCACCTAGTTTTTTTGGTCCAAATCAGAAGTTCGAACTGTCAATCGGCCATGGCGAACAATTCTTGGTGAGATATTGCTCCTGTCACAAAATATTTAAAAAGTAAAAAATTGTTGAGGGTGAATTTTGGATCCAAATATTGTCTAAATAGTTTTACTTTCGATAGGATTGACATACTGTGATATTTTCTTTTTCAAAATTTATTTTTATTTCATAGATTTATTCGGATAGAACAACATTTGGGTTACGAGACATGTTTCTTGATGAAATTCATGTTTTAAATACAAGTAGCATATTCCTAATTTCGTCCCCCCGCTTGACCCTAATATCGTCCCCGGGGCCAATACTTAGAACTTAATTGGTTTGAAATAGTTTAGTGTGTAATTATTTCCTATATTTATTTGTTTCCATTATTTGATGCCAGAGTCGATATCAGGTGCTAGAATCAAGATTTTAATGCAGAGACTCCATATTCATTTATAGTTCCTTCTGATTTGCCTATTTGACTTGAAAATTTATATATTTTAAGATATACTAATGAGAGTCTAATTAGATATTAGGAATATAATTATTAGCGTTGATTATTGTTAGAATATAATTTAAGTTCAAGTACTGAATATATGTTACGCCTAATAATATACCGGGGACGATATTAGGCGCCAAAATTTACGTTCCTAAAATTCCTAGTTTATTGTAAAAGTTATGATTGTAGAAATATTTACAAAGTTATAGATCAGTTGACTATTTTTATTAGTAAAGAAGTAATCTGCCTAGAGTTTGGCGTTTCATTTATAGTTTTAGCTATTATATTCTTTTTTTACCGTATTTTTTACAAAAAGGGGACGATATTTGGCGACTCTACCTTATTCTATTCTATTCTATGCTATGTTCGTCACTTAAATATATTTTCCGGGTGTAATCGATCCCATGACTCTTGGAAGCGTAGGTAGCCAGGGGCACTAACCACTGTTCCACCGAGCCAACTTCGGAGTTTAGGCTTTGTTCAGTGATGGGGCACGGGCCTACCCTAAACTAGGGAGATCAGACCTTAGTCAACCACGCTGGCCAAGTGCGGGTTGGTCGACTACACAACCTAGGAATTTCTTCATAGATAAATAAATAAATAAATAAATATTACACAACATCACATACATTGATCTGATCCCGTGGTAAGTAGCTTAAGCACTTGTGTTACGGAAATCAGGATCAACAGTGGATACACAATAAATATACTTAAATATATTTAATAATACACCCAGACACGGAACAAACACCGATGTTCGTCACACAAATATTTGTCCCGAGTGGGAATCGAACCCACGACTCTTGGAACCGCAGCTTATGAACCTGAGTCACTAACCACTGTTCCACCGAGCCAGTCACGATAGATGCGCGGTAGGATTTCCTCACATTTTTTCATTCACCGTTAAATAGTGAAATAATCTTACAAATGTGACACTTTGTAAATCAAATGCAGGCCTAAACAACATAAAGGGTCGATGGCCGATTGGTTAAGGTCGTTGCTTGCCATGCGAGAGGTCGCCAGTTCAAAACCCGCCAGGTACCAATGTGTTTTTCAAATTTGAAATTCATATGTACCATCATCCGACGCTTTAACGGTGAAGGAAAACATCTTGAGGAAACCAGCACATCTGAGAGATTTTTCTACGCTGTGTGAAGCCATGTCAGAGGCCTACGGGCGGTTTAAAAACTCTGACACCAGGTTGTTCATTAACCATACGATAAGAAGAAGAAGAACAACATACTTAGATCGTGCAACACCTATTGTAAAGTGCATTATTTAATGCAATTTGTGAAAGGCAAGAGCTATTACACAGTTGGTCGGCTCACGCGATGTCTTCCACTATTTGTAATCTGTTGATAAAAACAATTTTAAAACGAAAAAAGTTAGTCAGCTAATTGGGTATGCAATATTGCGAGGTTTCCGACATTTTTTCTTTAATAAATCACGTTCATTGTGTTTTTTATAGAATTAAAAAATGGATGAATTCGCTCGCGACCACGATTGGTGTAACCCAGTCGAAACGTCGGGCAGTAAGTAGCTATGTATCTGCTACTCCTAATATCGCGTGTAGACCCCTAAAGACTAATATTTAGTAAAAATGGAGGTTCTCAGTTTCACCTAGTCTGTATGTTTACTTTCAGTAATGTTACATCATCAGCCCATATACGTCCCCACTGCTGGGGCACGAGCCTACCCTAAACTAGGTCTCGCAGGCCGCGAGTCAACCGCGCTGGCCAAGTGCGGGTTGGTCGACTAAACAACTTTAGAATTTCTTCGTAGATGTGCAGGTTTCCTCACGATGTTTTCCTTCATCGCAAAGACGATAAACAACGACTTTTATTCGTGCGGATAAAGTTGAATCGTTAATTCGACAAGTTGGTAATTGCAAGTAATTACATACTAGGGTGCTATCGCGTGAAATCATGAGATAATAACAGTGGGGCTACCATGAGTTTAAAACTTACGCGCTCGATATCGACTACGTAAATATGTCTATGAAAAACATGTACAGCGCCGGCTGGTGGTTACGCGAAGAACTACAATCGGCCATATGAAAAAAACAACTCGATAGGTTTTTAACGTACGTAAGTTTACGATAGCCAACTCATGGTATGCCCTCAGGTTACTTACTGTAGAATACTAACCTATGTTTCGTTCCTTTCTCTTAACGCATTTCCTCATTCAATTTGTTTTTTTTTTGGAATATTTTTTGTTTACTCTACGTTACTCTTTTACTCGTCGTATCACATAGATAATTTTATTATTATAGTACGTAGGTGTACCTAATCAATTGCTATTGTCACTAAGAAGATAGCAAAGTTATACATACTAGCTGTGCCATCGATTTCGTCTGCGTTTTCCCCAGTTTACAAACATTTTCCATAGTTTTCTTGCTCCTATTGGTCGCAGCGTAATTGTATATGGCCTAACCTGCGTCGAGAAAGGCGTAACACAGAAACCTGTTAAATCTTCCATCTGTAATTTTATTGTTATTTGTATATATTGTATTCTTTAAAAAAGACTATTCTATTCTATTCGATAAATGGTCTGTCCAAATCATAAAGATTTTTTTAATTCAAGGATTTAGTTCAAACAAACACTTCAGCTTTTATAATAATAAGATAGACGTATAGATATTGTTTTCTCTCCATACCTAAGGCTGAAAATTAAAAATAAAAATCAAATTATATAGTAAAGAGAAAACTGCCTGACGATAAGATAAAAAAATATATATAACGGTGAACGAACTCTTTATCTAGCATTCCACATTCGAATATTGAATGTCAAGGTTCCTTCAAAATCGTCGGCCATTTTTGTTTTGCGATATCCATCCGTCAAACTAATATGATATCTGTATGGTGGACAAAGAGTTCATTTTCGTTTGTGGTGACAGTTTTTTGCTCATGGCGCTAATAGATTATTTTGAACATCACCACTGATTGATGCTTTGTCATTCATAAAGCAAAATAATGATAAATGTAACACTTTTTCGTAATTTGAGATTAAATAGCACACAAAATGCTTGGTAACAGAGTAATTTTGGACTATTTGCCAAAGATTTCAATGCTTTGCTTGTTTTTTGAACAAAACACATAATTCTATGTTTGTATAGCTTTCCGCCAGCGAAATCATTTGCGTGAACGCGTTTAGCGCGTAACACATTACTCTCTCATAGCGAATTTGGTTAAAAATTGCCTATTTTATTATAATTCTCAGTGTATAAACTATCTATATATAAATTTTAGACTTTCGCGTTCCATTACACTAAATATTTGTCTTTATGGGTCTAGCCGTGTGTCCAATCCTGTTCGCTCGCGACCACGATTGGTGTAACCCAGTCGAAACGTCGGGCAGTAAGTAGCTATATATTTGCTACTCCTAATAACTCGTGTAGACCCATAAAGACTAATATTTAGTATCTATATATAAACTTTCATTTAGGGGTGAGAGCCATCCGCTCCCGCGCAAGTCCGGTGATGAGGACGAGGCTACTCCAAGCCATCATCGTAGGGGTGAGAGCCATCCGCTCCCCCGCAAGTCCGGTGATGATGACAAGGCTGCTCCAAGCCATCATCGTAGGGGTGAGAGCCATCTGCTCCCCCGCAAGTCCGGTGATGATGACGAGGTTACTCCAAGCCATCATCGTATGTCAGTTAGGAAGTAAAAAGCGAGTTGTTCTTGCACATGGCTGGTTTTTTTTTATTATCCCCGGTTCAGTAAACATTTAAATCATTCCCCACACACGTCACATCACCAGTCATCTATTTCAGTCACAGAACGCACATAAGAATGTCCTTCGAACGAAATAGTCTGTTCTAATTTGGGGAGAGGCGAGGTTAGCAAGTCCATTGAAGCGTCTATGGCCGATGGTTAAGGTCGTTGCTTGCCAAGCGAGAGGTCGCCAGTTCAAACCCCGCCAGGTACCAATGTGTTTTTCAAATTTGAAATTCATATGTACCATCATTCCACGTTTTAACGGTGAAGGAAAACATCGTGAGGAAACCAGCACACCTGAGAGATTTTTCAACGGTGTGTGAAGCCATGTTGGAGGCCAACGGGCGGTTTAAACTCTGACACCAGGTTGTTCATCAGCCGTACGATAAGAAGAAGCAAGTCCATTGCCACTACATGACTTTGATTTGATTTGTCATGGAAATCGGTCATGAACCGGGTATCAAGAATGAAACATGATGACTTTAAGTAAGATTTTAGACTTTCGCGTTCCATTACGCTAAAATTAGTCTTTATGGGTCTACCATGCGATATTAGGAGTAGCAAATTACATAGCGAACTTGAGTTCGCTCGCGACCACGATTGGTGTAACCCAGTCGAAACGTCGGGCAGTAAGTAGCTATGTAATTTGCTACCCCTAATATCGCGTGTAGACCCATATCCATATCCATAAAGACTAATTTTAATGATGACTTTATGCCCTGGACTATTCAAGATTGAAATGAAGCAAAATTTTAACCCTTTTTAAAAAAATGGGGGAGGTTCTCAATTAACCTGTATTTTTTTTATGATTGTAACAAAACTTTTGCCTGCTGAACCGATTTAAATGTTTTTTTTTTAATTTGAAAGCTGGTGCTTGCCGTTTGGTCCCATAGCAATTTGGTCCAGTTCTGACAATGGCATCCATGAATGATGGAAAGGCATCTCCTTAATACATAGGTAGTTAGAAGTAAAAGGATAATTCTTTCAAGACTGTATGAATTTTCAGACTACTAGTTATAATAACTTGTTATGATGTATGGTGCCTGTCGACCTCATATTTGGATCTCACTACCGCTTACCGTCAGGTGGAGTGAGGTCATCTTGTTCGCCTATTATAAAAAAAATAAAAAATAATATCCTTGTATTTTAGGTGAGCTGAACAAAAAAAATAGGGTGCAAAAAATGTATGTGTGAATGAATGAATGTTTGTTACTTTTTCACGCAAAAATTACTCTACGGATTTTAATGAAACTTCACGAAAATATAGTTTACGTATCAGAATAAAACACAAAGGCTACACACAAAGAAATATTACTATCCAAGATAAATACATATTACTAACTCCAAGCCTACAAAGTCGTAGTTAATAAGCAACATGGCTCGGTGGAACAGTGGTTAGTGTCCCAGGTTCACTACCTACGGTTCCAATAGTCGTGGGTTCGAATCCCACTCGGGACAAATATTTGTGTGACGAACATCGGTATTTGTTCCGTGTCTGGGTGTGTTATTAAATATATTTAAGTATAGGTATTTGTGTATCCACTGTCGTTTCTGATTTCCGTAACACAAGTGCTTAAGCTATATCACGGGATCTTATTATATCATACTTCTGAATCGGAGCAATGAGTGTGTTATTGTGTGACATTATTAATTCACTTAATACACGAGAAAAACGCATGCTTCTAAAAGGTATTTAAGCCTATAATAATCAGCCACAAACGAGGGTATCTCATTACTACGCAAAATATCAAAACACACCAGAGACTAAATGAAAAAAATGTCTAGTGTTTTTCCGCTTTCCGATAAGATACAGCTGACCACGTCTAGAATGGCGTTCACCACGCGATTCCAACGTGTGAGATAATAAAAAAACATGAAAATATATAAAACTAGCTGTTTCACGCGGTTTCACCCGCGTCCTGAGGGAAGAAAAACCCGTACCGGGATAAAATATAGCCTGTTTTATTCAGGGTGAATGTAGCTTTGCTATGGTGAAAGAAATTTTGAAATCAGTCCAGGATTTTTTTTTATTTTTTTTTTATAATGAGCTAACAAGATGACCTTACTCCACCTAAGCGGTAGTGAGATCCAAATATGAGGTTGACAGGCACAATATACCATATTGAGCCGGTCGCACTCACCCTGAAAGCCGTTTCACCCCTCCCCCCGGAACATCAATATCTGAGGGAAAGGGGGACGTGAAAGAGGAAAAGGGGGACGTGAAAGAGGAAAAGGAGGAGGAGGGGTATTGCCAAATTCCCACGGGAGTCAGCGGGATACAGCTTTTGTATGAAAAAATGTAAACTGCGTAAGATAGATGTTTGAAATTTGACATGCATTAACGTAAATCTTACTTGCTTCGCGATATTGCAAAATTCCCACAGGAAAGGGAGTTATTGGGAAAAAACCTTTTTTATGTAATATCCCGTAGTCCACGCGAACGAAGTTGCGGGCACATCTAGTATAGTATATCCTACTAATACTATAAACGTGAAAGTTTGGTCCCCGCAAGTCCGGTGATGAGGCTACTCCAAGCCATCATTGTATGTCAGTTAGGAAAAAAAATATGACAACGGTCTCCATTAATAAATTTTTATCATAGGTATGTCATCCATGTGCAGACAGTGATCCGCTACATTTTTATTATATGTATGTATTATTATGTCGGTCAAGAATTGTTGCGACACTATATATATATTTGTATCTTTAGACGAAGTTAATTGGACATATTTGACCCTTTGATCTATTAAACACGTGAAGATCAATGCCGATTCTCAGGGATGACCTTTTTTTTTAAGCATTATCATTTGTCTGTCTGTCTAATATTGTATTTGTGGTTAGGGTTATATGTAGGAAAAAAATCCGGCCAGTTTGGTATGTGTGCATTCTACCATGTTGTATTTTATTAATTGGACTTTTTTTTTCTTTCTTTCTTTCTTTCTTTCAATCTCAATGGGGATCAGCCTACTGCCCACAATATATTTTGCACAAGTGTGCGCGCAAACACAAGTGCACTCTCTGTTACCTTACTCACATAGTTTGGTGAGATGGCTTCTTCTCCTTCTTATCGTATTGTTGATGAACAACCTGGTGTCAGAGTTTTTCAGCCGCCCGTAGGCCTCTGACATGGCTTCACACACCGTTGAAAAATTTCTCAGGTGTGCTGGTTTCATCACGATGTTTTCCTTCACCGTTAAAGCGTCGAATGATGGTACATATGAATTTTAAATTTGAAAAACACATTGGTACCTGGCGGGGTTTGAACTCGCATGGCAAGCAACGACCTTAACCACTCGGCCATCGACGCTTTTTGTATTTTGTGAAACGGCAATCCGACATGACCGATGAGAGATCGGGCGCAGGATCACCGGCTTAACGTGCCTTTCGAGGCACGAGCGTGCAACCGCCAACTAACTGACTCCGGGCTGAGTAATTTCTTTACAGAAAAACTCACACAAATTTTGCCCGACCCCGGACTCGAACCGGGGAGCTCTCGGTCCTTACGCAGCGCTTGCTACCAATAGACCGACGAGGTAGTAAAATACATAATGTTCTTAGGTAAAGATGTACATAATCTGTTTTTACGCGAATGCCTTATAAAACATGTATCATCGAACAATAGTGCGATAAAAATCTTATCGGTTTACGAAGAAATTTCTTGTGTAAACGAAATAAAACGTGTTATTTTCAAGTACTTTCTTGCTCGTAACTAAATATTTTGCATGTACTATATTTAGTGCTTCTTGCTTTAAATTCAAATGATTCTACCTTCATGTGTCCATACACTAGTATGGGACAAATGACTTTATCATAGTATTTAAATATTATCCTCAGACCGGGGATACCAGTCACAACTATCTGTCCGGTGGTTGGTGAACGGTATACGGGTAAGCGACCCCGGCTCCGCGAGCTACTATCGACTCAGTCCAAATCATCCGAGGCGATAGTATCTTCCTCCCCTTTTCCTTCCCCCGTCATATATCCTTGCTACTCGTGGGAACGCAATGACCTTGTTAAACAATGCACAAGGCAGAATGGCGGCGACGTGGTCCACAACCCGTCACGTCATGTTTCCCACAGAGATGAAAAGTGGATCGCTGGAAGTGATCTCTGCCTACCCCTCTGGGAAAAAGGTTTGATTTTATGTATGTATGTTTGTTAAATATTTTTATAAGTAATACTCGTATTTAAGTATACTTAATATGTACACAACTTTTGATTCTTAAGTAAGTAATATAAGTACTTAAGCCGCCACTGTGATTTTGAAATTTGTAATCATGTGTACGATTATTCGACGCTTTAACGGTGAAGGAAAACAACGTGAGGAAACCAGCACACCTACGAAGAAATTCTAAGGTTGTGTAGTCGACCAACCTGCACTAGGTCAGCGTGGTAAACTAAGGCCTGATCGCCCTAGTTTAGGGTAGACCCGTGCCCCAGCAGTGTGGACGTATATGGGCTGATGATGAAGAAGTGCTTAAGCAACATACTGTAAGTATTTATAAATATCTATGTATGTATATCAGTCTCTGACACCCATAGTACAAGTTCTGCTTAGTGATGGCCAGATGACCGTGTGTGGAAATGTCCCCAGATATTTATTTACAAGTATTTATTCAATTATCTTCATTCAAGTAAATATTTTCAGTCACAGATAACATTAAGTTTGTTGGCAAGCGGTCACCCATCCAGCCATCAGATACGATTACTACACAGGCAAAGCACGTATTCGGAGAATGTCGTGTTTATCAGCAGTGAAAACCTGATAACTGTCTATTGTATAACAGCGATAGTACTATGTTTACCACACGTACTGTATAATATAAGGGTCAATCTTGAAATTGGACGTATTTGGTTGATTCCCCTGGCACTTTTTAAAACATAAGAGTTTAAACTTTTACTATCATAAGGCTAAATAACACCTCATTGTGAACATATTTCTCTAATAGGCATCACTGTCACATGTTTAGATCAAAAGATATAGGACTTTAAAATTTTGGTGCCAGGGGAATCAATACAAGATGCCAGGGGAATCAAAATAAAAACATTTTGTATAGAATAAGCGTTTATTTTATTACAAATTACCAGTATTTTGGTTTCATTTTGGTTCTTTAGAGTCATTATTGATTTTAAAAGAAGTATTATAAAAAACAAAACAATAATATCTATCTTTAAGGAACCATCAATCTACAATAACAAATCAACATAATTATCTAAAAACTATCAAATTATACTTAAAAAGGCCACGGTCCCTAGTTCCCGGCAGCGCCGCTATTCCTGGTCATGGTTACGGCTGGACGGCGGGAGCTAAGAATCCCCGGGCTACGAGAGGCTACCAACACACACTGACCCTGGCGACGTATAACGAACGCACGCTACGGCTCGACTCGCATCTGGCGCAACTTGAGGTAGAGCTTGAGAAGATTAGGTGGCACTTTCTGTGGTTGTCCGAAAAGTGAGAGAGGACACCATAACCCTAGAATCAGGACACCTACTGTACTTCCACGAGCGAGACTAACATTCTCAAGGTGGCGTCAGTTTTCTCGTCAATAAGTCCCTCTTTGACCACTTAGTGGAAATGTCTAATGTTTCGAGGGTAGCATGATTAAGCTCACCAAGAGTCTTAGCCTCAAAGTGGTGCAAGTGAACGCACTGACCTCTGACGATGAAGTGGAGAAAATGTTCGATGACATATCGAAAGCCCTCTACTCTACCACCAAGACCCCCTACAATACTTGTCAATTTCCTCTAACGTGAGGTGCTCTTCTTGATGAACTCTTTCTTTAAGAAGCAGCCTCAAAGGAAGTGGACGTGGCAAAGTCCCGACACTTTGACTAAGAACGAGATCGACTTCATTAGGGCGGTTAGGCGGCACATATTCAGAGATGTCTCCGAGATCAACAGTGATCACCAACTTATTCGTGGCACTCTGAATATCGACTTCAAAGCCAAACGTGTTCGCTTGATGAGGTCTAAGCTTCGACCTACACCGCTCCAGAAAATTAAAGGATCTGAAACGTTCTTGTCAAACCTGGCGAACCGAATTGCTGTAGTGAAAACCTCAACTGACATTAACCAGAATCTTGAAAAATATGATGCATGTCCTCACGGACGAAAGATCGAGATTTGCGGCATGAGGGGCCGGGGCAGGAAGTCTAAACTTACCGAGAAGACTTTGAGGCTAGTGAGGCAGCGACGTAAAGA
Source organism: Maruca vitrata (assembly GCA_039566165.1). Taxonomy (NCBI): domain Eukaryota; kingdom Metazoa; phylum Arthropoda; class Insecta; order Lepidoptera; family Crambidae; genus Maruca; species Maruca vitrata. The sequence continues at coordinate 2,825,623 of CM076942.1, read as the reverse complement.
CCCACCCGCTACTACATTGCAAGCTCGAGCACTCAACCAAGAGATCAATAAACTTATGCCACGCGACCTCCGGTGCTACAATACTCTCTCAATCGAGAAAGCTATTGAACAGAATGAGGGGTCAAAGGTGTTCTTAAAATCTCTCGAAGGAAGCCAACTGACGAAGCTGACTACAGCGAATGGGGACATTGCTGCTTCAAAGCCAGCAGTCTTGGAGTGTAATCATGCACCATCTTGCGCAAACACTCGGGAAATTCCAACCATCGGAACAGGCTGGATTTCGGAGCGGATACACCACCATAGACCACATCCACATAGTGCGACATATAAACAGAAGACCGAAGAGTATAATCAGCCCCTATGTTTAGCATTTATGGACTATGAGAAAGCCTTTGACTCAGTTGAGAAATCTGGTCAGTTCTTGAGTCCCTGCAGCGATGCCAAGTTGATTGGCAATACAACCTGGTGATAAAATGTCTCTACCAAGCCGCGACCATATCCGTCCAAGTATTGAATCAGCAAATAAACCCATACCATTGCAGCGAGGAGAAAGACAAGGGGACGTCATCTCCCCGAAGTTGTTCACAAATGCAATGGAGGATTTGTTCAAGGCACTGTACTGGAAAGGGCGAGGCAACATCGTCAGTAGAGACGCTGCAGGGCCTTCAACGGATGTTGAATGACCTATAATGTAAGGAAGCTTTGATTCCCCTGGCATTTTGCCAGGGGAATCAATGCCAGGGGAGTCAAGAAAAGTTAATCTTCTTTCGATTTTGTTTCAATGGATTGATTTTTGCCAATGATTATTATAAAAACAATTGATAGTCCTATATACCCTACTATTAATCCTAGTTAAGAAATTCCTAATCATCAAAAAATATTTTTAAATGTGGTCAGGGTAATCAATGACCTAGTGAAACAAAACCAGGGGAATCAAATTCAAACCTTCATAAATCCGGCTTGGAACGGTCGAGCAGGAAACCTCTCCTCATGATGCAAAGAGCGCGACTAGAGCTACTTGCTGATGTGCACGCCTTCGCCGTAGACTTTTATAAAAGCAAGACAGGTGGCATTTAGTGACGTGCCAAGGGAATCAATCGTTGCACTCGGACAAACACAAACCAATTTGTAATCACAAAACAGTGATTGGCACAGACTTGGTTTATTTATTAAATCATTAAATAACTCACCCTTTAACTATTAAATCACAAAAAATCTTAAAATTATGACTATAAATAGGTAAATTGTTAACGGTTTGTTAAAAAAATGACAAAGGGACAGCCCAAGGGAATCAAATATTAAGGCTTCGAAATTTTTTTTCAGGTGGTTTCAGCTGAAATAAACACCTTTTTTGTTGTGCCCCATTCAATTTACACATTAAAGAAACAGCAAAAAAAATCTTACATTCAAACTTAAACTTTATGGGTAGTTTTTGCCCTCGGACAGTGTTTTTTTTGGCTTTCAAGATTGACCCATAAATAACTACTACTTACTAATATTCATCATTATCATCGGCCCATATACGTCCCCTCTGCTGGGGCACGGGCTACCCTAAACTAGGGCGATCAGTAGCGGTACCATGAGTTGGCTATCGAAAACTTACGTACGTTAAAAACCTATCGAGTTGTTTTTTCATACGACCGGTTTTAGTTCTTAGCGTGACCACCAGAGGCGCTATACAAGTTTTTCATAGACATATTTACGTAGGCGATATCGAGTGCGTAAGTTTTAAACTCATGGTAGCGCTACAGGCCGTTTATATCATATATCGACCGACTAATTTCGGCCCTTACTCATAGTTCGGTGAGACGGCAATCCGACATGACCGATGAGAGATCGGGCGCAGGACCACCGGCTTAACGTGCTTACCGAGGCAAGGCCTTCATTCGCCTCCCTACTCCGGGAGTGAGTAATTTCTTAACAGAAAATCTCACACATATTTTGCCCGACCCCGGACTAGAACCGGGGACCTCTCGTTCCTAACGCAGCACTTGCTACCAATAGACCAACGAGGCAGTCCGCCCTTGTTTATCATTGTACTAGTTTTCCGCCCGCGACCTCGTCCGCGTGGAAACCTTATTCCCGCGGGAACTCCGGGATGAAAGGTAGCCTATTATGGGTCTTCAGCTACTTGCATACCAAATTTCATCGTTATCGGTTAAGTAGTATTTGCTTGAAAGAGTAACAAACATCCATCCACACATACAAACTTTCACGTTTATAATACATACATACATACATACATAAAATCACGCCTTTTTCCCAGAGGGGTAGGCAGAGATCACTTCCAGCGATCCACTTTTCACCTCTGTGGGAAACGTGACGTGACGGGTTGTGGACCACGTCGCCGCCATTCTGCCTTGTGCATTGTTTTAACAAGGTCATTGCGTTCCCACGAGTAGCAAGGATATATGACGGGGGAAGGAAAAGGGGAGGAAGGATACTATCGCCTCGGATGATTTGGACTGAGTCGATAGTAGCTCGAGGAGCCGGGGTCGCTTACCCGTATACCGTTCACCAACCACCGGACAGATAGTTGTGACTGGTATCCCCTGACTAACGTTTATAAATTAGTAGGATGTACCATATTGTTTTTTGGATGCATAGCGTATGATTGTTTACGTTACTCGTGAGGTAACTATAAATAAATACATAACATTATGTTTATTACGTCGGCCATGTTATTATCATAATAAAATCTTGTGCCAAAGACTACACGCGTAAGACTTGACGCAAATGTCAATTAGAAACCCTAAATTAATTATTACATGACTACATTGATGCAGATAAAGAAAATGGTGACACACTTCCTTTGCCAAATTAGTTGTTTTTGTATGTACATTGATCATCAATTTATATAATAGGACGATGATCTTCAATCAGATATTGAATAGGCGAGTGGACTAAAAAAATATAATTACTCCGTTATTTAGATTATTTAAAAATATTGCACTCGTATTTTTTATTTTGTTTCACAAACAAGAAATTATGAAGATATAGTGCTTAGAAGTTTCGTATGACGTCACGTTATGGTACATTTTTTAACTAGCCGTGACGTCACAAGCCCCCACTCCAGAAGTTTGATAGCTATAATTTTGTCATTTTTCAATCAATTGAAAAACAAAAAAATATGTGTTCCATATTTTTGTATAAAGTAACTAACGGACTAAATAGAATAATAAGATTTTGACCAAGTCATCACGCCTGTTATCATCATCATCAGCCCTTTCGTCCACTGCTGGACATAGGCCTCTCCAAATGCTCCAAATCAGAAATTGAATAATATAAAAACTAATTTTTGTAAGATTTTAGCCTTCCGCGTTCCATTACACTAAATATTAGTCTTAATATTAGGTCGCTCGCGGCCATGATTGGTGTAACCCAGTCGAAAGGTCGGGCAGTAAGTAGCTATGTAATTGCTACTCCTAATTTACGTGTCTGACATATACATAACTAGTGACCCGTCCTCGCTTCGCTTCAGGTGAATATTACATAAAAACCTTTCTCTTAAATCTCTCAATCTATAAAAAAAATTGCATCAAAATCCGTAAGCAAACAAACAAAAAAGCGTCGATGGCCGAGTGGTTAAGTTCGTTGCTTGCCACGCGAGAGGTCGCCAGTTCAAACCCCGCCACGTACCAATGCGTTTTTCAAATTTGAAATTCTTATGTACCATCATTCGACGCTTTAACGGTGAAGGAAAACATCGTGTGGAAACCTGCACACCTAAGAAGATATTCTAAGGTTGTGTAGTCGACCAACCCGCACTTGGCCAGCGTGGTTGACTGACGCCTTTCCACCCTAGTTTAGGGTAGGCCCGTGCCCCAGCAGTGGGGACGTATATGGGCTGATGATGATAATGATATTGTTATTATCCTGTTCAAACTAAATTAGGCTAGTAACTCAGGTATTTCGTATAGAGAATATTGACATACGTGATTTTCAGTATTCCTTCCTGTTAAAAATCCATTGCTATGTAAATCACTATATGTATTGCATCATAGTAAGTAAATGTATTCAATGATGTGTTGTCACAATATGAATGTATGTATTGTATGTGCGTACTTAAAATTTCCCATTCAATTTGGTCACGAATCATGAATTGAAGGAAAATAATGTATAACTCTGATTCAATGAATGCCCTTCAGATCTTAAAATTGATTTTGGATTAGAAGCTTGTTTAGGTAAGACACATATTTGATTAAAACTTTGATTTTTTAATTCAAATAGTTATGAAACTATAGTCCAGTCAAAATAGACATTTAACCTAGGAAAAATTCGCATAGAGCTGAAAATTGGCATGAATGTTGGGAACACTATTACAAATAATCTGTCAAAAGTCCCCATCGATCCCACGTCTGCAAAAAAAAATAATCAAGGTCAAATGTCACAAATATCAGTTTTATGCACTTTTGAGCGAAACGGTAAGTTTAATCATAAAAGTATGTATGACAAAATTACTTATCACGTAATTATCTATAAAAAATATTTCAACACTTTGTTCCTAAGATTCACCATTTCAGAGATATAGCGATGCACAAAGTTGAAAAAGTTGTATTTTCAAACGCTTCCAGGCCCCCATGCGATTGTGCTAGACAGTTAAAATTTTAACGAATAATGTATCTCAGTTGCCTCTATAACATCTAATACTAGAAACAACATGAAACCAACGTGTAAAGTGGGTTCTAATATATATGTTGTTGTCCTATGTTTTTTTTTCTCACACTTAGGCGGTTTTTGACGTGGTTACCCTAGTGAACCTATTCTAGGTCATATATCGATCAAAAACGATATCAACAGATGAATGCATATTATGTTAAATATGAATTTTCTATGATTAAAACCACGATATCTCGCGAATGGTGAGTCGGAAAAGAAAAAGTGACTGGATCATTTTTGTAGAAAATTGTATGATCTACAACTTTTGTTTGACCTATTTTTACGATAATACTTACTGTTTTCGAGAAAAATGGAAAAATCCTTAATTTTATACTTTTGACCTTGAATAAATTTTTTTGCAGAAGTAGGATTGATGGGGATTTTTGATATTTCGTTTATTATGATGTATTTAACGTCTCTGCCAATTTTCAGCTCTATGCGAATTTTGTCTAAGTTAGCACTTATTTTTGTCTATTTTGACTGGACTACTAATAGTCCAGTCAAATTAGGAAAAAATCTCGGAATTTGAGATACCCAGCTGTAAGTCTGTAAATACTTAGATATTGACACCCTAAAAGTGTTCTCAAAACCTACATATTGTAGGGTGTACGCAACTATTAAATTTTCAAGGTCAAATGTCACAAATATCAGTTTTATGAACTTTTGAGCGAAACGGGAAGTTATATCATAAAAGTGTGTAGGAGAAAATTACTTATCTTCTATTTATCTATAAAAATTGTCTGTACGTTTTATTTCTAAGATTCACCATTTCAGAGATACAGCGATGCAAATAGTTGAAAAAGTTGTATTTTCAAAAGCTTCCAGACCCACGTGCGATTGTGCTAGACGGTTAAAATTTTCACGAATGATGTATTTTAGTAGCCTCTATAACATCTAATACTAGAAAAAGCTTAAAACCAATGTTTTAGTGGGTTCTCATACAAAAACTATGGTTTTTTTTTCTCACACTTGGCCGGTTTTTAACGTGGTTACCCCAGCAAACCTATTCCAGACGACACCTTTTATACATGAAGAACACGTTGTTTATAAGGAAGCCTAGTTAAATAATTGTTTTGTGTTGTTTTCAGTATTCAGAAGATTTAAGATTTCTGCGTTTCATTAAATTAAATTTGGTTAATATGGATCTTCACGTTCATAATAGAGTTAGATGGACAGTTAACATTTTTAAAATGTATTTTTTTTTCAGTTATAATTCAAACAGAAATTCTAATAATTGGTTATTTCGTACTTTTTGACCCATAATAAGTACCCAGTTTAAATGTACTGAAACGTATATGTATAGTACTAAAAACAACATAAAACAATTATTTAACTAGGCTTCCATATAAACAACGTGTTCTTCACGTATAAAAGGTGTCGTCTGGAATAGGTTTACTGGGGTAACCACGTTAAAAACCGGCCAAGTGTGAGAAAAAAAACCATAGTTTTGTATAAGAACCCACTTAAACATTTAGGTTTTAAGCTTTTTCTAGTATTAGATGTTATAGAGGCTACTGAAATACATCAGTTGTGAAAATTTTAACTGTCTAGCACAATCGCACGGGGATCTGGAAGCTTTTGAAAATACAACTTTTTCAACTATTTGCATCGCTGTATCTCTGAAATGGTGAATCTTAAGAATAAAACGTAGAGACAAATTTATAGATAATTAGATGATAAGCAATTTTCTCCTACACACTTTGATGATAAAACTTGCCGTTTCGCTCAAAAGTTCATAAAACTGATATTTGTGACATTTGACATTGAAAATTTAATAGTTGCGTACACCCTACCATATGTAGGTTTTGAGACCACTTTTAGGGTGTCAATATCTAAATATTTACAGACTTACAGCTGGGTATCTCGAATTCCGAGATTCTTACCTAATTTAAGCTTAAATGACTGGACTATAAGGAAAAATTGACGAACGGGATGAGTACAGGTAAGTAAATAAGTAACACTACAGTAAAGTAAGTGTCATCTTACTTAATATTTGATTATTTTTGAGCGATCACCGTAGATTAAACTTGCGTATAAATTGAATCTAACTAAACATATTCAAAAAAATATATGTGAATATTAATAATGTATTACAAGAGTAATTTATGCACGAAAACTTATTATTTCAACGCGAGCTTGAAAGAAATCATCTGTGATAAACGCCAGAAGTATGTTAAGCCGTTGGTCCCGCACCTGATCTCTGCTTAGATCTCGAAACCTCTACGAATGCAGAGGGAACACAATCCACGATTGTGGGAATACAATTGTCAAAAATTTAAAAAGTGTTAGTGACATAAAAAGAAGTAATAATTCAAACTCGATACTAAATCCATTAACCCCTCGGTCCACGTCCTAACTCGTGGTCGGTGCAAGTGGTCTAACGCGCATATTGTTGGTAAACGCGTGCCTCGCTGTCACGCGGACGGCGCCTGAGCAAATAGGGTGACCACCCTTGAGCGAAATGTGGGATAGTCCTGGCTAAAAAGTAATAACTTTAACTTATTTATAGACTTTTTCGCTTTTATATAGCACTGTGATCCTACTTATGCAAAGTGTATGTTGTGTTGATATAAATGTTGAAAAAAATATTAAAAAGAACTTTTTAAGTCTCAATGCGCTAAAAACTTTTAAAAATCTCCTTATTCATCTATAAGCATCTTATTTTTATATTATTTTATATTATTTATTTGACATTTTTTTTTATATTATTTGTTTGACTAATTGTATTTGTTTGTATATTTTTTGACATTATAACTTTAACTATTTGTATTAACTTTAGTTTGTAAGCGACTTGGTTCTTTATCTGTAAGCTTCAAATGTAACTGATGAATAAATAAATAAATAAGGCACTACATGACAGAACAGATCAGAATGATCTAAGAGTTAATATGTAATATATTAATCTTGTGTCGAAGGATTAATACATATCTACTTTAGATCACCTATTGCAATAAATAAAAATGTACACCTAAATATCGGAAACGGAACTAAATATTGACGGAGAAAATGACATTAATTTTATCCTACAAATTACCACACCGCCTTTTCTTGTATTTACCTGGTAGACATAAAAAGTTATATTAAGGCGTCCGGAAACTCACACAAATTTTGCCCGACCCCGGATTCGAACCGGGGACCTCTCGGTTCTAACGCAGCGCTCGCTACCAATGGACCAATGAGGCAGTTATATAAGTTGGATACACAAAAGTTATATAAAAAACAAAAAATGTAAATGATAAAAATAATAAAATGCATAAAATTAACAACAAAACAACAGCAACTCATCTCTTTTTGAAAGAAAGAAAAATATTTTATTCAGTTACCAACAAAAATTGCATTAGATAGTACATTATTTACATTTCTACACTATAAGCGCACATAATAATCAACAGTAATCAATCAATCAATCAAAATGTCTTTATTTATGTAGGTAAATTATATGCACTTATAAATCGTCACATTAGTAATAATAAGACCACTATAATATTCTTTACCTTCACAATTAACCTTGTAACAGTTTCCACAAATAAATCAAGACGAATTCTTGTAAAAATTTAAACCGGTCATGTCAAGACGAAAGCTCAAAATACACCAATCACGTCACAATGATTAACAACACTATAAAAATCCTTCCAAATTACACGCAAGGACGAAACAATAAAACGTCACCAATTGACCCGAAAACATCGGGAAAAATCCCGCACGCTCCTTGCACTTTGTCACCCTCCGTTTATTCATATCAGCGGGCATGCGCATGCGCGCGTATAAGACCGATTTTAGCTCTGTCCCCCGTTTAGTCACCGCTGAGTCGCCGTACAGAACGGACGTATCTACTCACATGGCCGCGATCGACATGCTCGCGTCTGAACAGCTCTTTTACGGCCACAGTCCACCAGCCGGCTTCTTAGCAGACTACGCACCACCCAGAAGACCGACGAAGCTAACAACAAGAGGATTCTCGGCGCCATGCCTAACGCCTCTCATCCCTGTACAACTGACCCTCAAAAATGCGACGCGGTCCTGTCTGCGGATGCCGACGGAAAAGAAGAAGAAGAAAGTGGTCTTCGCCGATGATAGAGGGTTTGCGTTGGAGCAAATCAAGTTCATGACGGAGCCTTCCCATATGCCACCGTGCTGGGCCTTCAAAATCTTTGCCAGTCCGCCGTTAGAACGCAAACCGCCTCCTCAAACTGTAGACTTATGGGAAATCCGATTTATTCAACCAGCGTCTGATTACTTAGAGTTCAGAAGGAGGATAACAGAAGATTGTGTCTCATTGGAGAATGTGATTGTGAAGCAAAACGAGTGTGCAGTAGACGGTACTGTTAAAGTGAAGAATATAGATTTCTCCAAAGAGGTCTTCGTAAGAGCCAGCTCTGACGGTTGGACGACTAGTGAGGATACATTCTGTGCTTTTATCGAGTCTGGGCCATTGAACAAGAACGGAACATCCCTGTATGACACTTTCGGATTCCGCCTGCAATTGCCTATCCATTCGAGAAGGTTAGATTTCTGTGTCTGCTTTAAATGCAAAGGGGAAGACTTTTGGGATAGCAACAAAGGCAATAATTACACAATAGAGAAGTCATCAGCTAGGAGTCTACCAGCAGTCTCCGCAGCCAGGATCAACTTCGGTAACTCCTGGACAGCCAGGTCGGACGGCAACGGGACAGTGCCTTACTGGTGAAAGTGTCTAGACGTGGAATCGAAGCCAGATACCTGGCAGTTTGTGATCATGTGCCATTAGTGTCCAGTTGGATTGTTCCAGAGTGGGATGAGTAAGTTTTTTCGTTTGAGGAATCTGGTGCTTTAAGTTTTAGGGAAAGTGTGAAATGGCATTGGTTTGCTAGAATATTTTTTGATAAGCAAACTGAGGGAGGGTAGACAGTAATAATATTGTGTTCATATAAAGTTATTTGATTGGAAGACTTTCGCCAATGTTTGTATTTAATTGGCACAGTCTTTATATCTTTGTTAATGAGGATACGACAATCCATTTCACACTGTTCTTTTATAACTTTAACGATATGATTGCTCAAAGATAATGATTCGATGATGATAAGTCTACGATTAAGAGAAATGAGATATTTATGCGGTGAAAGAATAATTCATATTTGTATATAAGTACCTAAGTTTAATATTGTTTTTATAAAAATATCGTGCCGATTTTGTGACGATGAAATTGCATGATATTAGAAGTTTATGATTACAATTTGGTTTTAAATTTGAAGTCAGGAAGGTTACAGAATATTTTATAATACATTTAAATACACGAATTTCGTTCGATGTTTGGATCAGGTACCATACTCTGCCAAAATAATATGTAGTATTTACCTGTCTACCTACTTATGCTTGTTTGGCCTAGATATTAAAGTTATCAAATATTTACTACATTCAACGCCACTAAATATCGAATAAGTAAAATGAAATACTATTTTATGAAATTCAATCATGAAACTCCAGCGAATTTAATAACCGATTTTAAATAGAAGGAAATTCTCGATTGTTAATCTAAATAGCAAAAAATAATACGTCTGCCTGTCTTTATAATAGAAAAAAATATATAGGTATTAGCTAAAAAAAAAGAAGACCGAAAAGGCATGCATTTTGGGAGGCCTATGTCCAGCAGTGGACAGGGATGGCCTGATAATGATGATCATTTATATTAAACTAGCTTTCCGCACACGTAGAGATGTTTAACGGGTAAAACATTACTTCCTTATAGCGCAGTCGGTTAAAAAGTAGCCTATAGCCTTTTTTAGGCTCTGGACTATATCTGTACCAAATTTCTTTTAAATCGTTCCAGTACCCTATGCGTGAAAGCGTAACAGACAGACAGAGTTACTTTCGGATTTATAATATTAGTAAGGATTTTAAATGTTTAATACTGAACTAATCTTATATGCTACAAAAGTTACCCAATCAGCATTGAGTCGTGGTACATAGGAACGAGTATATATGTTATAGTTCTATATAATATCTAAACACTTGCCAAAAATATATACGGAGCTGTCAATCCTAGCATAGTAACTACAAACTACTCGAAAAACAAGTCCCCATGTTTATTGATTTTGCATATTTATGAGGTTTCTCTCTGTTACGGTATACTTTAAGTGTAGTGTTACCAACTTGACGTATTTTGACTTAAATCTATGTATATCAAACTTTTAGACTTTCGCGATCCATAACACTAAGTATTAGTCTTTATGGGTCTACACGCGTTATTAGGAGTAGCAAATACATAGCTACTTACTGCCCGACGTTTCGACTGGGTTACACCAATCGTGGTCGTGAGCCAACAAGTCGGCAAATATTTAGTATATCAAACTTACTTAAAGTCTAAGAGAATAAATGATAAGATCATCATTATCATCAGCCCATTATAATGTCCCCACTGCTGGGGCACGGGCCTACCCTAAATTAGGGCAATAATTAGTTAACCACTGGCCAAGTAGATAATGTTTTGCACGATAAATAACTTATTACCAACACAAAGCAGCTTAATATGTGTTTCAAACGAAATTAACTTTCATTCATCATGACTGGCTCAATGGATCAGTGGTTCCTAGAGTCGTGGGTTCGATTCCCATCCGGGACAAATATTTGTGTGACGAACTGTATCGGTATTTGTTCCGTGTCTGGATGTGTTATTAAATATATTTAAGTATATTTGCGTATCCACTGTTGATTCTGAAATCTGTAACACAAGTGCTTAAGCTACTTACCACAGGATCAGATCAGTGTATGTGATGTTGGGTAATATTTAATTTAATTAATAATCATAAAAATTGCCATGTCACCATAATCGTACTTGCGGGGGAGCGGATGGTTCTCATCCATAACATACAAATATGCGTATTTTTAAGCTATTGCATAGCTTTTATCGCGGGCTTTGAGCGCGGCGACCGAACCAAGAAATTTTTAACGAAAAAAACCTCACAATCGTCTAACGTCGTTTCAGTTCGGTAGACTTCGGCACGGTGTTTGTGTGCGTGCGGTTAGACGTATTGTGCGACTCTACGAAACTCGCACGAATCGAAACGAGCTGCTCCGAAATCGGACGATGCTATGCAATAGCTATACCGCGGCAGTCTCCCAGTGCCACACGTCTTTTTTAACAGACTTAAAAAAAATTAGCTTCTTAGTTTGACCTGTATGTATTTAACAAATGAGTTGGCAATACTGTCTGATGGCTTCTTATCGCCCTGGCCTTATACTATACAGCTGATGATAAGCAGCCGGAGCGTTGACCACTGAAGGTTGATAAGTCATCGGTCTGTCTGAAAGAAGGTTGTTGCCATACCAATCCATTGGCATAATGAAAGTCAGTCTTCATCGGTCTACACGCGATATTAGGAGTAGCAAATTACATAGCTACTTAGGTACTGCCCGACGTTTCGACTGGGTTACACCAATCGTGGTCGCGAGCGAACTGGCGTCAATTTTAGTGTAATGGAACGCGAAAGTTTAAAATCTTACATAATGAAAGTCTTTTATTCGAACAAACTTTAAATAAATTTGACTTCAGTTTATTATGTGTTTTAAATGAAGGTTCATTTCATTTGAGGCACAAATTGAGCTACCTTGTGTTTATGTGAAGTTATTAAACGCATAAAACATTACTCCCTTCTAGCAAAGTTGGTTGGTTACCTTTGAATTTTTTACTAGATTTTTTTTTTACTTTTTATTTATTATTTACCTCATAGTGATTTTGAAATCATTACAGTTTAAACTACCTCAATATGTAAGTATGCAACATCTGATATAACATAATATTTTAATGTCTATTATAGACTGATAAATAAGCGTAAGTACTATATTATATTTTGGCAGAAAAGTGAGTATGTTCGTCTTATTATAATAAATATAAAACGCAAGACTGAATTTCTTTGATAAATCGGAATGGTAATTATAACAATTGAATACATAACTTATCTTCTTATTTATTTATTTGTTTTAATATCTTGGCGATTGGTCAGAACATATATTTTTGTGTAATTGATATCATTTGGCCAAACAATCATTGACGTCACTCTAAAGAAATCACATAAACGCTTCAAATGACGCATATGAACGTCATATGACGTGATTACGGGTCATTTGACGTGAATACGCGTCATTTTATAAGCGTAAGCGTCATTTAGTTGTAATTTTTAATGAGGAGTGATTCGTTTTTATGTCATTATTATGACGAGATTAATATCATGTTGCAGTTGCAGTAGCCACGTTTCTTGGAGTGCAATGATGTCCCCCGATTTACATAGTGTCCTTACGCACTCCATTGAGCGTGAAAAGCCTTTACAGTTGAAACTCAATAGTATACAGTTATTATCTAAAATTTCACTAGTCATTATTTAGTATTTCGGGTTCATTATCTTTCGCTTTTTTGAAATTCACAAAGCGCCGAAACAGTACGCCCTCAGGCCAAAAGCTTTCGCCAAGAAAAACATCCAGCTTACTTTTCGGTACTAATACTTTAAAAGCGTTATAGCCTCTATCAATTTTTAAATTTAATTTTTGCAGTGTGACATTTATTTGTGTCTTACTGTACACATGTGCAGTTATATCATTTTCGGCCGTGCACTTGTCCACATTGTAGATAAATAGTGGTATGTTAATATCAGCTGCTTTAAATTTACCGTCAGTGTTTGCTGTTCCTTTTTTTCCTATAATTATTCTGTTTCGTAACCGCTTACGCTGCACCACCTTCCACTCCTCAGTAGGATTTTCATGTTTCCATTGTCCCGGAGCGCTAAGTTTCTCTGCAATACTTATCGATGTTTGTGTTGCTAACGGACTCATTCGCGGTTCTGAATGCGCAGCTTCACCGTCCAGGCGTAACATAGGTGAGTTTGCCCGCTCATTAGTACAGTGCGACATAGGTTGCTTTGTATGCACATTGCTTGTCAGGGCAGTTTCGTCCTTCTGTACACTGAGCTTCGGATTCAACATTCGCGCACTTGAAGTCGCACTCGGGTTGTTTAAGCAAACTCGTTCGTTATTTTTACCCACATTTGTATTTATTACTGGTCCAAATGTATTTAGTGTATTTGAAAATAGTTCAAATGGCTGTTCGGGACTATTTGATGAAATATCACTGTTTTTGGGGCTACACCCTGAGATGTGATGTAGTCCCTTTGGTCCACTTTCGTAGTTGCAATCGCGACTAAGATAATTCCCTCTTCGTATGTTTACATTATTATAGCCATTATCGAAGTTAACAATAGACGAGTTTTTAAGGTCTAAAACCTCGTTTTTCAATGCTTGAAAGGTATCAATTGAGACGTAACGCTCTTCGGCTACTTTTTGAGCCTCCTTCAGCACCAAAATATCCTTCAGTAGACGCGTCACATCAACATGATCGAATGTGATCGGGGGCAGTTTCTGGAGATCTCGCGCCACGAAAATAGGAATAACTTCTGGATCCGTTCGTTTGAAGAGCCCAATTATATCATCGATGTCTCGTTGCGCCTTTTTTTCACCTTTTCGGGTTTTACTTCGCTTATCCGTAGGTATGGAGTCGTATAACAATTTTTTCGCGCTAAGTATTTCCTCCGAAGTAAATGCCGTTACACAAATACGACATAGACTGTCCTCGTCCATAACATCCAGTTTATTTTTCACAAAGGCTAATATTTCACTGATCACTATGTTGCAACTCGTACATTTAATAACATTAGACGTCATTTTCACAAAGATTTCGACACAGATACGCTGCAGTCTCTACAGCTCAGGTGTTTTTGTACCCTGAAAATAAGCTTTGGTTTAAAGTAAATATAATATATTGCAGCTATATGTTGTCAGCTGTAGGTACGCCAAAATAAACTATGTAAGTCTATATTATAGTCGAATGAGTTTTAAACTCGGTGAATTTTTTTTTCGATTATACAGAAGTAGAAAGTAGTCGGCTAGTTTATTCTCATAAAATATTTTAAAAATAAATTCTAACTGATTACTTAAAATGAATAAATAGAATATAATGTGTACAATTGTAATTTTTGAATTTTTTGAGAAAATATATTGATTTTTTTATATGTTATCTAGTCAATTTTGAAATAAATAGGTTTTTTGAAAGGTTCGTATGAAATTCGATTGTATGCTGGTAGAATATTAAAGATAATATATTTTATTGTTTTTACGCGTTACTCGATCTAAGCTATTTTAAGAAAATTAAGTTCCTAATCAGCCACATTTGTTGATAGATTTTATAATTACACATTGTTTCCATATTAAAAGATGCTTATATTTTCTCAAAAAGTTCCTTCAATGAATCTTAATTGTAATAGTTAGGTATGTTAAAATATTATTATTATGAGTCAAGTATATAAATCAATTCTAAACAAATATATGTTTCTACTCTTACATTTAGTTCAAAATAATATTTTTGACTAAAAAATACTTGACTCAATTATTTAAAATAAGAAATAAAAAATGTACACGACTTTTTTGTGCTTACAAAAATGTATTGTTGTATATTTGAATCTTTTTTACGATTTTTTATAATTTTTTATTTTTGTAAGATGGATCAGGAATATAATTTTACTTCGATATATCCTGGAAGGCGCCTCCAGTGAAATCGATAGATTTATAGATTCTACAAAGCCTTAGTTATATAATTTCTGAGCCATAACATAATAGCATAGCCTCGTTTATTTTTAATAATTGTTATTATTTTTGAAATAATAATTTCAAAAAGATGATGTATGCGAGTAAATTATAAGTAGCGAATGATTATAATTATTTCGAATTTTATAAATTAGCCACTGATAAATTGTGGGGGTTGTTGTTATATGATTTTAGTGAAAGAACTGATTAAAATGTATAATGTTAATTGTATATAATGTATACCTGTGTGTAGAAGCGTAAATATGTGTATGTAAATGATCTTTGATTAATTATAATAGTTATTATTGTAAATAATTATTTTCTACGCAGATGCTAAGAATGACGGTCCCATTATTTTTGCAATACATTTTTTTATTAATCAGAGCTCTCGTTTAATTTTTTCCTTATTATTTTTATTCTTGGAAATGAATTTTTTTTCAACATTTTTTATTTTAATAAAAGGATCAGGGTTAGTGCAGCAGACACAATAAGGACTATTGTGCCTGTCGAGTTCATAAAAAATGTGAATATTATGTGAATCTAACTATAGCTTTAAGTCATCTTGATAGATCTCATTTATACAAAAAATCGCAAGAAAGTAAGTAAAATTATAAAAGAATTCGTTGACACATTACTATGTAGGTACTCAAAGTAAGTATATATGTGTTTACGAAAAAAAATCGATAATTCTTCGTTCGATAGCGTCGATTGCCGAGTGGTTAAGGTCGTTGCTTGCCATGCGAGAGGTCGCCAGTTCAAACCCCGCCAGGTACCAATGTGTTTTTCAAATTTGAAATTAATATGTACCATCATTCGACGCTTTAACGGTGAAGGAAAACATCTAGAGGAAACCAGCACACCTACGAAGAAATTCTAAGGTTGTGTAGTCGACCAACCCGCACTTGGCCAGCGTGGTCGACTAAGGCCTTATCGCCCTAGTTTAGGGTAGGCCCGTGCCCCAGCAGTGGGGACGTATATGGGCTGATGATGATGATGAATTCTTCGTTCAGAGTTTCCCAAATGATGCCAAGCCTATATTTAAAAATTATAATATCCATTTTAAAATGTAACCTACATAATAATTCGGAAGTAAATATAGATAGTAATTGATTTATATTCAGGAAATATTACTGAACTGGTTTTACATACATACCATCATACATAATTTTAAACTTGTAAGACAAGGTCCAAAATAGCTTGATCGCATCTTAATATGTCGGTGGCCTTACTATTGACCTACTGGTAGACCTTGAGTGCCAATTTAGTTCTTAAGGTAAGTTATTAATACTTATTTATTTGACTGGTCTGATGGCGCGTTGGATAGTGCCCTGTATCTTTCGTCAAAAGCCGTGGGTTCGATTCCCGCCCGGGGTAAATGATTAAAAATAAAAATAGATATTACACACCATCACATTCAAGGTCAAAGTCAAAGTCAAATAATGACCACCTACGTAATGTTGTGTACCTACTCGTTGATCTGATTCCATGGTAAAGTAGCTTAAGCACTTGTGTAACGGATATCAGAAACAACAGTGGATACACAAATATACTGAAATATCTTTAATAACACACCCAGACACGGAACAAACACCGATGTTCGTCTTTATGTTCTACATACACAACCTTAGAATTTCTTCGTAGGTGTGCAGGTTTCCTCACGATGTTAATCTTCACCGTTAAAGTGTCGAATAATAGTCCTACATATGAATTTCAGTTTTGAAAATACAGTGGTAGGTACACACGTGGCGGGGCTTGCACTGGCGACCTCTTGCATGGCAAGCAACGACCCAACCACTCGGATATCGACGCTTTTTAGAAAACACCAATTTGGCGTAAAAGCCAGACAGACATTCGCATTAACATTAGTAAGGATTGCCAAATAACTGCGTTTTTATTATTCCGTTTCATTTGATGCTGGCACCGGCTTATCTTGGCTAAATATAAACTGTCAGACAAAATAAATATCAGTCTGTTTGTATGTTCAACAAGACTTCACTATCACGTTTTGAAGCATGCATGTGTTATTTGTTGAGTTGACTCCGTCAAGATTAGTGGGTTCGATTCCCATCTGGCATAATAGTGTGATTAACATCGGTGTGTTTCCTTTCCCTGGATGTGTTATCACTACATGCCTCGTTGGTCTATTGGTAGCAAGCGCTGCGTTAGGACCGAGAGGTCCCCGGTTCGAGTCCGGGGTTGGGCAAAATTTGTGTGAGTTTTTCTGTAATGAAATTACTCAGCCCGGAGTTAGGAAGTTGGCGGTTGAACGCCCGTGTCTCGGAAAGCACGTTAAGCCGGCGGTCCTGCGCCCGATCTCTCATCGGTCATGTCGGACTGCCGTCTCACCGAAATATGAGAACAGAGAGTGCACTTGTGTTTGCGCGCACACTTGTGCATTATAATATGTCCTGCGCACTTGGCTGATCTCAATTGAGATCGGCCGCCATGGCTGAAATAGGTCGGACGCCTTATTTATATCACTACATAGTATAAATAAAGCAAAATCGCTTCCCGCGTCTGTCTGTATGTATGTATGCTTAAATCTTTAAAACTAAAAACCCCATCAAAATCCGTTGAGGGGATTTTGATTGGGTTTTTTAAAATAAATTGTGGGATTCAAGAAGGTTTTTATGTATAATATAATCAAAGTGAGGGCGGATCACTAGTTTACGTATAAAAGGAGAAGCTGTAGCACAGACTGCGGACATACGGACAGACGGACATGGTAAAACTACAAGGTTCCTTGTTTACTACAAAACCCTAAAAAAAAAAAGAAAAATCTTAACCACCTAAGATGTATTATGCTGACCGATCTCCATCGAACTATCCAACTATGGCGTGTGCGTTCGCCCAGCAAAAAAGTATCGCATTTCAAAAAAATAATGATGCAGATATTCTGTGCCTTATCTCGAGTAATTGTGCCCGAAATTTTAAATTTGTGCCTCTAAAGGGTTCGGAGTTATTAAAGATTAACTGATTCTGCTGCACGAACGTTCGTCCAGCAAAATATTTTTTTATTTTTTTAGTCTAGCTGGATATAAAATATGCAAAAAGATAGCTTACATACGGCTGTAAATGTGCCGTAAAAATGAAATTCGTGCCTCTTAAGATTTAAGGGATATTTAGTTTTTTGCTGGGCGAACGTTTTGGCGAATGCTTTATATCGGAAACGGTTAGACGCACTGTGATGATTTTTTTTATACCGATACGGTATCATCATCATCATGTTTTGACGTGATAACGTCTTTAAAATCGTTTTAGTCGGGTGACATGTTCAGAAACTTGTGTCACACCAAAACCTCACGAGCGCGATCGCAGGTATAACGAGAGAGAGACGGACCGATCTCCCGTCTCATCTCGCTGCCAGTCATTCCGTGAAACTTGTCACGCGGAATCCTCACGAGCGGAGGCTGGCATATCGATCGAGCGAGTGGACCGATCTTCCGTCTCTCTCACTCTAGCGGCATACAAACGAATGGAGATTTTCTCTTAATAAGACGTTATCACGTAAACATCTCGATCGTAAACCTACTTTACAAACAACCAATTTTTTTTTGAAAGGCGATACTTTTTTGCTGGGCGAACGAACACACTATCAGTGGCGTAACTATACCCGTTGAAGTCCGTGGCAAAATTCATCGGTTGGGGCCCCGTGCACCCCCCGTTCCTTTTTTTTATCTTAATGTGTATGTGGGTTGGCAGATGAGATTCTCCTAGACCGGGGACCCGTTTCGACTGGGGCCCCCTACCGGGTGGCATTTTGCCGACTTGCCACCCTGTAGTTACGCCACTGCACACTATGGCTGATCAGCTGGACATCTTATCTACAACCGATGTTTAACAAAGAACAATCCGTCGCGCTACAGATAGCGTCCGCGTGTTCAAGCCACGTGCCGGAAGGACGGGGACCGACAGGTTAAGTGGTGTAGGAAGTCTGTTCACTTGGCGAGCCAGGGCCGGGCCTGACTCTAAGGAGCCAGGGGGCCGTCTTCATCACCATATACGTCCCCGCTGCTGGGGCACGGGCCTGCTCAATACTAGGTAAACTTCTTCTTCTTATCGTATGGTTGATGAACAACCTGGTGTCTGAGTTTAAACCGCCCGTAGGCTTCTGACATGGCTTCACACACCGTTGAAAAATCTCTCAGGTGTGCTGGTTTCCTCACGATGTTTTCCTTCACCGTTCAAGCGTCGAATGATGGTACATATAAATTTCAAATTTGAAAAACACATTGGTACCTGGCGGGGTTTGAACTGGCGACCTCTCGCATGGCAAGCAACGACCTTAACCACTCGGCCATCGACGCTTTCAGGTAAACGATAAGGCCTTAGTCAACCACGCTGGCCAAGTGCGGGTTGATCGATTTTAAGGATGTGTTTATTAGAACTTCTTCATAGGTGTGCAGGTTTCCACACGATATTTTACTTCACCGTTGAATCGTCCAATGATCATGTCATATTTGATGGCGGTGACATCATGACGTTGTACGAAGTTCATTCTCTTATATTAAAAAATCGAGATCGTACGCTACATGAATTTCAAATTGGAAAACACAGTGGTACGTGGCATGTGCATCTGCACTGAGTGTTCTTTTTAGGGTTCCGTAGCCAAAATGGCAAAAACGGAACCCTTATAGTTTCGTCATGTCCGTCTGTCCGTCTGTCCGTCTGTCCGTCTGTCCGTCTGTCACAGCCGATTTACTCGGAAACTATAAGTACTACAGTGATGAAATTTGATGGGAATATGTGTTGTATGAACCGCTACAAAAATATGACACTAAATAGTAAAAAGAATTGGGGGTGGGGCCCCCATACATGTAACTGAGGGATGAAATTTTTTTTTCGATGTACATACCCGTGTGGGGTATCAATGGAAAGGTCTTTTAAAATGATATAAAGTTTTCTAAAAAACATTTTTCTTAAAGTGAACGGTTTTTGAGATATCAGCTCTCAAAGTCGTAAAAAGTATGTCCCCCCCCCTCTATTTTTATAACTACGGGGTATAAAATTCTAAAAAAAATATAGGTGATGCATGCTAATTAACTCTTTCAACGATTTTTGGTTTGATCAAAGTATCTCTTATAGTTTTTGAGATAGGTTGATTTTTATTATATTTGCTGCTACGGAACCCTTTGTGCGCGAGCCCGACTCGCACTTGGCCGGTTTTTTTCAACTTTTAGTAAAAGAAGTGAGATTTATAGGATATTTAGTAAAAAATAGTAAAATTTTATAGCATGGGGTCACAAATTTCTAAAACTTGATTTAAATTAGTTATGACCAAAAAACTGGAACACTCAATCCAGACGTTTCAGTAAATGTGCATATTCTCAATCTCAGAAAGTACTAACTCTGAGATAATGATTTTTATGTTAGAATTTAGTAAAGAATTACTTAAAACTTTTAAGAAATTACCAATTCGCTAGGGTGTCAGATTGCAGATTAGTGGCGGTCTAAAAGGATCACTCAGTTCAGCACTTGTCTGAACTGAGTGATCTTCAAAATGTGCGTATAATTGGGGAATTACTTAAATGTAACAATTTTATCTTGTAGTTTGACTCTTTCGCGAATTCGTAAAATAGAAATAACGGCTCAAAAAGCTTTACCTTGAAAAATAAACAAAAGGAGATTTTTTTGAAACGTTTGAACTGAGTGTTCCTTATATGCGGCTCTACAGACTGATATAACCCTCTTCCATTGAAGCAGTTTAGATGAATGGTTTTTACAAATTTTTTACTAAAACATGAAATACCGTCTGTCGCTATAAACTATATACCTTAAGAGAAAATATTTTTTTTGTTTTTGTAGAGGAGGTTATGTTGTAGGGTGACCACAATTTATAAGGTTTAATAAAAGACCTTTAGTCATATTAGAAAATGCGTTTTATTCAAGTAGTTACATTAGATTAAATAAAAAGTAAAAATAAAATGTAAATATGTTTGTATTTCGCTTATAATGGTGTAATTGTCTTACGGGGGTGAAGAAATATTTATGTAGAAAGATGTACGGGTCGCTATGTTATAACACTATAATAAGCGAAATACAAACATATTTACATTTTATTTTTACTTTTAATTTAGTCTAATGTAACTACTTGAATAAAACGCATTTTCTAATTTAACTAACGGTCTTTTATTAAACATTATAAATTGTGGTCACCCTACAACATAACCTCCTTTACAAAAACAAAAAATTGATTTTCTCTTAAGGTATATAGTTTATAGCGACGGACGATATTACATGTTTTAGTAAAAAAATTGTAAAAACCATTGATCTAAACTGCTTCAATGGAAGAGGGTTATATGAGTCTGTAAAGCCGCATATAAGGAACACTCAGTTCAGACGTTCCAAAAAAATCTCCTTTTGTTTATTTTTCAAGGTAAAGCTTTTTGAGCCGTTATTTCTATTTTACGAATTCGCGAAAGAGTGAAACTACAAGATAAAATTGTTACATTTAAGTAATTCTCCAATCATACGCACATTTTGAAGATCACTCAGTTCAGACAAGTGCTGAATTGAGTGATCCATTCAAACCGCCACTAATCTGCAATCTGACACCCTAGCGAATTGGTAATTTCTTAAAAGTTTTAAGAAATTCTTTACTAAATTCTAACATAAAAATCATTATCTCAGAGTTAGTACTTTCTGAGATTGAGAATATGCACATTTACTGAAACGTCTGGATTGAGTGTTCCAGTTTTTTGGTCATATCTAATTTAAATCAAGTTTTAGAAATTTTTGACCCCATTCTATAAAATTTTACTATTTTTTACTAAATATCCTATAAATATCTCTTCTTTTATTTATAAAAGTTGAAAAAAAGAACACTCAGTGCAGATGCACATGTACGTGGCGGGGTTTGAACTTGCGACCTCTCGCATGGCAAGCAACGACCTCAACCACTCCGCCTTCTACGCTTTTTCGAGTGTCGTCGTAGTTACCGACTTACGACCCGTTAAATGCAGTCATTTAACAAATAAGCATCGGTATCTATATCATAAAGAGCGTTTATTACTACACTTCTTTTTAAAATGTACATAGATGATGGAGCGGTTAATCAGTCTGTATGATCCCACAACCATAGCGCACAACTAAGTGTACCAAAAACACGAAGTTAGTTGACGCTCCAAGCCATCATCATATCTCAGTTTGGAAAAAAAGGGTCCTGTAATTTTAACGTATTATATAAAACTAGTTTTCCGCCCGCGACTTCGTCCGCGTAGAGACGTTTAACGAGTAAACCATTAGGTACTTCTTTATAGCGCAGTCGGTTAAAAAGTAGCCTATATCCTTTTCTAGGCTCTGGACTATATCTGTACCAAATTTCGTTTAAATCGGTTCAGTACTCTATGCGTATGCGAAAGCGTAACAGATTTATAACATTAGTAAGGATAATCAAACAATCAGCCACAGTAAAATAAATTGTATTTTGTCATAAAATATAATAGAAACCTTTCTGTCAACTAAATAAGTATGTAATTCTAATATTTTATAATAGTTTTATATAATAAATTACTCCATTTACAACGAATAAAATTATTTTTCGCTAAATTGTAAATTAACTATGATATCAGTCATAGGTATGAACAAAAATGTTTTTTTTTTTATCATTTTACATAATTGTAACAAGCTAATATGAAATGACAACAAAGATGAAGCTGTATGATTTTAATATCTTTGCCTCAGACATTAAAAAAAAAGGAAAGAAATTGGCGTCTTTTGTTCATACCAATGATTTAACAATTTATCTTTAAAATCGTGTAATATCTTCTATTATATTCAAATGAACTGAATTCTATGATTATACAATTGTTAACAATCCATTGTTTTGTATTATTCGATAAACCTGTCGTTAAAAAGTGACTGTATTTCTATTTATTGAAGTCGGGTAAAAAGTCTTCAAATACACTCATATTAGTCTAAAACTAATTATGATCGGAACCATCTATGTATTTCAAACAATGTTATAATGTAAGATTTTAGACTTTCTCGTTCCATTACACTAAATTTAGTCTTTATGGGTCTACACGCGATATTACTTGGTCGCTTGCGACCATGAATGGCAACCCAGTCGAAACGTCGGGCAGTAAGTAGCTATGTAATTTGCTACTCCTAATAACGCGTGTAGGCCCATAAAGACTAATATTTAATGTTATAATGTTTTGGCATGAATATGTGACAATTTTGTGAATTATTAATCTATTACAGACAAAATTTCCACTCTGTATTATGATTGATTCAATATTTTTACGTCACGCTTAAATTAAAATTTAAATATCATTTGAGTCTTTGTAATGCTAAAATATATTTGAAACTATAGTTGAATTAGCTAAGACATTAATAAATATATAATTAGGCTTATGTATGATAGTAGTAAGACTATTATTATTAGCCAAGAATTTCATATTGAGATTTTTAGTTTGTTTGATGTACTGATATTAATTTAATCGTATTTCAAAGCTATTAGCGGTCATACTACAATCATACATACACAATTATTTAGGCAACAATTAACATACATATACAAATAGGGTCATTTGGCTAATATATATACATAAATAGTGCTTTAATCTTTACGTAAACTATCATGACGCAAATAGAATTTTACATGACGCATAAATGTTCAAATTATAATTTAAGTCGACCCGCCTTTTGGGAATTCAGTGACATAGTTATCTACGTTATTTATACCCCGTGAAATTTGAGTGGTTGTTTTCCCGCAACAAAATGATTCTACCTTAGTAGCACAATAGATTTGTGAAGTTATTTTTTATTAAAATCAATAAATGCCGGTTTTACGAAAGGTATAAGCGAAACTTTAAAGTACGTTAGAACCACTTGGCGTAATTATTTTTTAAAAGTATAAATGGGAATGTCGACAGGGGAAAGAAAGACCTTTCATGACCAAAAAGGTCAAATCTTGAAGAAAGGTCATATAAGATGTACCCATAATCGACGAGCATGCATGGAGAGATTGATGGATGTGGAAGAAGCGAAAGTGGCGTGCCAGGACCGTAGCACATGGCGGTGGTCTCTGCCTACCCCTCTGGGAAAAAAGCGAGAATGTATGTATGTATGTAGACATTTTTAATTCAGATATGTATTTGCTTATGTTAATATGTTTATGTCACATCCGATGGCATGCCATTGTAAAATAAAATTGATTTTATCATGGCTATTATAGTGAAAAAGTGTAAATTTGTAACGTCTCAAAGAAATTCAGAATATTTTATGCTTTGTACAATCGAAGTGATATGTGACTCATTATAAACTGATACCATCATTATCATCAGCCCCATGATTTTTATGACCGGTATAAAATGGCGTTAAGCTTTTTAAACGGTCAGCATCAAATAAAATAATATCAAACAAATTCGTTACCTAAGAAATTAATAATCATCATGATATTTTTTACCTACATCAGTTGAAGAAGAAAAAATAAATTCTAAGGTTGTGTAGTCGACCAACCAGCACTTGGCTAGCGTGGTTGACTAAAGCCTTATCGCCCCACTTTAGGGTAGGCCGGTCCTCCAGCAGTGGGGACGTATATGGGCTGCAGATGAAAAAAAAAACACAAAAAACTAAAATTATGGACAATAGATTTCAGTGTACATTTTTGACAATAAGATACCTACTAATAATGTTTGTATAACGCAAACAAAACTACAATAACACTGTCAAAGCGTAAAAAGAATATAATAGACTATTGACATACAATTAACGTACAGTATGTAGATTATATAAGACAATGCAAATTTATTGACATGTCTGGATGGAGTGTGCCAGTTTTTTGTTCATAATAAATTTAACTCATGTTTTAGAAATTTGTGACCCATGCTATAAGTATATAAAAGGAGAAACTAACTGACATATCGACGCACAGACTAAACGGCTAAAGGTAGGCACTTGAAATTTAAAAGCTTAGGTACCGTAGGGGTGCACTAAGAAAGGAATTCCTGAAATTCTCACGGGAACGGGAATAATCGGGAAAATCCTTTTGTATGAAAAATCTAAACCGCTTCAGTTAGACGCCTGAAATTTGGCATGCAGGTACATTAGTAAACTTTGAGCTTAGTTACAACAGGATATTGCAAACTTCCTTCGGGAACGAGAGTTAGTGGGAAAAAACTTTTGAATGTAAAATCCTGTAGTCCACGCGAACGAAGTCGCGGGCACAGCTTGTTGTTTATAATTCCTAAAAATCTCTCTTCTTTTACTATAAGTTGAAAAAAAGAACACTCAGTGCAGACGCACATTTTAGATTTTATTCATAGTTGACACCAATGATGTTATACCAAACAAGAGGCAAATATGTTTTAACTGTGCGATGAGTGAGACCCAAATCTGTCCCAATTAGGGTACCTTGTGATACAGCTATCTCTTTCGTTTGCGTTACTATTCGCATCATTTGTTTCATTTGTAAAGTAAAGTGTCAAACAATTGCTGGGCACAGATTTAAAACGAAAATTACTATTGAGGTAAAATGTCTGTCTATATATAGTTAATTATATCATTGGTTTTCACGATAATACGCGAAAAGGTCTCAGTATAATCTGTTTGAGTTATCATTTAATCATTTCGGATTGTGAATATAATTATGTCATGGGGATTTACATGATTTTTTTTTTGTAGTCACAATTTTGTCACATCTCTACCCAAATATTATATGACTTGCTATTCTTGGCAGTGCCCCTATCTGTTGCGGAGTGAAGTAATTGAATTATATCCGTTTTTTTAAAGTATAATTATGTTTTTGTTTATTTTATGGAGATTTCATAAAATTTGAAAAAAGACGTGTGGCACTCGGGGACTGCCGCGGTATAGCTATTGCATTTTCGGAGCAGCTCGTCTCGATTCTTGCGAGTTTCGTAGAGTCGTACAATACGTCTAACCGCACGCACACAAACACCGTGCCGAAGTCTACCGAACTGAAACGACGTTAGACGATTGTGAGGTTTTTTTCGTTACGGAATTTCTTGGTTCGGTCGCCGCGCTCAAAGCCCGCGATAAAAGCTATGCAATAGCTTAAAATCAAAATCTGTTTTGGGACCGTAAAACTAATGATTTAGAAACACATACGCGTCATGTAAATATTCAACAATTATTTGTAAACAAAACTATAATTTATTGTTACAATTTGTTGTAATTTCATAAGATTTCACAGCTGCAAAGATAGATTTAAGTTAAGGTAATATTTATAAGGTAATTATTTATTTTAACTTGTTCTCACCGTTGTGGTTTGACAACGACGCATTTGTTCATCTTTATAGATCATCATCATCATCATCATCAGCCCACCTATACGTCACCACTGCTGGGGCACGGGCCTACCCTAAACTAGGGCGAATTTACACACTGTTCATTAAACTACGACCATAATTAAGACCATTTGATATAAACTTAAAAAACATGAAAAATCAACATGGTTTCCGTATTCGAAGGACCCTTATACTAAGAATCGGTGTTTGTCTGTCCGTCTGTTTGACGCTGGGCTGTATCTCAATAACAACAACAGGCAGACAATTTAAAATTATGACAAAACATTTATATTTTGTAGTAAAAATTTTGTACTAACAAAAAAAATTTAACAATTTGACCATTTTGAAACACGGAAAAAATCAAATTGTCCCACTGTGACCCGGCGGACTGTTTTTTTCATACTACCGATTTTAGTCCCTAGCGTTACCGCAAGGGGCGCTGTACATTTTTTTATATAGGCGATATCGAGTCTGTCACTATTAAAACTCAAAGTAGCGCTAGGCTTCAATATCTGTTACTTGGTGTATGGTG
This sequence comes from Maruca vitrata, assembly GCA_039566165.1. NCBI lineage: Eukaryota > Metazoa > Arthropoda > Insecta > Lepidoptera > Crambidae > Maruca > Maruca vitrata. The sequence goes on along the minus strand of CM076942.1, from coordinate 2,798,572 downwards.
ATGCACGTCTGGGCGCGATTCCCGGAAAACCGGTTCAAATTCCTGGATTACAGTGAAATTTATTTCATTCCGTTTTTCAAAATATTAAACAGCTAGTGCCAGCTTAGCACTTAACAACTTTTATTTAAATTGAGTGTCATCATCATCAGCCTATTCCTGTCCACTGCTGGACATAGGCCTCTCCAAATGCACGCCACTTCTCTCTCTCCTCGGCCACTCGCATCCAGCTCCTACCAGCCGTCCTGCGCAGATCGTCACTCCACCTGGCCTGCGGGCGTCCTACACTACGTTTGCCGAGAAGAAGACCATACAACAAACGGAAGTCAAAAACGAATAATTATGAACTATAAGAAATGCGACATTGTCAACCAATTTTTTTTTACTTATATCATTATTGTGGTTATTTATTTATTTATTTTAAGGGAAGTTATGATTTTATATGTTACGATATGTCACTTGAGGTTTATTTTTTGTTATTTGGCTCAATATAAGTATACTTGTAGATATTATCTTTCCTCAAAAATCTGTATTTTTTTTATAAAAAAATATTCTCAAACAACACCTACATACTAGTAGAAATAAAACTTATTATGATAAAATGTCATCTATTATGATAATCTATTTAATTTTCTATTAATTAATAGGTGAAAACAAGTTAAAAATAAGTAATTTGATGTCAAATGTATTTTTCTTACGTTGATTTCGACATATTATGTATAATTTTTTTTCGACTTTGGCGTTCCATTACACTAAATACTTGTCTTTATGGGTCTACACGCGTTATTAGGAATAGCAAATACATAGCTACTTACGGCCCGACGTTTCGAATGGATTTCATCAATCAAGGTTCACCAGTTTGCTCGCGACAATGAGTAGGTATAATATGTGTTTTTTCCTACATTAAATTAAAAAAAAAAATACATTTGACACCAACAATGCTTTTAAATCAGATTTTTACATAATTTTTAGTTAGTATAAAATTCTCTATTTTTACCATTAAATTTATAATATATCTTTTTTTTCTTTAAATATAAATTCAACTTGTGATAAATATGCCATTATTCTCATTATTTGTAACACACACTAATATTATTCTAAGCTAAAACGATTTTGATGGTGACGTAAATACTGTGTAGTGACGTCATTAGATAGTAATTTAAAACCATTCTTGGTTAAAATCTCGATCATGTTGAGCTATACACATTTGTAAGATGGTTTGAGTTTTAGGTGTGAAAGCCATCCGCTCCCCCGCAAGTCCGGTGATGATGACGAGTCTACTCCAAGCTATGATCGTATGTCAGTTAGAAACTTAACATAATAAATAGTACAATATTATAAAGTAATGAAATTGTTTAAGATCAAACCAATCACCAGATGGAGTGGCATTGGCGTCCGGTCCAGCTAATAATTGTTGTTGAGATATTTTGACATTCATGATCACATTTTGAGGTTACCTGTCAAAAGTAACTTATAACAGCTAAGATGGACCAGATGCCTACGACACGCCATATAGTGTTGGATTCAATTTGTAGTCCTCTTATTTGATACAACAAGACTATTTTAGAATATCACTATTCTAGTAGTTTATTAGGTAAGCCACTTTTTGACTAAAATGCCTCTTTAACGTCAAGAGGCGTTTTACAGCTCATGTTTTCCCGCCCTCATACAATCCCGGGCTCTTCAGGCGGGGCGTGTAACGGCATTTTAACTGGCCTTCAGGGTGAGTGCGACAGGCTCAATATGGTCTATTCTGCCTGTCGACCTCATATGTGGAACTCACTACCGCTTACCATCAGGTGGAGTGAGGTCATCCTGAGAGCCTTTTTATAGAAAAAAGATGATGTAAGTAGTTTTGAGTGTTGATGTTCGTTCACATAACATAGTATCTACGTCACCATTTCCATCGCGTCATTAAATTATCACTATTAATAATAATATTTAAAAATCTCACTATATTTCCGGTATGCCGTAGCAACCATTCAGTATATCTCTATTATAATTTTGTTCTTCTGTCAGATAAGAGTCTCCAACATAACTTATTATTAATTGAAATAACACTAATTTAACGGATGAAACTGGCGTATAATAAGATTGATTACTTAGGTGTTGTTGATGTCAAAGTCAAAAGTCAAAGTTGACTTTAACTACGAGTCGTATAGAGTCCGAAAATACGGGATTTGAAATAATCATGTCAAATACTTTATTTTACTCAAATTTCATCCGCAAAATCAGTTTTATGTCAAAAGAGCCTCCAATTTTGCCAACACGTATACCCAATGAAGAATTCATAGATGATTGCATAAAAAAAATATTCACCAGATGGCTTGACATAGTTTTGCAAACGGCCATTGGTCCAATTGACATTTAAAATGTAGTTGACATTATAAATAAAACTAATTTTACGGATTAAACTCGCGTGTATTGGTATTCTAAACATTATTTAGAGATCCGACGTTTCGAGCTCTTTATAGCGCTCGTGGTCACGATTAAGACTCCGAAACGTTTAAGCTTGTTATATATATTAAATATAGTAAGTTATAATATAATATAAAAAGGATATAATTTAATATGATATTTAGTCTAAAGGAATTTCTTATGTACTTTTACTTCTTTAAAAGTTACCATAAAAATACAGCGTCCTCTCTTCAATTTCATATGCAGTGCCCTAGCAGGGTCTATAATCCTTACTAATATTATAAATGCGAAAGTAACTCTGTCTGTCTGTCTGTCTGTCTGTCTGTCTGTTACGCTTTCACGCATAAAGTACTGAACCGATTTAAACGAAATTTGGCACAGATATAGTCCAGAGCCTAGAAACGGTTATAGGCTACTTTTTAACCGACTGCGCTATAAAGAAGTAATGTTTTAGCCGTTAAACATCTCTACGCGGACGAAAGTCGTCACAGCCACTGGACGGATCGAGATGAAATTTAGCATGCAGGTAGATGTTATGACGTAGGCAATTAGGCATCCGTTAGGACAGGATTTCCCGAAATTCCCACGGGAACGGGAAATAACGGGAAAATCCTTTTGTATGAAAAATACTAACCGCATAAGTTCGACGCTTGAAATTTGACATGCAGGCACCTTAATAAATTAAAAGCTTAGTTGCAACAGGATATTGTAAAATTCCCACGGGAACGGGAGTAATAGGAAAAAAACTTTTGCATGAAAAAATCTAAACCGCGATATAGATAGACGATTGAGATTTGGCATGCAGGTACCCTAATGAACGTTAAGCTTACTTCCAACGCGATATTACAAAATTCCCATGGGAACGGGAGTTATTGGGAAATAACTTCCTAAACTTCGAAGGGGAATGGGGCCCTACCAAGATCTTTGGGCCCAAGCCAACCTCACGTGCAAGTACGTACCCCTGCTGACCAACGAACGAGGCTCTGGCACCAGCTTTCCCTCCGGGGTTGGGTGGTCGGACGGCAGTCGCTCCCGTAAAAGCGAAACTCGCCAAACAAAATGGAAGGAACATACAAGAAAAGTGCCAGGGAATAGGGCGCCGCCGCAAAACGGCGCGCAGGAGTTTCGCCCGACTCCTGTGGCAAGTGGGCGAGGGCTACCGCGTTGGGGACGGACGCGGCTAAAGACGTTAGCCCCAACCCCACGGAAACTCCGCTTCGCGACGTGGAACGTGGGCACGCTCACCGGTCGCGCGAGAGAGCTGGCCGACGTACTCACCAGGCGAAGGGTGGCAGTGGCGTTCCTGCAGGAGACTCGGTGGAAAGGCAGCAGATCCCGGGCCATTGGGAATGACTACAAGCTGATCTACACAGGAGCACCTGGTGTATCTATAATTACTACCCTAACACCTTGTAAACACTTATAGAAGCAATAAAGTAATGTGTATTGAGTAACGTCGGATCTCTAAATAATGTTTAGAATACCAATACACGCGAGTTTAATGTGTAAATAGTTTTATTTCAAATGTGTAGTGCTCGCGCAAATAAAAATAGACAATACTATGTAGTTGACATGTTAAAATGCACCAATTACGGTATTAAGATCACACGCCTTTGCTATGCCATTTAGTGAATATTTGAGACAGTAATCATCAAATCGATTTTTTGGTTGGGTATATTTTGGCATTGTCACCTATATTAGTCAATTTGATTTTAATCTGACACGCATATAATTATTGACATGAGCATGTGCATGTCAAAATCGAAAAATGTCAATCTAATTTAACTTTCTATGCCATCCAAGTTTTACAAAAAATCTAAAACAAGGAAGATTTTTACGTATAAACTTATTTTCACGGTAATTATTTCAAATATGTGCAAATATTTAACACCATGATTAAAACATCAGTTGTAAAACGAAAAAACGTGAAGTAACGCCATCTATCGTCCTACATCAGAACTACGTCAACATTATGTTTATACAATAAAGCGTTTATTTGTAACGACCACCATAGATGTCGCTACGTTCAGAAGTCAATCTTTTCAGTTTCATCTACAACAGTTCTATTCTCGTGTTCAAAAGATTCATCTTTTTTATCTGTTTTCTCCGAGTCCTCATCAATATTATGTTCCTTTTCTTCTTCTTTTGAATCTTTTATGTCATTTTGTATTCTGACGTCATCGACTTGAGTATGCTTCGTATCGTTTTTATCTAAATCATTATCATCTTGCAAATCTTCTACATCATCTAAACTAGCCTGGCCGGCTTTGAATTCTTGACTCTCACTAGTTTCCGAATCCAAATACAATCTCTTAGGACTTTTGACCTTTTCACCATTCCCTTCAAACATCTCATCGATAATTTCCAATCTTGATTTAGAGAAGAATTTGTGCAACGACTCTAGCTTATCCAAAGCCCTTTCGCTTCTTTCCGAACTAGATGTTAGTGTTGTATCTTCTGTCATGCAAGCCGAATCGATTCTCCTCGACAAATCCGAAATCGAATCCGAAATTTCTGTTGTCGATGTAGACCTGTCTATCTTCGTAACTCTAGGTTTTATGATCATGCTTGGTGGGAGATCCGGTATATTTCTCAAGTCTATTAAACTAATAGAAGACCTTTTCATACTGGAACTGATGTCAAATTCATCATCAGACGATGAATCTTCTTCATAGTGTTCTCTAATTCTTCTTTCAATGTAATTCAGCAGATCTTCAGCTAACTGTCTCGCGTATATCATTCTATCATCGTCTGAGAGCTTCCTATCCATGCCTCTAGAAGATGGCTCGTCTTCTTCTAGAATATCGGACAATTCAACGCTGTAAGGCAAGTATTGTATGTACTGCAGTATGGGAGGTTTAGTGTAAGCGTTGAAATTCTCCATGTCTTCTTGCTCTGTCATCGTATCATCTTCTCTGGTTATCTTTTTTATATCACACACTTTATCTATTGCTTCATCGAATATGTCTTCGAGATCGTCCTTCACATGACTCAGATCGACAACTGTTTCCGAAATGCGACGACTAGCATTCTCTGATATCTCGCCCCTATCAATAACTGTATCTTGAGTCTGAGTCAACGTCGAATCAGATTTAGTCTTATTCATGTCACTAAAAGTCTCAAGCTTACTAATAGTCACGTCTGACTTTGACTTTTCAGACAGCGAAGGCGTAGCAGATATCGAAATGCACTCTTTGAATTTATCTTTATCACCGTAGTCATCCATATATTTGAGCAACATTTCCACTAAAGTCTCATTCCCTTCCTCGTCTGGCGTTTCGTCTATATACGATAAGTCTTTAACATTAATATTTGACTCAGACAGACTTATTCCTTTATTGAAATCCGGCTCAGCTTTTATTTGTATTACAGGCTTATCCCACTTAGCCTCTTCAGGGCCAAAAAGAAACTCCATCAACGTGATTTTCTTATCATCTTTAGTAGTAATTTCTTCATCCCTATCCATACAACCGGTCGACGCTAAAAACTCTATCAACGTCTCCATTTTCTGTTCCAACTCTGTATTAACCTTACAAGGGATATACGACTGTATTCTGTCATCCGTAGGGCTGTTTTCGCTCTTGAAGCACGAGCCACCGCTGCCTTTCCTCTCTTCTTTCTGACTCTTGACTATCGTGAAGAAGAAGTCGATAAGATTGGCTATCCTATTATCAGTCCCGTCTTCGTCATCAGAGCTGGTTAGGTCAGACTCTTCTTTGACTAGGGGACATCTCTTGGGCGTATCATCGAATCGTTTCAGGACAGTCTCCTGGACTACTTGGAGTAGGTCTCTGGCTAACCTGACTGGTGATCTGGTGTCTGGGTGGATCGGCTCGTACGGCCCGGTAGCGGCGGGCGCTGACCGACGCCGGTCTCTGTCGATCCTGATGAAATCCCATAGAGAGCCAAGCTCTGATGAGAGAGAGGCGCGGTGGTTGGCTAAGCTCGTGCCCAGCCGACGGAAGACCTGGAAGAGAGATAAGATAAGATTATCTGTTTTGAGCTATGTCAGGGGATACCAGTCACGACTATCTGTCCGGTGGTTGGTGAACGGTATACGAGTAAGCGACCCCGGCTCCTCGAGCTACTATCGACTCAGTCCAAATCATCCGAGGCAATAGTACCCTTCCTCACCGTTTCCTTCCCCCGTCATATATCCTTGCTACTCGTGGGATCGCAATGACCTTGTTAAAACAATGCACAAGGCAGAATGGCGGCGACGTGGTCCACAACCCGTCACGTCACGTTTCACACAGAGGTGAAAAGTGGATCGCTAGAAGTGATCTCTGCATACCCCTCTCGGAAAAAGGCGTGATTGTATGTATGTATGTACATATCTGTTTTGAAAATCGAAAAAACTTCAATTGCTCCATGCGATGCATGTCTAGGCGCGATTCCCGGAAGGACGGGTGTTCAAGTCCCCGGTCATTAGTGGACCAATTAATTGTTTCCGTTTTTCGAAGTATTAAAACAGCTATTGCAAGCTTTAGTACTTAATTTTTTAAAATTAAATAACATTTTATCGTTAGAATATTGATGTAACGAGTATATTAGGATACTACGGAAATATAGATATTTGTTTTATTTATAAGCCACCCGTCACTATTTTCCAGATAACTTACAGATTAAAACAGAAGTTAGCTTAATGATTTTGGTGGATGCATCCCCGTGCCTCGGTAAGAATATCGAGCCAGTTATCTTAAGCTGAACTGAGAGTGCACCTGCATTTGCAAACACACTTGTTCATTATTCATGTCTTGGGCTTTGGCTGCTTCAACAACTATTCGAACTTGGAGGCTTAGACAAAGTAACAATATCGAAACGATAACGAAGTTCGAAAAGAACAAAATGTATGGGATTGACCACGTGATTTATCGCATCTAATGTCAATCCCATACATTTTATATGTAGTATTATTGTCTATTAATTGCGAGAGCACTACACATTTGAAATAATTTTACGGATTGAACTCGCGTGTATTGTTATTCTAAACATTATTTAGAGATTCGACGTTTCGAGCTCTTTATAGCGCTCGCCTCATCATCATCATCATCTTCACCACCATCGACATCATCATCACCACCATCATCATCATTATTTTAGTGTATTGACAGGCACAAACTTGTCTCGTGCGCACACGTCACGCGCGGCGGAAGGGGACGAGTCAGTCTGTGTCCGACCGCCCGCCGGGACGGAGTGATGGTGCGTTGTCGAGCCAATATTAGGCGTGCTGATACCGGAGCCGCTCTTAGATGACTGATTTGACACTTTTTATTTTATATTTTGCATTTATCCCTGTTAAGAGGAACATATTTAGCGAATCATGAAGAACAACTTTTAAAAATAAGACGTTATTTCAAAATGTCAAATGCACCTAATTATCTAGTTATTTGTCTTTTATTACCTAAAATAATTGAATTATAAAAAGAAAACGCAACATTTCCACTCTGTATTACGCTTTTACAAGGTTACGCCGTTTGACACGTTTTCATAGTGACGTAGTGGGTAATACTTACCAGGTATTTTAAAGAAATAGGATGAAGGATTTAAAAAGTATTGTATTTTAAAAATAAATAGATTTTTAGATAAGAAACTTCAGTTCAATCTTCTGAATGTGAATAAATGTTTTTAATAAAAAATTGTTATAATTAGACCTTGCTTGGTTATAAAGAGGAAATAACTGTTACATATATGCTTCGGCAATTTTACCGTTGTCCCTCACTAGTGCAGTCAGTCTGACATGTGTCAAATCAGTCAACTTAGAGCGGCTTTGGTATAGTCAGTGGTATAGCGCAGTACGCACACTACAATCATCATCATCACCTGCCACACTCAGGAGCGCCAGGCCCGCAGCTTCCGGAGTGACACGCGCTTGAACCGCGCCACCTGCGCGGCCAACGCCTCCGCCCCCAGGGACCCGCCCGCGCCCGCCTCGCCCTCGGAGTGCACCTGGAGACAACATAGTAGGATTCCGGCTTACTTGGAAAAAAAAAGAGCTCGCTCGCGACCACGATTGGTGTAACCCAGTCTGCACGTCGGGCAGTAAGTAGCTATGTAATTTGCTACTCCTAATAACGCGTGTAGACCCATAAAGACAAATATTTAGTTGGAAAAGAAAATCCTAATTGACATACGATAATGGCTCGGAGTAGCCTCGTCATGAGCACCGGACTTGCGGGGGAGCGGATGGCTCTCACCCCTACGATGATGGCTTGTAGTAGCCTCGTCATCATCACCGGACTTGCGGGGGAGCGGATGGCTCTCACCCCTACGATGATGGCTTGGAGTAGCCTCGTCATCATCACCGGACTTGCGGGGGAGCGGATGGCTCTCACCCCTACAATGATGGCTTGGAGTAGCCTCGTCATCATCACCGGACTTGCGGGGGAGCGGATGGCTCTCACCCCTACGATGATGGCTTGGAGTAGCCTCGTCATCATCACCGGACTTGCGGGGGAGCGGTAAAAGTATTGTGGCGATAAGTAAGAATAACTAACAAGTTCAAACAGCAAACAATAGTGGAACAGTGGTTAGTGACCCAGACTCACTGCCTACGGGGCCTCGCTACGTTTTTGATGAATATGGTATGTAATAAATAAATAAATATTACACAACATCACATACATTGATCTGATCCCGTGGTAAGTAGCTTTAGCATTTGTGTTACAGATATCAGAATCAACAGTGGATGTCAGCGCCATCTCTTGGTTAAAAAAATAAATATAAATATTACACAACATCACCCACATGATCTGATCCCGTGGTTATTGCTTATGCGCTTGTATTGCAGATAATAAAAGAAACAGCAGTGGGTACACAAATATACTTAAATATATACACAACTATAATATAACACACCCAAACACAGAGCATACACCGATGTTCGTCACACAAATATTTTTCCTGAGTTCGAATTGAACCCACGACTCTTGGAACCACTGTTCCACGGAGCTGTCATATCTTTAAAATCACGCAACGGATTTTGCTAAAATTTTTTTAGTTGATAGAAGTATTCAAGAGGAAGATATTTATGTAAAATTTACCCGAAGCGAATCAACGGCGGGTCACTAGTAAACACATATAACATACCTCTCTGGAAGCAGCCCGTTTCTGCATGTACGCCCTCATGTCTTTGTCGGAGTGTCCCTTCGCCCTCCCGATGCCCTTTCCTAAGGGAGTCGTTGATACTCTCCTGAAAAGATAATAGTGTTTATTAGCTTGATCCTTGTAAGAAAGAAGAATAAAGAGGAGACGACTTATTGCTACTGTCATCATCTTCATCGGCCCATATACATCCCTAAACTAGGGCGATCAAGCCTTAGTCAGTCAACCACGCTGGCCGAGTGCGGGTTGGTCGACTACGCAACCTTAGAATTTCTTCGTGTGTGTGCAAGTTTCCCCACGATGTTTTCCATTACCGTTGAAGCATCGAATAATCGTACATTTGAATTTTCAAATTTGAAGAACATAGTGGTATGTGGTGGTAGGACCGCCCGTCCTTCCGGGCATCGCGCCCAGACGTGCATTACCATCACACCAGACCAGCAGCTATTAATTGCAGCCGTCGAATTTTTCCCGTATATGACCTGTTAGCCACAGGTGGTGTTTTTTTCCGTTTTTCTAAATATTAGAACAGCTAGTGCAAGCTTTAGCACTAAAACATTTTAAATTTACAAAGTATCAGATGTTAATAATAAATAAATATCTGGGACGTTTCCACACACGGTCATCTGACCCCAAACTAAGCAGAGCTTGTACTGTGGGCGTCAGAGACTGATATATGTACGAACATAGACATTTATAAATACATATTCATGCCCAGACACGGAACAAACACCGATGTTCATCACTTGTCCCGAGCAGGAGTCGAACCCACGACTCTTGGAACCGCCGGCCAGGGTCACTGACCACTGTTCCATCAAGCCAGTCATTAGTTAAATAACCTGCAATGCGTGGGGTCACTGTAGGCGGCTTGCACGGGCGGTTTGCCTTCGGGCATCGGGTTGTCCGACCCGAACGCTCCTAGCGGGAACGGAGATCCTCCTGGAATCAAGGCGAAAATATCAATATCAAAGTATTTAATAAGAAAACATTGTCCAATGATTTCATAGAGATAGAGGAAATACACACTAGCTAGTTAGGCTCGGACCAAGAGCATCAGTTCCTCTTTTAAGCCCCGTGCCATTAAGGCATGGACTGTCCTTCCAGCTCATGTTACAGGTCCAACTATATCATGATTGGTTTTTTTGAAACTTGTTACTTAACTACCACGAAACTGTCTGTAAGCGACATCTAGTTGTCAAAAGCAGAACTAACTAGTCTTCTATCCACACGCTTAACGCCATCTATCGGTGACTGCTCGTACTAACTTGTCTGTGCCACGTTACCTGTGATGGATGCTGAGGCCGCGCTGTATGCGAGCGTTTCAGTCTTCATACGTCGGAACGCAAGAACGCAAGTTTTTGGATGGAACTACAGCACGAAAACTGTCTGTAACCGCCATCTATCGGCCACTGCACGCACTAACTCGTCTCCTATCGGCATCGCTACCTGTGATGGCGCCTCTTGTGATGCTGAGGCCGCGCTGTATGCGAGCGTTTCAGTCTTCATACGTCGGAACGCAAGAACGCAAGTTTTTGGATGGAACTACAGCACGAAAACTGTCTGTAACCGCCATCTATCGGCCACTGCACGCACTAACTTGTCTACCGTTGTCACGCTACCTGTGATGGCGCCTCTTGTGATGCTGAGGCCTCGCTGTATGCGAGCGTTTCAGTCTTCATACGTCGGAACGCAAGAACGCAAGTTTTGGATGGAACTACAGCACGAAAACTGTCTGTAACCGCCATCTATCGGCCACTGCACGCACTAACTTGTCTACCGTTGTCACGCTACCTGTGATGGCGCCTCTTGTGATGCTGAGGCCTCGCTGCATGCGTGCGTTTTAGTCTTCATGCGTCGGAACTACCTATAACTGGTCTTCTTTTCGCGCGTTCAACGCCATCTACCGGCCACTGCACGGACTAACTCGTCTGCTATCGGCACGCTACCTGTGATAGCGCCGCGCGCGATGCTGAGGCCTCAGTAGTCGCACGCAATGTTGGCAGGAACTACTGCATGAAAACTGTCTGTAAGCGCCATCTATCGGTTGCAGTAAACGAGCACTAACTTGACTACTATTGTCTACCTGTGATGGCGCTGCGGGTGATGCTGATGCCTCAGTAGTCGCACGCATGCAGCGAGGCCTCAGTAATCTTTACACGTCGGAACTTGCTCGTTGGATGTAATTACATCATGAACTCTGTCTGTAAGCGCCGTTTAGTCGTATCAGATAGAACTAATCGCACGTTCAACGCCATCTATCGGTGACTGCTGGTCTTCAATTCGCACGTTCAACGCCATCTATCGGCCACTGCACGCACTAACTAGTCTACTATCGGCACGCTACCTGTGATAGCGCCGCGCGTGATATTGAAGGCCTCCAGAAGTCGCACGCAAAACTGTCTGTAACCGCCATCTATCGGTGACCGCTTGCAATAACTCCTATCATCGAGCGCCATCTACCGGCCACTGCACGCACTAACTTGTCTACCGTTGTCACGTTACCTGTGATGGCGCCTCTTGTGATGCTGAGGCCGCGCTGTATGCGTGTGTCTTAGTCTTCATGCGTCGGAACTATAACTGCTCTTCTTTTCGCGCGTTCAACGCCATCTACCGGCCACTGCACGCACTAACTAGTCTCCTATCGGCACGCTACCTGTGATGGCGCCTCTCGTGATGCTGAGGCCTCGCTGTATGCGCGCGAGCGCGGCGCGGTGTCGCGGCAGGGGCGCGCTGCTGCCCTTCTCCTGGAGCACGAAACGCCCGAGCGTCTTCCAACACGCCTGGGGAGGTTGAAGGAAGGAGAAACGTTTATTAGGCACATTATTTTAGGCACGTTAACGGAGGGTCTCATGGCGGTTACATAAGATACAGTTGGGCCCCCGACGTGATATTATCTTTGTAGATCGTCATACACACACAGACACACACACTAACAAACACGAACTATGTAGGATAACATTTAAGTTATTTTCAAATTAATAGAATAATATTATTTCATTGTAAGTTCTTCAAATTCTGTATGTGACGACTGCTATATTTAAATATAATATAAACTCTTTCTTCAAGCTATTAAAGAGCGGACTCTCCTGGCACAAGTGTCTACACACTTAAAATCCGAACTCGGATATTGCTTAAAACTATAATTGTTACTGTAATAAATATTTTTTAATTTTTTTTTTCATTATTTATTACAACAGGTAAATCAACAACATATACATAAAACAAACGTGACAAGTTATAGAAGTGGAGTTCCCATATACACCGTGAAATTTTAGTGGTTGTTTTCCCGCAGTAAAATGATTCTATCTTAGAAGCACAATAGATTTGTGCATTTCTTTTTTATTAAAATCAATAAATGCCGGTTTTACGAATGGTTTAACCGAAACTCGAAAGCACGTTCGAACCGCTTTACTACTTAGGGCGTAGAGCTTCTTTAGCTTTAAGCATCAAAACAGTACCTAATTACGTCACATCTTATAAAATAGCGATAGCTTCTCCTGGTTTCCAGTTAGAAAAGTATTATTTTGAAAATTTGAAAAAAAATATTCAAGGAATAATTTGCATGATTCGATAGTATTACTAAAGGTAAACCGTTCTGCCACGGGAAAACAACCACTAAAATTTCAAGGTGTATATTTTACAAGACTCTAGCCAGCATTAGATCTTACCTGAGCTGTGTAAACCACTTCATCATCAGCTAGCGCGCGCTGCTGCGGCCCCGCGCCCGCACGTCCGCCCCACTCTAATTCTTCCACCAGGACGAACCTAAAAACATACTTATATGTATTAGTGATTTAATAATAAAGTACAATAGCATGATTCCTTAGACTCAGCTGACAGGGTAACTGAAACCATCTTATGTAAGACTTTAGACTTTCGCGTCCCATTACTCCTAATATCGTGTGTAGGTAGACCCATAAAGACTAATATATAATTTTAAACTGTCATGGTTACACACATTAGAAAACTGAAAGTGTCCGGGATATTTACCATGTTCTTTTGTTTTAATGAGCTCCCGATATTGACCTACCGTCATTCTCGCAGTCCTACAGTTCACCCGTGATCATGGCGCTTGCAACAGTGCCGAAATATCGGGAGCTCATTAAAACAAAACAACATGGTAAATATCCCGGACACTTTCAGTTTTCCAGAAAGACTAATACTAAGTAAAACTATCAGCGTTCCAAACCGGTGGTAGAATCACTAATCTATTACTTTAAATAAGGCGTCCGACCGATTTCTGCCATGGCGATCGATCTCAATTGAGATGAGGCAAGTGCACGGGACATATTATAGTGCACAGGTGTGAAGGCAAACACAAGTGCACTCTTTGTCCTCTTACTCTCAAAGTTCGGTGAGTGCAATACGATATGACCGATGAGCGATCGGGCTTAGGACCACCGTCTTAACGCGCTTTCCGAGACACGGGCGTGCAACCACCAACTTCCTAACCCCAGGCTGAGTAATTTCTTTACAGAAAAACTTTCACATATTTTTCCCGACCTCGGACTCGAACCGGGGACCTTTCGGTCCTTACGCAGCGCTTGCTACCAATAGACCAACGAGGCCGTCGAACAGACAATAGTATAATTCCTTGGAATCTCAACTGACAAGGCAACCGAAACTACAACCTTTTGGGGTATACCCGACAGTCCCACCTAGCTTGCCCCACCATACGATTTCCACTGGGACTAAGAACGGTGGAACGGATGGAAATAGACCCCACCTTTTTTTTCTAACGACATACGATGATGGATGGAGTAGCCTCGTTATCATCACCGGACTTGCGGGGGAGCGGATGGCTCTCACCCCTACGATGATGGCTTGGAGTAGCCTCGTCATCATCACCGGACTTGCGGGGGAGCGGATGGCTCTCACCCCTACGATGATGGCTTGGAGTAGCCTCGTCATCATCACCGGACTTGCGGGGGAGCGGATGGCTCTCACCCCTACGATGATGGCTTGGAGTAGCCTCGTCATCATCACCGGACTTGCGGGGGAGCGGATGGCTCTCACCCCTACGATGATGGCTTGGAGTAGCCTCGTCATCATCACCGGACTTGCGGGGGAGCGTATGGCTCTCACCCCTACGATGATGGCTTGGAGTAGCCTCGGCATCATCACCGGAGTTGCTGGGGAGCGGATGGCTCTTACCCCTTCGATCATGGCTTGGAGTTGCCTCGTCATCATGGCCGGACTTGCGGTGGAGCGTATGGCTCTCACCCCTACGATGATGGCTTGGAGTAACCTCGTCATCATCATCGGACTTGTGGGGAGCGGATGGCTCTCACCCCTACGATAATGGCTTGGAGTAACGTCGTCATCATCACCGGACTTGCGGGGGAGCGGATGGCTCTCACCCCTACGATGATGGCTTGGAGTAGCCTCGTCATCATCACCGGACTTGTGGGGGAGCGGATGGCTCTCACCCCTACGATGATGGCTTGGAGTAGCCTCGTCATCATCACCGGACTTGCGGGGGAGCGGATGGCTCTCACCCCTACGATGATGGCTTGGAGTAGCCTCGTCATCATCACCGGACTTGCGGGGGAGCGGATGGCTCTCACCCCATTTTATATGCATCGTATCTATAAGGGTTTAAGGTGACCTATTCGTACCTTTTTGGGTCGTCATGACACCTCGCCTTCGTCAACGCTTGATAGACCACGTATGAAGCTGTAGCACTTAGAGGAACCTAGAAAACACATAGTCATGAGGTTTTATGTAGCACAGAACCGTCATTCAAGTTCTTTGTCTACCAAATAGCGCCATCTATGATTTTCATCTTTTACTGCATTGCAATTACTTGGTAATTAAATAAATGTTTTCTATTCTATTCTAATTGTAGCAGGCTCATATTCTTCTCCTGAGTTCGGCGTAGGATATCTCAAGAGACATATTGTGGATGCAGACCAGATATTTGCACGTTAGTTTCCGAGTCTACTCATCTTGACTGCTAAGATTCTTATTCATATAGGATCCGATTATGTGCTGTCAGATATTGTAGTTAACCTTCATTCCATTTTACCGAAAACAGACAACTCAGTAGCACCATCAAAAGATCCCAGGCTAAACTAAATTGCAACTACTTGCTTATAAGCATCTGGCACAACTTCTTATCTTGAGTATCCAGTAGGATATATCATGGAGACACATTTTGTTCCATGAATTACACTGTCAAATGTCACAGTCCACGTTTATGCAGTTTCAACGACTTCTAGCGCCATCTATGACTCCCATCTTGAACTACATTGAACCTATCTTTCCATAGCATGCTTGCCCTCTCACATTGAGTACTGCATAGATCATTTTATCCCATGGGTTACATAGTCTAATGTCACCATCCAGATTTATGCTGCTTCAACGTCCACCTTATAGCGCCCTCTATTATTTCGAGTCTGAACTATATTGCAAATACATGCTTATTCAATAGCACACTCATGTTCTCACCTTGAGTATTGCGTAGGGAATCTCATGGGACACATTGTGGACGCAGACCAGGAAGCTGTCCGGTGGTTTCCGAGGCTCCTCATCTTGAGTGCTGGACTCCTCGTCCGATGGCACCGAACGGTCTCTAGACCGATCTGTGGACGCTGACCTGAAAAGATGATGACAAGTGTTTAAACTTCAGGTTCTCATTATGAAAGTTATTTGAAAATTTTTTATAAGGTCGTTTGTTACACTCCTTGATTAGAATGATGAGCTTTGGCCAGTTAAATACAAGCTAATGGGTGCGGTTAGCCGACAGACAGACTGGTCAGAATCTGAGAGAGCTGAACAGCATACGACAATTCTGACTACAGTACCGGCCAGAAGCATGCTGAGTGGAAATGAAACAAGTGAAGTTAGCTGTTAACGTTTGAATATTCCGCCATATGACGAATCAATCAATCAATCTGAATATCGCCACTTAGCATTCCTCAGCCGCGTCAGCCTATGCTACTCAGCAATCGCCATTTTTCTTTCTGTGCTGCCAAGATTGTGTGTCGGCTAAACGCACCCAATGTAATAGGATAAACACGCTCTGCTGCTAGGGTTGCCGGGGCTCGGTGGTATAGGTGGCTTATTCAGGTTTTTTCAGGTGGCGCTATGGCGTTAGTTATCTAGATGATTAATCTGTCCGTCCTTTAGAAGTTCCTAAAGCAATCTATTGGTCGCTTTGAGAACTTTTGCGAGCGCCACCTGAGATTGCTGGATGTGGAAGAAGCGAAACTAAGAAGGTGACTAACGCCATCTTTCTATCCTTTAGAGATTCCTAAAGTACCTGATACTTGAAATACCGCCATCTGTTGGTTGTTTTAAGAACCAGGACTCTTTGCTTGTAGTGTCTCCTCGCTTTAGGAACCAGGTCACTCTTGCTCTCCGGAACCTACTCCTGACGCATTCCTGAAGGGTCTCCATCCTACCTGATGCTGGTGAGCCACGCCCTGCTGCTAGGGTCGTCTCCGACGCGCTTGAGCAGCAGCCTGGCACCATCTATTGGTTGCTTCAAGAACCAGGACGCAGTTACATTGCTGACGCTATCCCTGAAGTGTTGCCTGCGTGCCTGATGCTTAATACGGAAATAGCGCCATCTATTGGTTGCTTTAAGAAATAGGACTGAAGATCTAGATGACTAACGCCATCTGTCTCTTTATCTTTATTAAATCTTTATTAGAAAATTTAGTGCACAAAAATTAGATCTTAAAATCTACATTACATTCAAAGTTCCGGGTAACAATATGTATGCCTGCACTAGGATTTTCCTGTGTTTCAGGCAAAAAAAGGTCTGTCTGTCCTTAAGAAGTTCCTAAGGTCTTGATACTTCAAGTAGCGCCATCTATTGGTTGCTTTAGGAACCAGGACGCTCTGCTTATAGTGTCTCCTTCCTACCTGATGCTGGTGAGCCACGCCCTGCTGCTAGGGTCGTCTCCGACGCGCTTCAGCAGCAGCCTGGCCCCGGGGCGCGCGCGCAGCACGCGCTCGTGCGGCGCGAGCACGCGCTGCGTGGGCGCGCGGGAGGTCAGCTCCTCGACTAACACGTGGCTGTCGCGAGGCTATTGGTTGCTTCAAGAACCAGGACGCAGTTACAATGCTGACCTGAAGTGTCTCCTGCCTGCCTGATGCTAAATACTGAAATAGCGCCATCTATTGGTTGCTTTAGGAACCAGAAACCTGAAATTGCTGGAAGTGTTTCCTGCTTACCTGATGCTGGTCATATATCAAAGTGTCTCCTGCCTACCTGATGCTGGCGCCATCTATTGGTGACTTTAGGAACCAGCACGCTTTAACACTCCTGGTGCTACTCCTGACGCATTCCTGAAGTGTCTCCTTCCTACCTGATGCTGGTGAGCCACGCCCTGCTGCTAGGGTCGTCTCCGACGCGCTTAAGCAGCAGTCTGGCGCCATCTATTGGTTGCTTCAAGAACCAGGACGCAGTTACATTGCTGACGCTATCCCTGAAGTGATTCCTGCGTGCCTGATGCTTAATACGGAAATAGCGCCATCTATTGGTTGATTTAGGAACCAGGACGCTCTGCCTTAAGTCTCTCCTTTGTACCTGATGCTGGTAAGCCACGCCCTGCTGCTAGGGTCGTCTCCGACGCGCTTCAGCAGCAGCCTGGCGCCGGGGCGCGCGCGCAGCACGCGCTCGTGCGGCGCGAGCACGCGCTGCGTGGGCGCGCGGGAAGTCAGCTCCTCGACTAACACGTGGCTGTCGCGGGGGGAGCGACTGGCGCCCGCTTTCGTTAGGCATTGGGCTATCGCCTGTGGGGGAAGGATGAGATGGTAAATTTCAGTGTCGACCATCTTAATATACAGGGTGTAACAGGGGGGTGGATCATCGTAAGTCAATCCATGGGGGACTTCAATACCTATCGATATAACCCCATATATGTTCAGCGATTTTCAATAGTTCCAAAGTTATTGAGATTTTTGTGAATTTTTGTAAGTAGCCGTAATTCAGTATAAAAGTCTTCACTGTAGCTTAACTACTGGACCTGCTTGTATGATTTTTCTAGAAGTAGTTCAATAGTGGGTCTTTATAATTACGACACCGATTTGAGTCATCATAACCCTATCATATTGGAGTAAAACAATAATTCTTCACAAAAGTTTTACGAATCGAATTGTGTCTACCAACTTTCAAAGACTCCAGTCAAAAAAAGTACTAGTGTTTTTTTCTAAAACTTATTTTAAAAACTTCTCACATTCATGGATAGTATACCCTGAAAATTTCATACCGCTACTGCCAGAGTATCAAAACGAAAATTGAACGCGAATGGCACAGGTGCCATAAATCAGTGTTTTTATTTATCATGCAAAACTTTAATTTAAAAAGAAATCGATATGTTTCAACAAGTTTATGCTATGTGAGTTACATTAGTAGCAGTAATTTTACAGAATTGCAAATTAAAGGAGTGAAAATCAAACAAAGAAAACTTACAAAATTTTTGTTAATTATTTTTTTTACAGTAAGTCTTCATAATGGGCACCATTGAACTTGCAATTCTGTTAATTTACTGCTACTAATGTTACTAACATAGCATACATTTTCTGAAACATGTCAATTTATTTTTTAAATTAAAGTTTTACATAAAAATAAAAACCCTGATTTATGGCACCTGTGCCATTCGCGTTCATTTTTCGTTTTGATGCTCTGGCAGTAGCGGTATGAAATTTTCAGGGTATACTATCCATGAATGAGAGTAGTTTTTAAAATAAGTTCAAGAAAAAAGTTGGTAGACACAATTCGATTCGTAAAAGTTTTGTGAAGAATTATTTTTTTATTCGAATATGATAGGGCTATAACTCAAATCGGTATCGTAATTATAAAGACCCACTATTTAACTACTTCCAGAAAAAAAATCATGCAAGCAGGTCCAGTAGTTAAGCTACAGTGAAGACTTTTATACTGAATTCCGGCTTCTTACAAAAATTTCACAAAAATCTCAATAACTTTGGAACCATTGAAAATCGCTGAACATACATGGGGGTTTATATCGATAGGTATTGAAGTACCCCATCGATTGACTTACGATGATCCACCCTCCTGTTACACCCTGTATATAATTCTGCTGTACGTGTGTATGTAATTGAACTCCTCCTAAACGGCTTGACCGTTTCAAATGTTTTTTTTTTGTGTGCGTTTGAGTGGTGCCCTGGAGTGGTTTAGATTCAGAAATCAGCCCGGCAGATGGCGCTGATTGCTTGAAAAAGCATGTGATCTCGGAAAAGGTCCTAATTTCGCTGAAATTTGATATGTGGGGATTTTCGGGCATCATGCGCTGCGTGGGCGCGCGGGCTATCGCCTGTTGGGGAGGGTGAAATGGTTATTTTCAATATCTTTCTTTCTATCTATCTATTCATCTTTCTTTATAAAACCCTAGTGACCCGCTCTCGCTTCGATTCGAGTATATCTATACAACTAAATAAAATTTAAGTGTCTGTTTGTTAGGTATATAAAAATAACGAGTTTTTACTGAATGGTTATGATTCTATATGGAATACCAATACCATTCATCTGTCTGTCTTTCTGTTTGTTCCCGATAATTTCCGAAACAGCTGGACCAATTTAGACGGGACTTTCACTTATTAAAAGCGAATTTTACGAGGGCTATATAAATTAATCTTTGTTGCCAAAACCATTTCCATGCGATCGAAGTCGCGGGCGACCGCTAGTTAGCAACACAGTATAAAGCAAAGAAGCCACCTGCGTCTGTCTGTCCCCATAATATTAGCTTAAATCTTTCTTCTTCTTATCGTGTGGTTGATGAACAACCTGGTGTCAGAGTTTAAGCCGCCCGTAGGCCTCTGACATGGCTTCATCACACACCGTTGAAAAATCTCTCAGGTGTGTCGGTTTCCTCACGATGTTTTCCATCGAATCAATTCAGAAAGGTGGACTAATATGGTCTCGATGACCATCCACAGAGATGACGACCGAAAAAGAGTCCGAATTTAAACGTTTTTGACGTGAACACGTCTTATAAATTGGTTTGCCGGGTGACACTTCAAGAAACTGCGTTACGCTCCGCTCACGTTATGCGCTCACAATGAGAGTGAGTGATAGGCAAGCGTCCCTTTCACTCGGGCATGGTTAGCCCGCCTAAGAGCGAGAGAGACAGACATAAAAAGTGAAAGGCACGCTATACGAATGAATATTAAAATTATTTTACCACTCAAAGTCGTAGTCACGTAAAACTTTCGCCCGTATACGGACTTTACAGGCAACCAATTGTTTTTTTCTTTCTTTATTTCATTCTTTCTTAATTTCTTTCTTTCTGAATTAGCAACCGGAGATTGACAGCTCTGAAGTGGATGAGGGTTAACGCCTATTAGAAATTCACTACATGGCAATACGTAGGCGTGAGGTACAACCGCAGCATGATTGGTTATTTTTGACGTGACATTGACAGACATGTCAATATTCACCAATCATGCTGCAGTTGGACCTCACTCCTACGCCTACTACGTCAACCCTCATTGGGGAAGCTTTTGCTCAAAAATAGTAAAGTTAGTTTGTTTTCAGAGATATAGGGTGCGTTTAGCCGACACACAATTTTGGCAGCACAGAAAGAAAAATGGCGATTGCTGAGTAGCATAGTCTGACGCGGCTGAGGAATGCTAAGTGGCGATATTCAGATTGATTGATTGATTCGTCATATGGCGGAATATTCAAACGTTAACAGCTAACTTCACTTCTCTCATTTCCACTCAGCATGGTTCTGGCCGATACTGTAGTCAGAATTGTCGAATGCTGTTCAGCACTCTCAGATTCTGACCAATCTGTCGGCTAAACGCACCCATTGTGTTTATAGGCTCAATATATGATACTGATACTAATTTCACGATTTTTAGATTTTTTTCTGTATGTGTGTATGTATGTTCCTCCATAACTCTTAAACCAATTATCCGAATTTGATGAAATTTGGTATAAAAATACATAGACATCTGGGACACAGGATAGGCTATTTAAATTCTAGCTCCAACGCGAACGGAGTCGCGGGCACAGCTAGTAAAAATAATTAAACCACCATAAAGCTACAAAACTCACCTCATTAGCGGTAGTATCCTGCGTCACCTTCAATATCGAGTACGGCTCGTGCTTCGCCACCGCATACACGACCAGGAAGTGAATCTTGCGCCTCTCGTGAGGCGACGACGGCTCCAAGTCACCGCGACATGACTCCCCCGCTAGCTCTTCAGTGCAGCGGGAAAAGATGAGGAGGGAGGCCATGTTGAGTGGCTGGTTCGTTGGAGAGCTGAAGGTGGAAAAGTATTATCTAAGTTATTTATTTAGTTCTCCCATTAGAGTCTTCACCTAGGGGCTAGAGCCGATACTAAAAAATGAACGTTATTCAACACATAAAAAAGTGAATTCAGATTCAATATTTTTATATTATTTCGTATTATTCAACGCTTTAACGGGGACGGAAAACCATCTTGAGGAATCCTGCACACTTATGAAGAAATAGCTGTGCCCGCAACTTCGTCTGCGTGGAATAGTAACTGTCGCCATCATTTTATTTTAGGAAGCATTTTTTAAAGTAATTACAGGTAAAATAAATAAAGCCACATAAATTATAAAAATTATAAGAATTTTTTTTTGTCCAAGCAATGCTCTAGCCAGATGAGGAGAGTGGTAGCTAGGACTCACAAAATATTTTTCACATTTTAGCTATAAAACCACGTTAAAAATATATTTTATAGCTGTGCCCGCGACTTCGTTCGCGTGAACTACAGGATTTTGATTTTTTTTTAACTTAAAAGTAGTCGTAGTCCCGTCAAAATCTTTTCTGCCACTTAAGAAGTTAGTCTTCAACCGGAAGAAACATTTAAAACAAAATTATTTTGGTTTTTATCATCATCATCATCTGTTGTTTATCGTGTAGTAATAAATAAGTTCGTTCGCGTGAACTACAGGATTTTGATTTTTTTTAATTATTTTTTGGACTCGACATAGAATTTGTTTAATTTGATTGAATATTTAAAATCCGGTTGGTACATACAATGTATTTATCGTATTGTTATCATCTCATCCCTTTTTCTGGTACCAAACCCTTGAGGATTATACCAGAGCCGCTCTAAGTTGGCCGATTTGACACTTTTTATTTTATATTTTGCATTTATCCTTGTTAAGAGGAACATATTTAGCGAATCATAAAAAACAACTTTTAAAAATAAGACGTTAATTCAAAATGTCAAATGCACCTAATTATCTAATTATTTGTCTTTTATTACTTAAAATAATTGAATTATAAAAAGAAAACGAAAAATTTCCAATCTGTATTACGCTTTTACAAGGTTACGCCGTTTGACACGTTTTCATAGTGACGTAATGGGTAATACTCACCAGGTATTTTTTAGAAATGAATGGATGAAGGATTTAATAAGTATTGTATTTTAAAAATAAATATATTTTTAAATAAGAAACTTCAATTCAATCTTCTGGATGTTTTTAATAAAAAAAATTATAATAGGGTATTTGATATTTTTTTTATTTTGATATAGTTGGGTGGACCACTCGAACACAAAGACACTGTTGAAAGTATCACTTTGATATCTGGATAACTTTACGAGATATTACAATTTTAATCGCACATTATTTGGGCGAGCTCAAAAACGCTCCATACAAACGTCGACTGGCGTGTGACGTCAAACGCTAGTTTGTTGTATGCAGCGCCTAAGAAGTTTGTTTTCATAATGAAAGATGTGACTAATTCTGTTATTAATAAGATGACAAAAGAATTTAAAATGATTGTCGCAATTTTGAAATGGACTTGCCCACCCAACTTTAAATGTCTTTTGTAGTCTCATTTCGCCAAAAATTTAAGTTTCGATTTCATTAATAATATTGATTTACATAAATTTTACTGATTTTCATAAAAAATACCTATTAGACCTTGCTTGGTTATAAAGTGGAAATAACTGTTACTTATATACTTCGGCAATTTTACTGTTGTCCCTAGTGCAGTCAGTCTGACATGTAGCAAATCGGCCAACTTAGAGCGGCTCTGGTATAATATCAATGTATTTTTTGACAACCAACCTTCTTCAATTCGGCAATTATGGAAATTTGAATGCTCTCGTTAATTTGACAGCTTAAAAATATGTCAATTAGATGACACTATTTTGTTAAATTAAAATAGAAAAAAGGTGACAATTAGAATATTTTCGATACATGTTGTCGATTCAGAACCCTTCTAGTAATTTACGTAATTTAATGGCACTCCAAATTTATCAATTCCAAAAGACAAACTTCACATATTTGACGTATGGTATACCTACATACAAACTTTTCCACAATATAATATCGAAGTAATACGTAGAGCACAGTGCCATCTTTTGAACTACCAAAAAACTTATCACGTAGGTACTCATGTTATATCAAACTTGACAGCATTTATGGCATGCTGTACAAAGCACGATGCCATCTATGTGTAATTTTATGAACAATAGCTGACTCAACAAACTTCGTCCTGTCAAAACAAATTGTAAAAATTTGTTTGTAATTTGATTTTTACATCTTGGGTGACAAATTTGGGTTTTTCGTACGGATCCCTACTTTTTTGAAAATGTAATATAGCCTATAACCTTCCTCGATAAATGGACTATCCAACAGTGAAAGATTTTTTTAAATCGGACCAGCGGTTCCTGAGATTAGCGCGTTCAAACAAACAAACAAACAAACAAACAAACTCTTCAGCTTTATAATATTAGTATAGATTAAAGTTTGTGTAGTCAACCAACCCGTACTTGGTCAGCGTGGTTGACTCGTGGCCTGTGGGCCTAGTTTAGGCTAGGCTCAGTGAGCCCTAGTTTAGGCTAGGCCCGTGCCCCGGCCGTGGGGACATACATCCCCACAGCTGATGATGATGATGATATTAGAAAACAATTATGGAGGGAGGGGAGAGGATATTTGAACGAAATACAACTCAAAACAACGTTTTTAGAGTTTTTGTCTGTTTGTCTGCGCGACACTAGATGGTAGGTACTGAATGTATTAAAAATAGAAAAAGAAAAAAAAATGCCTTGGGAATTTAATGCGAGCGTAGTTAGTATTTAAGAATGTTCAAACTCCATTCTTAATTAATTTTTATTCCTTGTCCCTACACTCTCTTTTTATCCCAAGCCCTCTCTCTATCCTATCCCTATCTTTATCTCTCTCACTCTCCTACTCTCTTCCTCTCTCCTTCTTCTCCCTATCTTTCTCTATTCATCTCTATCTCTTACCGTAACCGCACGTGCCGGTACCCCGGGCGCAGGCACTGCAGTGGTATGACCCGCTGTGAGAGCATGTAGTTCGTGTCAGCATCGTATACTTCAAATCTCACAAATGCTAGCTCCGGGAAGTTTATCTGGAATAGAACAAGATGGCTTGATAAAAACTTGATATGTGCCTTTAAGAATATGGGGGTTGCCCTCGATTTCTCTGGATTACCATCATCAGACTCTGACTTCCTTATTATGGTACCACGTTGGGACCATCCTATTCCAACAAAAAAATAATAATACAAATCTCAAATAATAATAAAAATTTTTGACTGGCTCGGTGGAACAATGGTTAGTGACTCAGGTTCAAAACCTACGGTTCTAAGAGTCGTGGGTTCGATTCCCACTCGGGACAAATATTTGTGTGACGAACATCGGTGTCTGGGTGTATTATTAAATATATTTAAGTTTATTTGTGTATCCACTGTTGTTCCTGATTTCCGTAACACAAGTGCTGAGGCTACTTACCACGGGATCAGATCAATGTATGTGATGTTGTGTAATATTTATTTAATATTAAAATCGGTTCATAATCGACGAAGTTAACCGCGAACAAACATAAAAGTATACAAAGGAAGGTCGAATTGAGAAACCTTCTCCTATTAACGACTTTTTGGTACGGATTCGGAAAACCCATGCTCTGTCACACAATCACTTGGTTTATGAAAGAGAATAGTATCCGAATCCAATGAGGGTGTTCGCGGATAAGAACTTCACTAGATGGCAATACGTAGGCGTGAGGTCTAACTGCTTCGTGATTGGTGAATATTGACATGTCTGTCAATCACGCTGCAGTTGGACCTCACGCCTACGTATTGCCATCTAGTGAATTTCTTATACGCGAACACCCTCATTGGCTGTTGACCTAGCCACCAGCCTAGCAAAACCAACCTAGTCCAAGAGCGCACCTCAAAGTCTGAATAGACTTAACCCAACATATGTAGTCCGAGAGCCCACCTAAAAATTTAAACAGACCAACATCTGACATAGTCCCCATTTCAATAAACATAAACAAGCCTCTAACACAGTCCAAGACCCATGGTGTCTCACTAGGTGGAGCCACTGTAGTGTAAGGATCAAAAGTACAAATTAAAGCAAGATCCAAAATTATAGTCCAAAAGCATCTAACAACGAACAAAGTACAAGAGCTTATCTACCAACGAACATAGTCCAAGAGCCTCAGTTTCTAGACTATCTGTACCAATTTCATCAAAAATCGGTTCAGTAATTTTGGCGTCAAATTTTGGACAAAATTTAGTTGCTTGAGTAGCCAATAACAATCAGTTTTTCAACTCACTAGTTGGAACCACTGTAGCAGAAGGATCTAAACTAAGAATTGGAACAACAACCATGATTATAGTCAAGAGCTTATCTACCAACGAACATAGTCCAAGAGCCCACCTTGAAATCAAAGTAGACCAAATTGAACATAGTCCCAGAGCTTATCTACCAACGAACATAGTCCAAGAGCCTATCACCATAGTCCAAGAGCCTATCACCATAGTCCAAGAGCCTATCACCATAGTCCAGGAGCACATCTACCAACGAACATAGTCCGGGAGCCCACCTTGAAGCTGAAGGTCTCGTTCCACACGGGGTTAAGGGCGTTCCGGCGCGCGGCCCTGGTGCGGATCTTCCTGCAGTCGGCTGGCGCGCCCAGCACTTCCACCTCGGCGAATGCATTGTAGAACGAGTAGACGTTCTCCGCCACGTATTGGCCCGATATGACTGCTAAGGTCAAATGGGCCGCGTGGATGCCGTCGAACTCTCTGTCCATAGGGTTGAATCTGGAGAAAAAAAATGGTTTCAGTGACTGGCTCCGAGTAATAGTGGTTAGACCTAACCACGTTTCCATGAGCCGTGGTTTATATTCCCACCCTTACTACTATTAGATGCAGTATCTCAGTCTGTCCCTATCTGTCTCTGTCTTTTTCTCTTCTCTATATTTCTCTGCCTGTCTCTTTCTCTGTGTGTCTCTCTCTGTCTCTGTCTAGCTCTATCTGTATCTGTGTGTCTCTGTCTTTGTTTGTCTCAGATTGTCTCAGTGTGTCTCTAACTGTCTTTGTCTGTCTGTCTTTTTCTCTGTATATTTTTCTATGTTTTATGTCTTTTTATCCATGTCTATCTCTGTCTCTATTGTGTCTGTCTGCCTGTCTCTTTCTCTGTATCAATGTGTCTCTGTCTTTGCCTCTGTGTGTCTCAGTCAGTTTCTGCTTCTATCTATCACAGTCTCTGTCTCCTACTTTTCCTCTACTACATCTCACTCACCTCACATGCGACGTGCGCGCCGTCCGCCGTTCTCCGTGTTTATCTCTGTCTCTATCTGTCTCAGTGTGTCCCTATCTGTCACTTCCTCTGTTATTATATTTTACTATGTATCTGTCTATCTCTTTCTCTGTCCATGTCTATTAGTATCTGTGTGTATCAGTGTGTCTCTGTCTTTCACTATGTCTGTCTCTGTCTATCTCTATCTGAATCTGTGCGTCTCTGTATTTGTGTCTCGATGTCTGCCTGTTTCTATTTCTATCTTCCTCTACTACATCTCACTCACCTTCGGTATGCGACGTGCGCGCCGTCCCACATGACGCGCGGCTTGCGCACGTACCCCGCGCAGCCGCCGCTCTCGAACATGGCCGCGTTCACCGCCATCTATAGCTCCATTCTATTCCTACCTATAATTCTGTCCATAGCTCCGTTTAATTTCAACTTATCTATCCCATCCTTACTCTTTAGTCTATTCTCTGTCTCATTCAATTTATTTTAGGAACTGACTATGTTGTTTGCTCCATTTACCTTATATGTCTCTCCGTCTATGTCTTTCTCTGTCTCTATCTGTCTGTCTTTTGCTTCGTGTCTGTCTCCTTATTTGTCTGCCTGACTGTTCTATACACCGTGAAATTTTAGTGGTTGTTTTCCCGTGGCAGAACGACTTGCCTTTAGTAATACTATCGAATCATGCAAATTATTCCGCGAAAAAAAAAATTTTTTTTTTTCGATTTTTCGGAATAATAATTTTCCAACTCGAAAACGAGAGAAGCTATCGTTGTTTTTGAAGATGTGACGTATTCAGGTACTGCTTGCCGCATGAAATCGATGCTTAAAGCTAAAGAAGCTCTTCACCCTAAGTCATAAAGCGGTTCGAACGTGTTTTCGAGTTACGGTTAAACCTTTCGTAAAACCGGCATTTTTTGATTTTACCAAAAAAGAACTGCACACATCTTTTGTACTACTAAGATAGAATCATTTTACTGCGGGAAAACAACCACTAAAATTTCACGGTGTATATGTGTCTCTCGTTATCTGTCTTTTTCTCCATGTCAGTCTCTGTCTCTATTTGTCTATCTGTCTGTCTCTATATCTGTATCTGTCTTCCTCTTTCTCTGTCCATGTTTATCTGTTTCAGAGTGTCCCTATCTCTCTCTTTCTCTGTCTATCTTTATTTGTATCTGTGTTTCTCGGTTTCTGTTTGTCTCAGTGTGTCTCTAAATGTATCTGTCTGTCTTTCTCTTTCTCTTTCTTTTTTGTCCTTTTGTCCGTGTCTGTCTCTGTCTCTGAATCTGTATCAGCGTGTGTTTGAGTGGTCCTACCTCTATCTATCACAGTATCTGTCTCCTCCTTTTCCTCTACTACATCTCACTCACCTTCGGTATGCGACATGCGCGCCGTCCCACATGACGCGCGGCTTGCGCACGTACCCCGCGCAGCCGCCGCTCTCGAACATGGCCGCGTTCACCGCCATCGCCGCGTCTTCCGTCTGGTAGTTGAGCGCTACTAGCTGCACGCCACACGACCAGAACACTACCGGGTCGAAGTTCGACGAGTCTATTCGTAGGCTGCGAAGGGGAAAAAAATGTTATTAGGACAGCCAACAAGAAAAACACTGGTACAGATTAATAAAACCCAGTTGAAAGGTTGCGCAGTAAGTAGCTACGTATTTGCTACTATTAATATCTCATGTAGACCCATAATTACTAATATTTAGTAATCATGATACTCTTTTCATAGAACTATATCGAAGGAGGTGAAGGGAGATGAAGACTAACTAAGTAGATGTCATTACATACACGGTATTGAAGTTGCTGGGCAGGGAATATTGGGAGTCACCCAAGGTAGCATTCTAGGTGCTTTACTTTTCTTCTAGTACGTAGACTAATCTAGCAGGATAAGTCCCGAGCTTCCTCTCCGTATGCGCTATCAGCGGTTTCGGATACTTTTTGTAGTAGTGTGTAGTTTTTTAATTGCATTTTTTTTAAGTCGATTCCTTCAAGGAGATTAATAAGAATTTGCATTATTTAAACCCAAGGTATCACCTCTTGTAGGGTAAGTCCTGACTAACTAGTTCTTCCTACAGATCTTGTTCTAAACGGGACTAATTCAACTAACTTATTACCTAGATTACCTCGTTTGGGGGCTATTCTTAATTGTTTGTTATTATGCAGCATTATTGGTAATAAACTTTAATATTTTTTTTTTATGTTTTGACTCACCCAGCGGGGTAAGTGCGGACCAGCTGTGTCTCCGTATGAGCGATGAGAGCCCTCGGATGCTTCCTGCATATCTTCTTGCCTATGGCTTCGTTGACGGACGAACAACGGTAGCAAGGATGATGGACGGCTGGCTGATTGAGACACCGCGCTCGAGCTGATGATGATGATTGCTGGGCTAATTGCTGTGGCAAAAGAGAAAAAACATATTTGTAAGACGAGTGAATTAATCTGGGTATATGTTGACTGGCTCGGTGGGTTCAATTCCCACTCGGGACAAATATTTGTGTGATGAAAATTGGTGTTTGTTCCGTGTGATCACACCCAGTGTGATTATGTATTTACAAAATGTATGTATCTATGTATGTATATCAGTCTGTCGCACATAGTACAAGCTCTGATTAGTTTGGGGTCAGATGACCGTGTGTGGAAACGACCCAGATATTTTTTTTTATGTAGTAAGTTGGGCATTTAAACGAGATAAGATCAAGATAATCTGCTACCTTTGCAAAGTTGAATTTTAGAAAGTACGAAAGGTAAATGGTTATCTAAGGTCAGAATCAGAACTGATTAAAGATTACCAATCTTGACAAAACGTTACATAAAAAAAACCGGCCTGCTTAAATGTATCAGTAAGTTGTTTAGTTGTAAGTTTGTCAGTGTATTTGTGTGTGGGAGTGGAAGCTTGTGTGTGATAATAATAAGGCGTCCGACCGATATCAGCCATGGCGGCCGATCTCAATTGAGATCAGCCAAGTGCGCAGGACATATGTGCACAAGTGTACGCGCAAACACAAGTGCACTCTCTATTCCCTTACTCTCATAATTCGGTGAGACGGCAATCGGTCCTGCCACCGGCTTAACGTGCTTTCCGAGGCACGGGCGTTCAACCGCCAGCTTCCTAACTCCGGGCTGAGTAATTTCATTACAGAAAAACTCACACAAATTTTGCCCGACCCCGGACTCAAACCGGGGACCTCTCGGTCCTAACGCAGCACTTGCTACCAATAGACCAACGAGGCTTGTTTGATAGAGTAATCGTGTATGCACGCGTGCGCTTGTGTTTGTGTGTGTGTGTGTCACCTAGGTTGTGTTAGTAATTCTTATGTCTCATTATACCCCTGTATAGTGGTGGTACACATGTATCATCATCATCATCAGCCATCCACGTCCCCACTGCTGGGGCACGAGCTTACGGTAAACTAGAGCTATAATGCCTTAAAACCTAAGAATTACTTCGGAGGTGTGCAGGTTTCCTCACGATGTTTTCCTTTATAGTCAAAGCGTCAAATAATCTAACATACGAATTTCAAATTTGAAAAACACAGTGGTACTTGGCGGAGTATACACACATATGTTTGATCCTCAATCAATTCGTCGATCAATCATAATTATTGTTATAGTTGTACGTTAATATTTCATATTTGTGTGCGCGTTTTTTCGGATTCCATTACACTTAATATTAGTCTTTATGGGCCTACATGCATTATTAGGAGTAGCAAATTACATAGCTACTTACTGCCCGACGTTTCGACTGGGTTACACCAATCATGGTCATGAGTGAACTGCAAGGCCCCATCTTCGTCGAATCTATGTAATTTGCTACTCCTAATAACGCGTGTAGACCCATAAAGACTAATATTAAGTTTGTTATTATTGTAAATTCTATGTTAATATTTAAGTCTACCTGTATACCTAAAATTGCTGTGCCCTTGTAGGGTTTATGTGAGAACTATGTAACCTTAATAGTAAGAACCAATGTGACCATATTTTGCAATAAATCAATATTATTATTATAGTATTAGTATGAATGACAGTCAGGGGATACCATTCACAACTATCTGTCCGGTGGTTGGTGCACGGTATACGGGTAAGCGACCCCGGCTCCTCGAGCTACTATCGACTCAGTCCAAATCATCCGAGGCGATAGTATCCTTCCTCCCCTTTTCCTTCCCCCGTCATATATCCTTGCTACTCGTGGGAACGCAATGACCTTGTTAAAACAATGCACAAGGCAGAATGGCGGCGACGTGGTCCACAACCCGTCACGTCACGTTTCCCACAGAGGTGAAAAGTGGATCGCTGGAAGTAATCTCTGCCTACCCCTCTGGGAAAAAGGCGTGATTGTATGTATGTATGTATGTAGTATGAATCTGTGTTTGTTTGTGTATATGTATGAGTGTATGTATGTCCGTCTTACCGTGCCAGCGCTGTCGCTGCTCTCCGACGACTCGAAACTACTGCAGGGCGCGCTGTCCTTGGCAGGCGCGGGGGTCTTCACCGAACTCCTTGGAGATAGTGGGTTCAGACCTCGGAACTTTATCGCCTGGGAATAATATAACAGTATATAGGTACTAGCTGTATGGAATGGATTTTACATTCAAAAGTTTTTTCCCGATAACTCTCGTTTCCGAAGCAATTTTGCAATATCCTGTTACAATTAAGCTTAAAGTTTACTAAGGTACCTGCATGCCAAATTTTTACTCAAGCAGTTTAGATTTTACATACAAAAAGATTTTCCCAAATATTCCCGTTCCCGTGAGAATTTCGGGAATTCCTTTCTTAGTGCACCTCTACGGAATCTACATAAAAATACGCATAAAACTAGTAAATGCCAGAATTGTTAGTGAAAAATCACCTGGTTCGATAGTGAAATCATATTTTTTCTTACCTGCACATATGTGACCATATCACTAAGCTCCCTCGCTATCTGATTGCTCCTCTTCCTAGTAGGCGCGTGTTTAACACTCCCTGAGGCCGTCTCGCCGTCTCCCTCACTCCTACGGAAACTCTGGTAGAGCGAGAGAGAGGTCCGACCGCATTTGTCTTCCATCGAGTTGAGGATCTTGTGTAGTTCTTTTTCTGGGAACAAAATTGTTAGTTTTGGTATTAAATATCGTTATTTACTACGTTTATATTTTTAACTGCCTCGTTGGTCTATTGGTAGCAAGCGCTGCGTTAGGACCGAGGTCCCCGGTTCGAGTCCGGGGTCGGGCAAAATTTGTGTGAGTTTTTCTGTAATGAAATTACTCAGCCCGGAGTTAGGAAGTTGGCGGTTGAACGCCCGTGCCTCGGAAAGCACGTTAAGCCGGTGGTCCTGCGCCCGATCTCTCATCGGTCATGTCGGATTGCCGTCTCACCGAATTATGAGAGTAAGGGAATAGAGAGTGCACTTGTGTTTGCGCTCACACTTGTGCACTATAATATGTCCTGCGCACTTGGCTGATCTCAATTGAGATCGGCCGCCATGGCTGAAATCGGTCGGACGCCTTATTTTTCACAGTATCTTTTTATCTTTGACTGGCTTGATGGGACAGTGGATAGTAGAGACAATGGGTCACTATTTACGGGTAGGTACAATGGACAAATATTTTTGTGAAAAACATAGGTAGGTGTCCCGAGTGGGAGTCCAACCCACGACTCTTGGAACCGCCAGCCAGGGTCACTAACAACTGTTCCACCGAGCCAGTCAGTTACTGTAAATCTGGTAGCTGAAATAAATAAGTCAGATATAATTAGGCTTGCCAGACCGCCGGTAAATCCGGGATATTCCCGGAATTTTGCCTCTTGTCCCCTGTCCAGTAATTAGCGCTTATTGTCCCGGATTTCGGAAATTTTTTTTAGTTAATTACTATTTAATTTGTCATTTAGTAGGTATTCATTGTCTACCAAAGTTTAAAATTGGTAATTTAAGCGAAGTGCTCTTTATTTTCCTTATTAGTTTAACGTTTGATAAACTGCCACAGTATTTTATCTTATAATTATAACTATAGTTAATTATGTACTATACTATTTTCTATTATAACCACGAGCCAACATTGTTTTAGTAGAATTGTCCCGGATTTGATAAGTTACCATGTGGCAACCCTAGATATAATAGGTTAACAATGCGTTCTGGCTGCTATTGATACTAGGAAACATCAACTTACTAGGAAGTAGCTATATATTTGCTACTCCTAATATACTAAGACTAATTTAAAAAAAATAATTAATAAAGATTAATTTACTGTAATGAAACGCGAAAATCTATTATTTGACTGGCTCGGTGGAACAGTGGTTAGTGACTCAGGTTCATAACCTACGGTTCCAAGAATCGTGGGTTCGATTCCCACTACGGACAAATATTTGTGTGACGAACATCGGTGTTTGTTCCGTGTCTGGGTGTATTATTAAATATATTTGAGTTTATTTGTGTATCCACAGTTGACCCTGATTTCCGTAACACAAGTGCTTAAGCTACTTACCAC
Organism: Maruca vitrata; assembly: GCA_039566165.1. Taxonomy (NCBI): domain Eukaryota; kingdom Metazoa; phylum Arthropoda; class Insecta; order Lepidoptera; family Crambidae; genus Maruca; species Maruca vitrata. The sequence continues at coordinate 2,765,070 of CM076942.1, read as the reverse complement.
GGGATCAGATCAATGTATGTGTGTTGTGTAATATTTATTATATTTTATTTATTACGATAATCAACTTACCATCCAACTCCTCATCATCCTCATCGTAGTCTTCATCAGAGAAGTACTCTGTCAAGGAACTGCCTGCAGACTGGTTGGACATGATCGAGCTGGTGCGGTTGCTCTGATCCGGGAGGGATGTGGAGGTCTGCCTGATGCCATTAGAGCTGGTGGTAGAAAGATAAATAAGTATTTATTCAATTGACTGGCTCGGTGGAACAGTTGTTGTTAGTGACCCTGGCTGGCGGTACCTAGAGTCGTGGGTTCGATTCCATTTGAGACAAATATTTGTGAATGATGAACATCGGTGTTGGTTACGTGTCTGGATGTGATTTTTTTTCCTAAATGACTTACGATGATGGCTTGGAGTAGCCTCGTCATCATCACCGGACTTGCGGGGGGGCGGATGGCTCTCACCCCTACGATGATGGCTTGGAGTAGCCTCGTCATCATCACCGGACTTGCGGGGGAGCGGATGGCTCTCACCCCTACGATGATGGCTTGGAGTAGCCTCGTCATCATCACCGGACTTGCGGGGGAGCGGATGGCTCTCACCCCTACGATGATGGCTTGGAGTAGCCTCGTCATCATCACCGGACTTGCGGGGAGCGGATGGCTCTCACCCCAACGATGATGGCTTGGAGTAGCCTCGTCATCATCCCCGGACTTGCGGGGGAGCGGATGGCTCTCACCTCTAAACTGGATGTGATTATGTATTTAAGTACGTATCTTTAAATATCTATGTAGGTATATCAGTCTCTGACACCCATAGTAGGTACAAACTTTGCTTAGTTTGGGGCCAGTTGACCGTGTGTGGAAATGTCCCAGATATTTATTTAGATAAAAAAATAGTTACCGGAACGCGCTGGCCAAGACACCGCCATAGCCTTGTGCCGAGCTGGCCCCCGTCAATCCGATGGTCGGGCTGGACTCTATTGGCAACAGCTTCTTATTTTTTATTAGCACCTGGAATATACAACATACATACATACATATCACGCCTTTTTCCCAGAGGGGTAGGCAGAGATCACTTCCAGCGATCCACTTTTCACCTCTGTGGGAATATACAAATTGGTATTAAATTAAAACTAAGGCGTCCGACCGATTTCAGCCATGGCGGCCGATCTCAATTGAGATCGGCTAAGTGCGCAGGACATTTATAGTGCACAAGTGTACGCGCAAACACAAGTGCACTCTCTATTCCCTTACTCTCATAATTCGGTGAGACGGCAATCCGACATGACCGATGAGAGATCGGGCGCAGGACCACCGGCTTAACGTGCTTTCCGAGGCACGGGCGTTACGTCCCAGTGTATTTTTAACCGACTTCAAAAAAAGGAGGAGGTTCTCAATTCGTGTGTATGTATAATATTTTTTTTTTTTTTTTTTTTTTTTTTTTTTTTTTTATGTATGTTCACCGATATTTTCGTCAATTATAGACGGATTTCAAAAATTTTTTTTTGGTTGGATACAATTCACTTCCGAGGTGGTCCCATTTTCACCAGTCCCGGATCTGATGATGGGATCCAGGAGAAATCGAGGGCAACCCTCAAATTTTATAGGGACATGTACCGCGTTTTGCATATTATCTGAAGTTATATTGGCATTTTCTTCTGGAAATCATAATCTTATGATGCTGAGCTGATGATGGAAGGTCAACTCCTTAATACTTAGGAGTAAAAGGATAATTCTTTCAATACTGTATACATATTAAGACTACTAGTTATAATATCAGTAGCATTATAGGTGAGCTGAACTAATAGGGTGACCAGTCTAGGATCTGATGATGGGATCCAGGAGAAATCGAGGGCAACCCTCAAATTTTATAGGCACATGTACCGCGTTTTATATATTTTCTGAAGTGATATTGGCATTGCTTCTTGCAATCATAATGTTATGATGCTGAGCTGATGATGGAAGGTCAACTCCTTAATTGTTTGGAGTAAAAGGATAATTCTTTCAATACTGTATACATATTAAGACTACTAGTTATAATATCAGTAGTATTACAGGTGAGCTGAACTAATAGGGTAACAAAAGATTTAACACTAAAAAGTATGAAAAAAAATTGTAAACAAAAAAAAAACCGCCTTCAAAAACCCGACTCACTAAAAATTACAAAATAATATAATACGAACATTTATAATCATCTGGGTATGAATTTTATATGTTTTTGAAGGCGGTGCCAATCAAAATTTTGAGGAAAAAGAAGCACTCTGTGCTTGTCTGTTTGAAATATAAACGGCACCGCCTTCAACAACATATAAAATTCATACCCAGATGATTATAAATGTTCGTATTATATTATTTTGTAATTTTTAGTGAGTCGGGTTTTTGAAGGCGGTTTTTTTTGTTTCCAAATTTTATACGAAAAAAATTGGAGCGCGAAAGTCTTAAATCTTTACTAGTATTATAATGAGTTTGTTTGTTTAAACTCGCTAATCTAAGGAACTACTCGGGGCTAAGTCAAAGTAACAATATCGAAACGATAACGAAGTTCGAAAAGAACAAAATGTATGGGATTGACCACTTGATTTATCGCGTCTAATGTCAATCCCATATATTTTATTCTTTCGCTTATTCCGTTTATCCACCCTAAAACAGCCACCTTAAGGTGGATATTCTGAAACGCGCTTCCGTTTATCCACCCTGAACAGGGTGGATAATCATATGAAAATAAGGAATATGTTTCTTCCGATTTTTCACCCCAAGTACAGTTTGAATAAAATTATATTGCTGGGAAGTTTTAATTAAGTGATACGTCACTTAATTAAATTTTGCGTAAAATAATCTTAAAATCTGAATTGCAGGTAAGCACCTGTAGAATTGGGTGGATAAACGGAATAAGCCATTCTTTTCGAACTTCGTTATCGTTTCGATATTGTTACTTTGTCTACGGTACCTGGTTCGAATTGTAAAAATATTTTTTTGTTGGATAGACCATTTATCGAGGACGGCTTTAGGCTATATGTAACATCATCGCTGCGACCAATAGGAGCTCGCAAGAAACAATGGAAAATGTGTAAAAAACGGGGGAAAAGCGGACGAAGTCGCTGGCATAGCTAGTCTACATATCATGCAAGCTTTATAAAATCCGTTGTGTAGATTTCAGTAAAAGCGTCGATGGCCGAGTGGTTAAGGTCGTTGCTTGCCATGCGAGAGGTCGCCAGTTCAAACCCATCCAGGTACCAATGTGTTTTTCAAATTTCAAATTCATATGTACCATCATTCGACGCTTTAACGGTGAAGGAAAACATCGTGAGGAAACCAGCTCACCTGAGAGATTTTTCAACGGTGTGTGAAGCCATGTCAGAGGCCTACGGGCGGTCTAAACTCTGACACCAGGTTGTTCATCAACAATACGATAAGAAGAAGTATACAGACAGATAGGGAAAGACAGACGCGGGAAACGACTTTGCTTCATACAATGTAGTGATACTAAATATTAGTCTTTATGGGTCTATACGCGTTATTAGGAGTAGCAAATTACATAGCTACTTACTGCCCGACGTTTCGACTGGGTTACACCAATCGTGGTCGCGAGCGAACTGGCGCCGTCCTTTCCACCCGAATAAGTAGCTATGTAATTTGCTACTCCTAATAACGCGTATAGACCCATAAAGACTAATATTTAGTGTAATGGAACGCGAAAGTCTAAAATCTTACTATGTAGTGATGTTTGCGCAAATAATAGACAAGACTATAGATAGGAGCTGGTAGGAGCTGGATGCGACTGGCCGAGGATAGAAAGAAGTGGCGTGCATTTGGAGAGGCCTATGTCCAGCAGTGGACAAGTATGGGCTGATGATGATTGATGATGATAGATAGACACTGTTTTCTTACCTTATATTTCAGCTGTTCAGGACTGGGTAGTCTAGGCTCGTCCGTATAGTCAGCTTCGAAGAGAAACGACGTTACCAGCTTATCTCCGAATACTGCCTGGATGAATACGGAACAAGTAAAGTATTTTGACTGGCTTAGTAGAACAGTAGTGATCCTGAATGGCGGTTCCAAGAGTCGTGGGTTCGATTTCTATCTGGGACATTTATTTGTGTGATGAACTGATGTGGTTGCTCCGTGTCTGGGTGTGTTATTAAATATACTTAATAATACATATTAGTATGTCTACTGTTGGTACTGATATCCTTGTGTCTCCTGGTATTGATATGGTTGGTAGTGTAATATTTATTTTATTTATTATAATTTTACACGTAGAGTATTTGCCTATAGACTATATCCATGAAAGCGTAAATCATATTTAGTGTTAATGATGAGGCTTGTTCTTCAAGTCATTATCCTCAGATAGTTAGGAAAAAAAGTACATAAAAAGCTATCGTTTTGGGGTCACTAGGCGGCGCCACTTTTGCGTGAGGTCCTAAAAAATGTCTGTAAAAACTTTTTGACTTGAAACTCGACACAAACGCCCCTAGCGGCCATTTCACACGCGATAGCTCAAAATGAGGTGTATTTATTTTGTAAAAAAAAGCAAACGAATTACCGTGATCAGCAGTGTTGGTCCATGTTTAAATCTCAATTTACATCAGAAACTCGAAACTAAATAAAATTCTAGTGTTCTATCAAATCGAAATGGTCCTTCGAGCCAGATATGAACGAGAATGAACTAGAAGATGATAGTGACCTCAAATGTGGTAGCCATGACTTGCTGCTGCGGGAGACTGCAGTGGTTTTCGATGCTCAGGATTAGAGGGTATGGAGACGCCACGAATGCACTCCTGCAAAAGAACGCGAAAATTGGTGAATTAAGTATCAGGTCCATGTTATAATGGAACGCGCCCCTTGAAAAAAAAGATAAAGATTGATGAAAAAGTTTTACGGGTCATCAAGAAAGAACGAAATATTGGTTTATCTATGTCAATGAGACAGTATTTATCTGAATTCATTACATAATTATATTGGGCATTTGAGTGCGTAATATATAATTTTAAACGTCATGGTTCACCCGTGATCATGGCGCTTGCAACAGTGCCGAAATATCGGGAGCTCATTAAAACAAAACAACATGGTAAATATCTCAGACATTTTCAGTATTCTAATTTAATTGTGTATTTCAATAAACCAATCTTCTAAACAATCTACAAAGTATTATTTTATCAACAGCAAAAATATCGATATTCAATACGCGTTACTAGAGGGTTTTTAAAAGTTTCGAACATCGCACATCACTAACCTTGCTATCGTTTCGACTACTCTTCTGAACGGTATTTTTGTGGTAAAAGTGTGTCCGTGGTAAATGACTGGGCTCCCGTCGTCTCCATCCCAGCAGTCTAGCTCCACACATCGGCATCCTGTTAGCAATACCTGTTGATAAAACACTTAATTATTGAAAATAATAATTACTATTGTAAACTTGACAATAGACTATCGATATTTTTGACAGTTATAGAGACGGGACGGTTGATGAATTTCAATCGACTACATTTTGCAATTGAATGTTAATCAACATATTTGTATACCTTGTCTCATTTCGTAAAAATAAGAAAAGAACAATTAGTATAGAATATTGACGTGAACAAAATGAAACGTCGTAACGGCTCAGTCCCCCTTTGTTCGTTTCATTCGGATCATTGAACTATTAGGGCTAGGCTGTCTACCGTAGGGATAGCTACGCCTTCATGCGCATGCCTGTTTTTATTGATCGGCACTTTAGCTTCAGTTTTCACGCACTTTCAATAGGGAACAACGCATATTAATTCGCTCTCAATCGATTAAGAATATTCAATTGTATTAAAATAATCGCGTATTAAGCCCGCACCTTAAAAGCAAAAACCATAGACAATAATAGAGAGAAACGTCAACTTGTTGTCAAACATTGGTTAAAATATTTGGCTGCTTCGCCGGTTTTGTGTTTTTTCGTGTTAATTAAAGTAAAACACTAAAAATGAAAGAAAATAACGGAGATGTTGACACCAGGAATGTTGTGAAGAACCGCGAGTTGTTATACCGCATGATTATAAGGTAAATTGTACGAAAATTGTTAGAACAATGTTAAACGATAAAAACCCTGTTATTTTCGTGTATTTAGTGAATATCACCAATGAAATACCGAGAGACACTGTGTGTTACTATCTCCTGAGTATTTCAGATACTTTTACATGTAAAATAACCTTTAATCAGGCATAAAAATAAATGAATTTATAGGTTAGGTTTCGCTTGCTATAAACTCGCAAAAATTTGCGAAATAAAGATAAGAACGTTGTATCTGACCATTTTCACACTTATTTTAGCACTCAAATACTTGTTCCACGTGCTGTAATTGCATGAAGTTAGTTTCTTACATGATACTGTTGGTGTACCTTTTACCAAATAAATAAATAAATAAATAAATATCAGTCAAAACTTTTGCTCAAAGAAAATAATATTTATAATGTTTGTTTCAGCCAACTGTACTACGATGGATTTCAACCCATTGCCGCATCTTTATCGGCGGCGGTGCACGCGGATCCCCCATGCCCTCCCAGCGATAGGTATGTAGCCCCCATATATATTATCAACTTAAATATTATTATGGGGAATGCTCTGAAGAGCTATTTCAACTAATCCGTCCCTTCTCTTTCTACTCCCGAAAGACTCATGCTGGACAGCACTGCTATCCACTTACAATGTAGGCGCTGGTGACTTGGACCAAGAGGTTTAGTTCCTCTTTTCTACCACATGTCATTAAGGCATGGAATTCCCTTCCAGCTCATGTTTTTTCTCCCTCCTGTGATCCCGGGCTCTTCAGGCGGGGTGTGAAATGTCATTTAAGCAGGCCTTCAAGGTGAGTGTGACAGGCTCAATATAGTCTATTCTGCCTGTTGACCTCATATGTGGATCTCACTACCACTAACCATCAGGTGGAGTGAAGTCATCTTATTAGCCAATTATTAAAAAAAACAAATATTAGTCTTATAAGGGTCTACATGTGGTCCCCAACAAGGAACAAGAGCTTGAACTTTGCCTAAGGCACGATACAAAAAAAATCTTACCAAAAAAATTATTTTGCGTATTGTTATGTAACCCCTTCATTATGATCCACAGGCTTCTTAACCTGATGATGGTGGGCCTCCAGCATGAGCCGGACAGGAAGGACCGGCTGGCTGCCTCCAGTGGAGCTGAGCATCTCCTCGGAACTACTGGTTTCGGTGAGATTTAGTGTTTTATTATTGAGGGTTGTTTAGCTAATGTATTTACAATTGTAATGTGGCGGGTTTGTCTCGCAACCAATGGCCTTAATCAATTGTTGTATAGTATCTGCAGTAAATAATATTAAATAATCATAAGTTACATTTGAGGGTTGTAAGTCACCTAATTTAATAGAATAAGTTTACTTTTAAGGACCTAAATTGTGAAGGGCTGAATAAATAATTTGACTTGATTTGATTTGATTTGAGGGCTGTGGCTTCAATTTCACCTCGGGACAAATATTTGTGCAATAAACATGGGTGTTTGTTCCATGTCGGTATTTATGTATTTAAGTACATACTTATTAGGAACCAGAGACTGACATACATACACAGATATTACTATATATATAACTAACTAACATAAACTGTGTAATATGTTGACCCAAATCCGTTCCGGACTTCATAATAATATATATAATTTTAAACTGTCATGGTTACACACATTAGAAAACTGAAAGTGTGAAGTGTGTCTTAGAAAAAGGGTAGACCGATATGTCTGCCCTTAGACCTACCGTCATTCTCGCAGTCCTACAGTTCACCCGTGATCATGGCGCTTGCAACAGTGCCGAAAACTAAGCTCATTAAAACAAAACAACATGGTAAATATCCCGGACACTTTCAGTTTTCATAATAATATGTTCATTAAAATGTATGATTATTCGCTTAGATGGTGAAGGAAAACATCTTAAGGAAACCTGCACACCTACAAAGAAATTCTAATGTTGTGTAGTCCACCATATCGCACTTGCCCAGCGCGGTTGCCTCACCATACCACCCTAGTTTAGGGTAGGCCCGTGCTAGCAGTGGGGACGTATATGGGCTGATGATGATGATGATGATGCTTCCAGACTTGGAGTACGAGATGGACGCGTCCTCGCTAGCACCGGAGCCTGCTACGTATGAGACAGCATATGTAACATCGCACAAGATGGCGTGTCGCGCTGGAGCGTTCAGCGCTTGCGGGCAACTCGTGGCTACCGGCAGTGTTGACGCTAGTATTAAGGTTCGATGACCCTTTTTTTTTCTAGACTGACATATGATGATGGCTTAGAGTAGCCCCGTCATCACCACCGGACTTGTGGGGAGCGGATGGCTCTCATCCCTACGATGATGGCTTAGAGTAGCCTCGTCATCATCACCGGCCTTGCGGGGAGCGGATGGCTCTCACCCCTACGATGATGGCTTGGAGTAGCCTCGTCAACATCACCGGACTTGCGGGGAGCGGATGGCTCTCACCCCTACGATGATGGCTTGGAGTAGCCTTGGCATCATCATCGGACCTGCGGAGGAGCGGATAGCTCTCACCCCTAATTCGATCACTATAATATATTAGAAAATGCATGAAAACAGACTGGCATTTTTTCATTTTCTGTTTTTTTTTATGTGTAAATATTTTCATGGTATAGTCTATTATTTGAGCGAACACTATACATTTAAAATAAGTATGATAAAATAATAATTTTAAGGATGAAACTCGCGTATTGTGTATTGTTATTTTAATCATTTTCATATTATGGGTTTATTTAGATTAGACTGGCTCGGTGGAACCGTGGTTAGTGACCCTAGCTGGCTGGCTAAGTTGTGGGTTCGATTCCCACTTGTGACAAATATTTGTGTGATGAATATTGGTTTGTGTCTAATATCCATAACACAAATGCTTAAGTTATTTTCCACGGGATCAGATCAATGTATGTGATGTTGTGTAATTGTGTCATATTTATAAACAAATAATGTTCATCAGATCCTGGATGTGGAGCGGATGCTGGCCAAGTCTGCTCCGGAGGAGGTGGATCCTGGCAGGGAGCAGCAGGGACACCCCGTCATCAGAACACTGTGAGTACTTAGCTCTTAAACTATTGCCAACGAAATATCAACCTTATGCACTTTTCATAAGCTTCAAAACCAATGTGTTTTGCTTTTGAATTGACTGGCTCGGTGGAACAGTGGTTAGTGACTCAGGTTCAAAACCTACGGTTCCAAGAGTCGTGGGTTCGATTCCCACTCGGGACAAATATTTGTGTGACGAACATCGGTATTTGTTCCGTGTCTGGGTGTATTATTAAATATATTTAAGTTTATTTGTGTATCCACTGTTGATCTTGATTTCCGTAACACAAGTGCTTAAGCTACTTACCACGGGATCAGATCAATGTATGTGATGTTGTGTAATATTTATTTATTTATTTATAATGTGTATCATAGAGACAGTTTTTTAATAACACATACCATGTCATAATATTAAAACTTATAGGCGTTTTCCCACGTTTAAATTTTTTCTTTTTGGAATCATTTCTATACCAATGATGGATGTAATGTGTTAGAATGGTATTAGAAATAGATGGATATAGACTTTTTATTTTTATTTGTTGTTTTTAAAGTTAAAGCTCAATGTAAACTTAAAATTTGAAAAAAATCGCATTCATGACCCCGCTTGAACGGGGACTTGAACCACCGGACCTCCCGATATCGCGTCGGTTGCTCTAACTAACTAAAGAAATGTTTGCGGACCGATAGTGTTTGATCACTACCGGTGGTGGCGCCACCCGCGGCTAACGGGTAAAAGGTGATGGAAAAATTCGCATTCGTGACTCGACACCTGGGTAGCTCAGAGGTTAGAGCGAGCGACGCGCTATCGGGAGGTCCGGTGGTTCGAGTCCCCGTTCCGGCGGGATCATGAATGCGTTTTATTTTCAAACTTTAAATGCATATAGATTTTTTGTCTCTTTTTTTTTTAAGTTACTCTTATATTATACTACGAATTAAAGATAGAGGTTATCAATTGGCTAAAGGATTGCGACTACGAGGCAACTGAATCCCTATTTAAATAATGAAAACAATAATATCATAAGTAATAGCTACAATTTAAATATTATAAAAAAAAAGACCATCCACACATTATACACCATTAGTATATACACCCACTCTCACACATACACATACACACATTACATAATCATACTCACTCTATCAAACTTACACACGCATAATACATACATACATACGATGATGAAATTTCATTAATTTGTTAATTTTCAATGTTAGGCAGCGAATTACATAAAATACTGTACAGTTATTGGGTACCACCAATAGCTTTCTTCTGTCACTGTGTTCTGTTTTATGATATTTTTCGTATTTATTTTCTCTTTTTTAATAGATTGTATCTCAACAAACCATAATATTGTGTCAATGATAGGAAGGTACTGGCTTCTGTAACACAGGTTCTCCTATTTCAGAAGTCAGGGCTACATTAATGTTTGTATTGGTGTTTGTTTCAATAAAAAACTTTTTCATTTTTCATTTCATTATGCCACAGCTACGACCACACGGATGAGATAACAGCCTTAGACTTCCACCCAAGGGAGCAGATTCTGGTCTCTGCATCAAGGGATTGCTGCATCAAGCTTTTCGACATAACCAAAGCGTCCGCTAAGAAAGCTTACAAGTCTATTACGGTGAGAGTTCACTTTTTAATTATTTTTTTTGACTGGCTCGGTGGAACAGTGGTTAGTGACCCTGGCTGGCGGTTGCAAGAGTCGTGGGTTCGATTCCCACTCGGGACAAATGTTTGTGTGCACTTGTGTTTGTTCCGTAACACAAGTGCTTAAGCTACTTATTACGGGATCAGATCAATGTATGTGATGTTGTGTAATATTTATTTATTTATGGACCATATATAAAAAATGATTTATTTATTTATTAATAAACAGTGAATGTTATTGAGAAATAAAGATCTTTAACCAGAAAAAAAAATTAAAACATCCTTACTAATATTATAATTGCAAAAGTAACTCTGTCTGTCTGTTACGCTTTCACACATAGAGTACTGAACCGATTTAAACGAAATTTGGTACAGATATAGTCCAGAGCCTAGAAAAGGATATAGGCTACTTTTTAACCGACTGCGCTATAAAGAAGTAATGTTTTACCCGTTAAACGTCTCTACGCGGATGAAGTCGCGGGCGGAAAGCTAGTAAAAATAATTTAGTTTATTTTTATGAAGTCATTTTTTGTTGCTGATGATGATGAAGTCCTTATTGTATCATCATCATCATCAGCCCATATACGTCCCCACTGCTGGGGCACGGGCCTACCCTAAACTAGGGCGATAAGGCTTTACTCGACCACGCTGCCCAAGTGCGGGTTGGTCGACTACACAACCTTAGAATTTCTTCTTAGGTGTGCAGGTTTCCTCACGATGTTTTCCTTCACCGTTAAAGCGTCGAATGATGGTACATATGAATTTCAAATATTGAAAAGCACATTGGTACTTAGCGGGGTTTGAATTGGCGACCTCTCGCATGACCTTACATACATACATACATACATAAAATCACGCCTTTTTCCCAGAGGGGTAGGCAGAGATCACTTCCAGCGATCCACTTTTCACCTCTGTGGGAAACGTGACGTGACGGGTTGTGGACCACGTCGCCGCCATTCTGCCTCGTGCATTGTTTTAACAAGGTCATTGCGTTCCCACGAGTAGCAAGGATATATGACGGGGGAAGGAAAAGGGGAGGAAGGACCTTATTGTATGAAAATAGTTAAATAATTTAAAATATGTCTCTATGGGTCTACACGCGATATTAGGAGTAGCATATTTTAGTGTAATGGAACGCGAAAGTCTGAAATCTTACAGTTAAATAATTTGTCACGTAGGACGCCGAACCGGTTCTATGCGTGGCCTTCCACCCGCTAGGGGACCACATCATAGCGTCCACCACGCACCCCGTCATCCGCCTGTACGATGTGACCACGAGCCAGTGCTTCGTGTGCCCCGTGCCCTCACACCATCACAAGAGGCAGGTCAACTCCATACGGTGAGTGTGCGCATATATACATATATATACATACATACATACGTACATACATATTTATATATTTATATACAGACATACATACATATTTGCATGCATACTTACTTATGTACATACATACTTACATACATACATACCTACCTACATACATTCATACATACATGCTTACATACATACTTACGTACATACTTACATACATTAATACATACACATACTTTCAAACATACAGTGAGTGTTCGTATACATACAAACATACCTACGTATATATCTACATATTTTTTAATAGGCTATCAAAATTACCTCACTCCACCTGATGGTAAGCGGTAGTGTGATCCACATATGAAGTCGACAGGCGCAATAGACCGTATTGAGCCTGTCACACTCATACATAATATGTATGTAGGTTTATTCTATGTATATATTATATACATAGAACAAACCTACATACACAACATAATATCTGTCGAGCGAGATCTTCCATGACCAAATCAGTTTACATCCTAAAGAAAGGTCAAAGATCATTCATGATCACATGATTTTGAATGATCGACGAGCGTGCATGAAGAGGAGTAGTAGAGTGATGAATGTGGATGAAGCGAAAGTGGTGTGCCAGGACCGTAGCACATGGCGGGAAGTGATCTCTGCCTACCCCTCTGGGAAAAAGGCGTGATTTTATGTATGTATGTTATATTACACGTACATAAATATATATACCCGGTGATGATGGCACGGTTACTGCCAAGCCATCGTTGGCAAAAAAAAATTGTGCCTGTTTCATATTCTATTTACAACTGTTATTTATATGACTGTCCGTCTGTCTGTAAAATGGTGTCAGCTTCACATTCCCTGTCACAACAATTGCTTATCTATTCATCTATCCATCCGTTTGTCCGTCTATCCCAGCTTCTCCCCCAACGGTAAGTACTTCGCGAGCGGCGGAGCGGACGGCGCGGTGAAGCTATGGGACACAGTGTCCAACCGTTGTTTCAACACCCTGGCCGGAGCTCACGACGGAGCGGAGGTCTGCTCTGTCGCGTTCACTAGGAATAGCAAGGTAACTGGGTGGGGGGTTGGGTTATAGAGTAGTTATGGGGGGTAACGGGGGCGTAACATACCGTTATAGTTACGAAACGGTAACGTAATGAACTGTTAATGTTACGAAACTGTTATATAGTGAACTGTTAATGTTACGAAACGGTAATAAAGTGAACCGTTAAAGTTACGTAACGGTAATTTAGTAAACTGTTAATGTTACGAACCCTAATGTAGAGAACAGTTACGAAACGGTAACATAATGAAACCATAACATATTATAGCTTAATTTTACATGAAAAAAACAATAATGTTGCGAAACAGTAACATAATTAAGCGTAAAGGTTATGAAGGTAATGAAGCGGTAACATAACAATTACGTAATGAAACGATGACATAACAAAACAGTAACATAAATATAGCGTAACACAGCAGTTACATAATGAAAACGAAACGGTTACAGAAATATAATGTTACAAAACGGTAACAAAATGAAACAGTAGTACAATGTAACGGTAACATGCCAATTACGTATTATTTGCGGTTATCACTTGATAATAATTACCCCAACACATGCCTCCCAAAAATCCTGGACTTTGTAGTACCGAGACATTGGTAATCTATACTAATATTATAAAGCTGAAGAGTTTGTTTGTTTGTTTGTTTGTTTGTTTGTTTGTTTGTTTGTTTGTTTGTTTGTTTGAACGCGCTAATCTCAGGAACCGCTGGTCCGATTTAAAAAATTCTTTCACTGTTGGATAGTCCATTTATCGAGGAAGGTTATAGGCTATATTACATTTTCAAAAAAGTAGGGATCCGTACGAAAAACCCAAATTTGTCACCCATGATGTAAAAAACATCAAATTTCAAACAAATGTTTACAATTTGTTTTGACAGGACGAAGTCTGTTGGGTCAGCTATTGTTCATAAAATTACACATAGATGGCATCGTGCTTTGTACAGCATGCCATAAATGCTGTCAAGTTTGACATAACATGAGCACCTACGTGAAAAGTTATTGGTAGTTCAAAAGATGGCACTGTGCTCTACGTATTACTTCGATATTATATTGTGGAAAAGTTTGTATGTAGGTATACCATACGTCAAATATGTGAAGTTTGTCTTTTGGAATTGATAAATTTGGAGTGCCATTAAATTACGTAAATTACTAGAAGGGTTCTGAATCGACAACATGTATCGAAAATATTCTAATTGTCACCTTTTTTTTATTTTATTTTAATAAAATAGTGTCATCTAATTGACATATTTTTAAGCTGTCAAAATTAACGAGAGCATTCAAATTTCCATAATTGCCGAATTGAAGAAGGTTGGTTGTCAAAAAATACATTGATATTAATACTCAAGGGTTTGGTATCAGAAAAAAGGATGAGATGATCACAATGCTATTAATACATTGTATGCACCAACCGGGTATTAAATATTCAATCAAATTGAACAAATTCAATATTGAGTTCAAAAAATTATATGAAAATCAATATAAAAGTATAGCATATTTAATTTGGTAAAGCATAAAATTCGAAAAGAGAAAATGAGGGGTTTGCCAGGGATTAAGAAAGAACATGATTCAAGCACACAGTAAAAGCGTCGAATAATCGTACATAGGTATGAATTTAAAATTTGAAAAACAGTGGTACGTGGCAGGGTTTGAAGTGGCGACCTCTTGCATAGCAAGCAAATACCTAAACCACTCGGCCATGGACGCTTTTTTCCTCTCTAACTATAAACTGCTACCTGGCTTTGGAATAGGACGTCCTTTATTTCACATTGATCGATGAACAATTAGGATTACTTGAAGATGATCTATTCAATATGAGGAAGCTGTCCACTATAAGCATAGATTTTAGGATTTCGTACGTCGAAAAAAATAACCGAACTCCTTATATAGGATCCGTTTATCATCGTCAATTTTTGTCAAGGAGAAAATATCAAACTGAAAGTTACATCAAATACTCAGGTCTACTGTCCCTTCGCCTGAGCCAACACAATCAAAAGAAACATTCATTTATGCTGCCAATTTTTGACACTCGCAAAGGGAACTACTATCTGCGAAGTACTCAGATTCTCAAAATTTAGAATAAAGCAACGTCAAGTACAGAGAATTGCGTAAACTTTAAAAATAAATTGCGTTGTGCGAGTCCGTCTTGCACTTGGACTTTTCTTTTTTTTTTTCTTTTCTTGGGTTCTATTCCCACTCAGCACAAATATTTCTGCGATGAATATCGATGTTTGCACCGTGTCTGGTTGTGCAATAAAAAATTTTAAATGTATACCACTGTTCTGATAAA
The DNA here is from genome assembly GCA_039566165.1 of Maruca vitrata. Classification (NCBI taxonomy): domain Eukaryota; kingdom Metazoa; phylum Arthropoda; class Insecta; order Lepidoptera; family Crambidae; genus Maruca; species Maruca vitrata. The sequence goes on along the minus strand of CM076942.1, from coordinate 2,749,686 downwards.
AACAAGTGCTAAAGCTTCTTACCACAGGATCAGATCAATTAATGTGATGTTGTGTAATATACTTATTTATTACTACACGATAAACAACAGATGATGATGATGATAAAAACCAAAATAATTTTGTTTTAAATGTTTCTTCCGGTTGACTAACTTCTTAAGTGGCAGAAAAGATTTTGACGGGACTACGACTTTTAAGTTAAAAAAATCAAAATCCTGTAGTTCACGCGAACGAACTTATTTATTACTACACGATAAACAACAGATGATGATGATGATGATAAAAACCAAAATAATTTTGTTTTAATAGTTTCTTCCGGTTGAAGACTAACTTCTTAAGTGGCAGAAAAGATTTTGTTGACTACGACTACTTTTAAGTTAAAAAAAAATCAAAATCCTGTAGTTCACGCGTACGAAGTCGCGGGCACAGCTAGTGATTGATAATAATAAAATTGTCAACAGTATCTTTTAACATCGGGCATGGACTCGTCGATCAAGCTATGGGAGTTGGCCAGCAGTAGATGCCTCATACAATATACAGGCGCGGGAACCACTGGTAAGTTAATGTAGATGTATGTAGAACTTGCAGGAAATTTGTTAGGACTTGCAGGAAACCTGTTACGAATTGCAGGAAATTTGTAAAGATTTGCAGGAACATTTGGTCGGGGTGTCGCAAAGGTGGCGCGCCGAGACTTAGAAAATTTTCAACTCGTTTTTGTATGGACGGCTGGACTTTTAATGAAATTTAGATAAATTTTTGCACGGGTCAGCGACTTCAAAATTTCTTGTACAAGAATATGGTATCATGGAGCTGATCTGGTGAGGATTTGGAGGATGCCCATAGGAACTCGGATACCTGTGGTCGAATTGAGCTGAAATTTGGTATGTCTTAGTGACTTCGGTAACAATACAAAATTATGGTGTCATGGAGCGGATCTGATGAGGATTTGGAGGATGCCCATTATATTTATATATGTTCTCGTGTCAGGAACAGCTAGTATTGATATATGTATCCCCCAGGCAAGCAAGAGCACCACGCGCAGGCGGTGTTCAACCACACGGAGGACTACGTGCTGTTCCCGGACGAGGCCACCACCTCGCTCTGCACCTGGCACTCGCGCAGCGCGGCGCGGTGCCAGCTCATGTCGCTGGGGCACAACGGGGCCGTCAGGTGAGGGGGATAATAATAATAAAATAATAATAAAAAATGTAAGATTTTAGACTTTCGCGTTCCATTACACTAAATATTTGTCTTTATGGGTCTACACCACTCGCGACCACGATTGGTGTAACCCAGTCGAAACGTCGGGCAGTAAGTAGCTATGTAATTTGCTACTCCTAATAACGCGTGTAGACCCATAAAGACAAATATTTAATAATAAAAAATGTTTATTGACCATATAACAAGAAAAGAAGCCAAAGAAAAAAAAATAAACAAACAAACAAGTGAACAAGAAAACAACATGGAACACAACATTGAACAGTGGTCAACTAGGTTCCAGCCTCAGCATATGCCACAGCGACTTGAAGCCGCTGTGGCGCTGGTATTCTGGCTGGAACCTATTTGATAATATGCCGAGTTTTTGAAATTTTGACAGATACACATAAAAAGTACATATCTCCAAAGTAGACGTATGCTGTGTAGATGATACTCTGGTATTATCAGAGCTTAAGGTGTAGTTTGATTAAGTTCGAAATATCTCGAAATATCTTGTTCATAATTCCAATAAATAATAATCAACATTTGTTAAAGCCAATAAGTAAACATATTTATTGAGTTTTTTTAAGTCCTGACATTCTAAATCAATCCTCAGTCAATAGCCCTAGGATAACATAAATGGAACGCCTTCTATTTGTCCAATTTTTTTTCCTAACTGACTTACGATGATGGCTTGGAGTAGCCTCGTCATCATCACCGGACTTGCGGGGGAGCGGATGGCTCTCACCCCTACGATGATGGCTTGGAGTAGCCTCGTCATCATCACCGGACTTGCGGGGAGCGAATGACTAAGACATTCACACACACAATTTATTCTATTGTACGTGGGTTGTATCATTGATTAAACTATTTTTTTCCTCACGCCAGGTTTATAGTGCACTCGGGCACTGCGCCCGCCTTCCTCACGTGCAGCGATGACTACCGAGCGAGGTTCTGGTTCAGAAGGAGCACCAGCTAGGACTACTAAGACTTGCAGGAAATGTGTTGCGAATCGCAGAAAATTTTGTTAAGAATTGCAGGAAATATGTTTCGAATGCAGGAAATATGTTACGTATTGCAGGAAATGTGTTATGATTTTTAAAAGAAATGTGTATTTAGATTAAGTAACGATAAGTCAATAAATTTATGGGAAAAATGTTTGTGTTTTTCTTTAAGGCGATAAATTTTATTTATCCTTCTCTTTTCGGTTAATATGATAAGTTACTCAGTAAGTAATAAGATAGTTTTTCGGTTTTGTTTTCGTAATTAATATCATCTGTACACAAAATGCATTTTAACAGTTGTTTCCGCATTTAACATAATCTAAAAATACATGAGAAAATAATGATTAAAGTGAAAAAGAATTCCAGGCTTTGACCTTATGTATTTATTACTCGCGAACGCCTTCTATAGAAAGAGCTATGCTCGGTGTTTCTCTGCGGGTTAGTATCAGAAATGAGGCGATCCGTCAGGGAACCAAAGTCATCGACATAGCTCATCGCATTTTAGCAAGTTGAAGTGGCAGTGGGCTGGCCACATCAGACGTAGAACCGACAACCGCTGGGGTAGACGAGTTCTGGAGTGGATACCGCGTCTCGGCAAACGTAGTGTAGGACGGCCGCAGGCCAGGTGGTGTGACGATCTGCGCCGGACGGCTGGTAGGAGCTGGATGCGAGTGGCCGAGGATAGAGAGAAGTGGCGTGCATGTGGGGAGGCCTATGTCCAGCAGTGGACAAGAACAGGCTGATGATGATGATGATTTATTACTCGGGGGGCTACGGGGCAATCCGATACCTAGCTCATATTTTCCCTCCCTCCTATGATCCTGGGCTCTTCAGGCGGCGCGTGAAACGGCATTTAAGCAGGCCTTCAGGGTGAGTGCGACAGGCTCAATATGGTATTTTGTGCCTGTCGACCTCATATGTGGATCTCACTACCGCTTACCATCAGGTGGAGTAAGGTCATCTCGTTAGCCTATTATAAAAAAAACCGCTTCCGTCCCTCAGCGATGGCCGTTGGTGCAATGCTGACGGGGGAACGTATGCAGGGCTTGGAATACGGTAACGTTACACGAGCCTGGCTGAAGTATAAATTAAAACGTACCATTACTAAAATTAACGTTGTTTTAGTACTATTATTTACGTTGCACTGTAACACCGTTAATTTTTTTTTAACTTAACCTGTAAAAAATTTACCGGTAAATAAATTGGAAACGAATTTTTTAAAATAAGCAGTTCGGCATGTGCAAATACGTCAATTTAGGAACTTACGCGAAAAACGTTAGTATTTTACGATGATTACATTAGTGCCGTACCGTAATAGTATCGTTACCATTTAACGTTAAAATAAGTATCGCTACCTATTTAACGGTAATTATTTAACCTTCACAGAAGTATCCTTTTTGAAATAACGTTATGCAACGTTATTCTTACTGTTAAATCGGTAACGTTATCAATCCCTGGACGTATGACGGTCTAATGCTACACAGAGCTCTAATGTAAATTAAAAATTGGAAAAAATCACATTAATGCCTGACTGGACCGGGGCATGAATGTGAATTTTTACAATTTTTAATTTACATTAGAGCTTGCCAGGTGCTTCCATTTCTGTAAAACATTTCTTTACAGAAATGTTTACGGACCGATAGTGTTGATCGCAATCGGTGGTGGCGCCACCCGTGGCTAACGGGTAAAGTGCCCGAATAATTCACATACATGACGTAACGCTTGGATAGTATAACAGGGTAGGTAGTTGCCTATTTTTTTATTTTGATGTAGATGGACGGACCACACAACATTTAAAAAAATGCTAAAAGAATTATTGTCATAACTTTAAAACTCGCCGAGATATTATTGTTTCAATAGCACATCATTTAGGCAAGCTCAAAACGCTCCATACAAAAAGTGACTCAAGCGTGACGTCACGCTTTTGTTATTTGTATGCAACGCGTCAGAAATTTGTTCGGCAAGTATACTAAATATTGCGTTTATGAAAATGGTCTCATAGCAAAAGTTGTTATTAATTATGTAATTTGAAATATGGTATTGTTTATATTAATCATTTTTGAGATTTTATAATGGACTCGCCCACCTATCTTCAAATGTCTATTATTGTCTCATTCCGTCAGAAATTTTAATTTCAATTTGACTAATGTTATTAATTTACCTACATCTTACTATTAATTGTGAAATCGCATGTAAAATTTGACTTAGGAAACTACCCTATTGGTAGTACGTGGGACGCGTAATCCCAAGGTCGTGGGTTCGGTTCCCCGTCCAGTCAGGCATGAATGTGAGTTTTTCCAATTTTTAATTTACGTATGACGGTCTCCTAAACACTAACCTGACTATACAGCTCGACCGAAGACTCCCCTTTCAACTGGTGCCCCGTCAGGTAAGTGTTGTGGCTGGACGCGATGTAGTACTGGCTGAGTGGACCCGACATCTGCTTGGAGAGGTCGCCACTGTCTTCTTCTTCTGTTGACTTGCTGTGGTGAAAGAAGGTGTGGTTATTTACTGAAGAAATTTTTGTTCCCAATTGTCCCCATATAGATTTGCCCCAGGGCTTTATGGGGGCTTACCAGGGCCCCGAGCTTGCCCCAAGTTCCGATTGCCCATTTCTCTCTAGAAACGACAATCGGAACTCTAACGACTCTTCGTGAGACCTCAATTTGTGACAAATAATTATTAGGAGTGAGTTTTGATAAAGTATATGAGCAATTGGGAATAAAATATAACGAATAAATAAGTAAATATACACGTTTAACAATCCGCTTGCAAATATCTTAGTTAAATCATAGTTCATTTAATAAATAACACTTCTCATATTTATTATAAAATTTTAAACTAATGGTTACACACATTAGAAAATTGAAAATATCCGGGATATTTACCTGTTGTTTTGCACTGTTGCAAGTGCCATTATCACGGGTGAACACCGGAAAATAGATACCGAAATATCGGGAGCTCATTAAAACAAAACAAAATGGTAAATATTCCGGACATTTTCACTTCTAAATATTAGCAGTAAATACATAGATACTACTACTCCTAATAACGCGTGTAACCCATAAAGACTAATAATTTAGTGTAATGGAACGTGAAAGTCTAAAAATTTTTCACTTTAAATCTTTAGTAAAGTTCTTTCTAACAATTAGTCGCTAGAAATAACCTAGAAATAACCCTCCACTCACCTCCCGAAGTAGTTAGCCTTCCTCTGTTCAGGCACGAAGGCGTAGTTGTCTTTGTCAGTCAGGAACCTCACGAAGCCCTCGAACGAGAGGCAGTGGTCTGCCCTCAAAGCAGGATCCGGCTCGTGCCTCTTAAAGGAAAGAAATTCATTAATATTAGAGTAGGTAATACCTAATGTTAAGCAAATGTCTTTAGTTACGTTACTTGTTTATTCTATTTTTTTAAATCATTGTGTGTTTATGCCATTTGTGTTAGCGGGTAAGTAAATAAAAAAGACGTGTGGCACTCGGGGTTTGCCGCGGTTATAGCTATTGCATAGCATCGTCCGATTTCGGAGCAGCTCGTCTCGATTCGTGCGAGTTTCGTAGAGTCGTACGTACAATACGTCTAACCGCACGCACACAAACACCGTGCCGAAGTCTACCGAACTGAAACGACGTTAGACGATTGTGAGGTTTTTTTCGTTACGGAATTTCTTGGTTCGGTCGCCGCGCTCAAAGCCCGCGATAAAAGCTATGCAATAGCTTATAATCAATATTTTTCTTTCTATGGAATATAAAACCACTTAAAGCTACCAGGCTTGTAACATTTTAAATGGTAACTGAATAGTTACATGTAGTTATAAAAATGAGACAGAAAATCGTCTAACCGTATGTTTTTTCTGGTTTTCTAACTCACCTAAAACAAATTTCTAGCCCTAGCTCTTAAAAAATTACTCATAAGTGTGTGTGTTTTATTAAGCTATTGCATAGCTTTTATCAACCGAATCTAGAAATTCCGTAACGAAAAAATCCTCACGCTCCCCACTCGTCTAACGTCGTTTCAGTTCGGTAGACTTCGGCACGGTGTTTGTGTGCGTGCGGTTAGACGTATTGTACGACTCTACGAAACTCGCACGAATCGAGACGAGCTGCTGCGAAATCGGACGATGCTATGCAATAGCTATACCCGAGGCAGTCCCCGAGTGCCACACGTCTTATTTATTAATAAAACGACCGCCCTCGGGAATTCGAACCCACGCCCTTCTAAAAATCGTGCATTCTTGTACACTTAGCCAGCAGTTATGGTTTATTTACTGACTTCCGACAATAAAAATAATAATGGCTAAGTGCGACAGGCTCAATATGGTCTATAGTGCCTGTCAACCTCATATCTCACTACCGCTTACCATCAGGTGGAGTGAGGTCATTTTGTTAGCCTTATACACCGTGAAATTTTAGTGGTTGTTTTCCCGCAGCAAAATTATTCTACCTTAGTAGCGCAATAGATTTGTGCAGTTATTTATTAAAATCAATAAATGCCGGTTTTACGAAAGGTATAACCGAAACTTTAAAGTACGTTCGAACCACTTTATTACTTAGGGCGTAGAGCTTCTTTAGCTTTAAGCATCGATTTCATGCGGCAAGCAGTACCTGAATACGTCACATCTTAAAAAACAACGATAACTTCTCTCGTTTTCGAGTTGGAAAATTGTTATTTTGAAAATTAAAAAAAAAAGAAATTTTTTTTCAAGCAATAATTTGCATGTATGATTTTAGACTTTCGCGTTCCATTACACTAAAATTAGTCTTTATGGGTCTACACGCGATATTAGGAGTAGCAAATTACATAGCTACTTACTGCCCGACGTTTCGACTGGGTTACACCAATCGTGGTTGAGTTCGCTCGCGACCACGATTGGTGTAACCCAGTCGAAACGTCGGGCAGTAAGTAGCTATGTAATTTGCTACTCCTAATATCGCGTGTAGACCCATAAAGACATTATTTTAGAATAATTTGCATGATTCGATAGTATCACTAAAGGCAAATCGTTCTGCCACGGGATAACAACCACTAAAATTTCACGGTGTATAAGAAAGAATAAAAAAAATCTCATAATTTTAACTGATACCTGTATAATATCAATCAATTGTTGCTCAGTCTTCGGTTCGTTTTGTCTCGTCTCACAGAATTTCCCCAGAGTGGGCAGCGACAGAACACGTCCCGTCACGTCTGGACAGGCTCCTGGGGACAAACGAGAATGTTGGGTCAAAATGGGAACGTCGGGTCAAATATGAACATGTGGACAAAACTGGGGATATTCGTTTTACATGTGACCTGTAGGGCTACCATGAGTTTAAAACTTACGCACTCGATATCGCCTACGTAAATATGTCTATGAAAAACTTGTACAGCGCCGCTGGTGGTTACGCGAAGAACTAAAATCGGCCGTATGAAAAAAACAACTCGATAGGTTTTTAACGTACGTAAGTTTTCGATAGCCAACTCATGGTAGGCCCTCTGAGGATAAACGAACACGGTGGGTTAAAATGGGAAAATCGGGTCAAAACAGTAATGTGGATCAAAATGGGAACATGGGACAATTTTATTTCTTTTTACTGTAATACCATAAGTAATAACGTAATGTACCCGCTTATAGACGAACCTAGACATTAAATTCTTATTAATATGGTCTTTCTTTTACCCATTGAGTACTGAACTCAAAAATCCAATAACTTAAATTTTAGAAATTATATTGTGTAAAGAGGCCACATTTATAAAGGTAAGCGTAAAGGCACCATCGATACAGATGCTTTCTAGTGTTGGTGCCACAGTATATACCGATTGTTAAGTCTGTCAACAATTTTAGGCTTTTTTTTGTTGTATTGTATTTTGTGTATCTTGCCTTGTTGTAATAAATATTTTTATCTTATCTTATCTAATTAATTTTTCAAAGTTAAAAGTCTTTATTGCGAACGAAGTGATGTTACAGGTGTTATTGTTAAAACAGGATCTTAAATACTTACCCTTGCCGGGTAATGCAATATGAGGGTTTATTTATTTATATATTTTTATGGTCTGCCAACATTTTTAACACCATAACATAAAATTAACAACATTAGCCTAAAAATTATAAATATAGTGAAAAAACAATTACAGGCAAACACAACTTGCGTACACAAAAAAAAACAGTCAATCTGGCAGCAATAGCAACAGCATGTGAAAATTTACATAAAAACAATAAAAAGGATGTATATAAATAATAAATATATATTAAAACGACGTTAATAACAATTAATTATTGCTACAAAGAATGTACACACACAATCAGGAAATAGTTAAATATAACATTTTTTTAAACATTGTCGAAGTGGGGCCATACAAATTAATAGACGTACAAGCATTGTTGTAGTCGTTGCACATTCTGTAAAAAACACTATGAGTGCCCAAATTAGTCTTACATTTTTTTAATGAAAAGGGTTTGAAGGGTTGAAACTGAAGAAAGCAATTTGAAACTTATCCTATTAGTTAGGTTACCTGGTAAGGCAGCGGCGGCTAGTAGGTCGAAGGCTTTCTTCCTTCCGGCTTTATCACTGGGCGGTTCCAGATCCAGAGATCCGTTCCTCGTTAGTAGACCTAGGTGACAATAATGAAAAACCATTAAACTAGTTACATACGTTTGATTTTAAGCTTTCGCGTTCCATTACACTAAATATCGACCATGATTGGTGTACAGTACAGTAAGCGACAGTACATTGGTGTGTTGGTGACAGTCAGGGGATGCCAGTCACAACTATCTGTCCGGTGGTTGGTGAACGGTATACGGGTAAGCGACCCCGGCTCCTCGAGCTACTATCGACTTAGTCCAAATCATCCGAGGCGATAGTATCCTTCCTCCCCTTTTCCATCCCCCGTCATATATCCTTGCTACTCGTGGGAACGCAATGACCTTGTTAAAACAATGCACAAGGCAAAATGGCTGCGACGTGGTCCGCAACCCGTCACGTCACGTTTCCCACAGAGGTGAAAAGTGAATCGCTGGAAGTGATCTCTGCCTACCTCTCTGGGAAAAAGGCGTGATTGTATGTATGTATGATTGGTGTAACCCGGTCGAAACGTCGGGCAGTAAGTAGCTATGTATTTGCTACTCCTTATATCGCGTGTAGACCCATAAAGACTAATATTTAATGTTATAACTGTTGTCAAAATGGAGGGGTGGGAGTCATTCGCTCCCCTGCAAGTCCGTTGACGATGACGAGGTTGCTCCAAGCCATCATAGTGTGTCAGTAAGGAAAAAAACGATTCATATTTCGTGTGAATTTCCATCATCTGGGGGCACGGCAGTGCCAGCCAAGTCGAGGAAAAAAGGGGCACGGCCGTAACATCCTTTTCTCGAAGCAATTCAGGCCATTTTCGACCCCCTGTAACTTTGTTGTGGATAATACTAGAAGACTGAATTCTCAGTAACCATGCAGGCATTGTAAAGACACCGTGTTCATTTTACATGGATCTCACAACTTTTTACCGTAGAACAACTGAGTTGCGAGGCATGGTTTTTAAGCTATTGCATAGCTTCTATCGCGGGCCTTGAGCGCGGGGACCTAATCCAGAAATTCCGTAACGAAAAAACCTCACGCTCTCCACTCGTCTAACGTCGTTTCAGTTCGGCAGTCTTCGACATGGCGTTGTGTGCGTGCGATTAGACGTATTGTACGACTCTACGAAACTCGCACGAATCGAGACGAGCTGCTCCGAAATCGGACGATGCTATGCAATAGCTTTACCGCGGCAGTCCCCGAGTGCCACACGTCTTTTATTATTTTTGACAAGTATTGTTTTTGATGGGATCCCAATAATCACGATTGTGTCTCACCAGTCCTGAACACGGCTCGACTCCTGAACAGCTCCGGCGAAGACCTGCTTTTCTCAGCGCCGAGTAGCGGGGATCGACTCCTGGGCACGGCTAGCTGCTCGAACACGTCCCGCAGCTCTGACCGCATCACTAGGCTGTGGACCGAGGGGTTAATGAATTTGGGTCGTCAAGAATATGTGTGGGATAAGGTAAAAGCGATCCCAGTACAAAAAAGTTGGTAGTTAGTAAAATAATAAATATACTTTATTATTTTGGTAAGATTTAATTGACACGTCGATAATAACGTGAGTAAGTCAAAGTCAAAGTATTTATTGCCAACTAAGTGTGAGGTATTTACAAAGATCTTTTTGTATTAACATGGAGCTTAGATACTTAGTTGCCCTTGTCAGGCACTGCAATTCAAAGCAGACATCTTGTAATTTTTCGATGCCTAGGACTTTTACTAAACCAAAATATCGAATTTTGCACTCTCTATGCATCTAGCATGAGTTTGAGCATGCTTTCTCATTTGACATGTACAGTCAGCCAAGAAAGTGGTCTACCACTTTTGAAAAAAGTTTCTGAGAGATCGTTAAGGTTGACATTAGGCACTGACACAATCTTATTGCCAGATAAAATTGACCTTGTTGTTTCATGACGTTCAAACGAATCTCAACCGTAGGGTGGGGGACCACATTTTTGGCTGACTGTACACTCTATTATCAAACTTCAAAATTTTTAACCAAACTCCTTTACCAAGCTTCTTTATTCGCACTAAAACTTATTCACACTCAGAACAAACCTGTCTTCACATACCTCTACATTCTCTTGCCAAAATTGTACACTATTTTACCAAACTCGTACACTTTCTTACCAAACTTGTACACAAACAATATTACACAAATATATTACACAACATCACATACATTGATCTCATCCCGTGGTAAGTAGCTTAAGCACTTGTGCTACGGAAATCAGGATCAACAGTGGATACACAAATAAACTTAAATATATTTAATAATACACCCAGACACGGAACAAACACCAATTTTCACTTTCTTACCAAACTTGTACACTCACCTAAAGCTCCTAAATAAGGCAACAAAGTCCATGAAGTCTAGTTGCGTGTCGTAGCCCACGGAACCCGTCCTGAGATGCTTCAGGTTTTCCCAGAACCGCTCGCTGGTTTCCAGACGCCTGAGGCTGGAACAAAATGGTTTCATAATCATAGATATCATTTATGTATTTATTTGGTTCACCGGTAATTGTTACACTAGTAAATGTATGTATACAGTATTTCTTAACTTATTGCTAAGTGTACAATAATAGGTCGGTAAACACCGCATGCAGATAGGAATAATATTTTTAACTATTTCATACATTTTTTAAGAACACACACAATACCTACAACTTATTTTTACAAAATTATTTTACATCCTGTTGGTGTAGTTGCCATTTCAGTTTATGAATGGAAGTGCAAAACAAATCTATTTGACTGCTATATTTATTGTGTAGCTTGCAAAGTCTAGAGACAGGAGAGTTACAACCTAGTACAGTATTACGGAAGGGAGCAGTTTTATTGCATTTTGTGGTGAGTTAAAGATGAAGAAGCCAGGTATACATCGATAGGAATCAGTTTACGCTGAAATCTAACTTACATACATAAAATCACACCTTTTTCTCAGAGAGGTAAAGAAAGAAAGAAAGAAAGAAAACATTTGTTGATTATAAAATAAACATAAACAGACACACACAAATATACATGATCAAAAGGTTCTGCCTCAGCATGAGCCGTAGCAGCCGCAAGGACGCAACGGCGCTGATAATCTGGCAGAATCTTTGAGAAAAAAATATGGACGAATACAATCAGAACAAATACAACATAAATAAAAAATACGAAGAGAAAAAAATACATGAAATAGGTTTTTTTTTATGACAAACAACGAAAGCAAAAACAAGGTAGGCAGAGATAGATCACTTCCTGCCATGTGCTACGGTCCTGGCACACCACTTTCGCTTCATCCACATCCATTAACCTCTTCATGCATGCTCGTGGATTACGGGTACTTTTGATTTGACCTCTCTTTAAGGTTTGACCTAAATCTAACTTGACTAGAATAAAACCTATAAATTATATACAGCATGCAATGCTATCAAAAAAGTAGTACCTACGTGTAAAACATCATATTAAAATGCAAATGGACCATATAAATATTGAGGAATTGTGTGTGTACAAGTTAAAATGAAAAAAAATATATATAATTTTTCATCAAATAACTTTTAACTAAAGAAAAAGCTCACCAAGCACGTAGATTACCTTATAAAGATTTCAATCAGTTTAATCGTCACATTAAATATTACCAAACAACATCTTCATATTTTTTTATGAAATCACATCAAACCCAAGTAAGGTTTAAAATGGCCGCATCTTCAACTAACCAATCGATTTTTTCCTCCAAAACAATCTCTCAACCCAAAAACGAATGGTCACCCCAACCTAACTAAACATGACAGGGCTCTCTTAACCAATGGGTCGCAGGGGACACCCCGCGTCACTGAGCGCGTAATACGGGTTAATTATATCATGGGGTGACCCCCCTCCAAGGTCACTTGGGATTGTTCCCGGTCGTGAGCAATTGGGTCAAGGTCATTTAGGGACAGTATTGGATGGAGGTCAGATTGGTATTTTTGGATTTTTTTTGTTCGATCCGCTTTATACCTTGATTCTGTATTTTAATGGTGATTTTAGTATTTTAAATATTTTTGCACACAAGATGTATTTTGAATTGTATCAAAAAAACATTTTAAAAGACGGAATCTTGAAACATTTTTCATACAAAAGAAAATTATCCGAGAAAAACATATGAAATGTTACAATTCAAAAAAAACCAACATAAAAAACATTTTTCAGTCTAAATATAAATTTTATCATTTAATATTTTTCTTCCACTTTTTATATTTTATTTATTTTTTATTATGGGACTTTTATAATATTCAACAATTATACTATAAAACATACTTGTAAATCTGACATTTATTTAGGTACATGTAGATATTTTCATAGTAGTTTCACAGTAAAACACAGTGGTAACTGTATTTTACAAACTGGGAATTAATATTTACAATATTTATTCGGCCTTTTAACTGTGAAGGAAAACATCGTCAATGAGTAAAACTGCACACCTATGCAGAAATTCAAAGGTCTTTTAGTCAACCAACCCGAACTCGGCCAGGGTGGTTGACTCGTGGCTCCATCGCTCTAGTTTAGGGTAGGCCCGTGCCCCATCCGTGGGGACGTATATGAGCTGATGATGATGTCAAAAAGAAAGAAAAAAATTACTTGGCCAGGGTGTTTGACTCGTGGCCCCATCGCTCTAGTTTGGGGTAGGCCCGTGCCCCAGCAGCGAGGACGTATAATATGAGCTGATGAAGATTATGATGATGATGTCAAAAAGAAAGAAAAAAAAACTTGGCCAGGGTGGTTGACTCGCGGCCTGATCGCCCTAGTTTAGGGTAGGCCCGTGCCCCAGCAGTGCGGACGTGTATGGGCTGATGATGATGATGATGATATCAAAAAGAAAGAAGAAAATCACTTGGCCAGCGTGGTTGACTCGCGGCCTGATCGCCCTAGTTTAGGGTAGGCCCGTGCCCCATCCGTGAGAACGTATATGAGCTGATGATGATGATGATATCAAAAAGAAAGAAAAAAATTACTTGGCCAGGGTGGTTGACTCGTGGCCCCATCGCTCTAGTTTGGGGTAGGCCCATGCCCCATCCATGGGGACGTAATGAGCTGATGATGATGATGATGTCAAAAAGAAAGAAGACAATCACTTGGCCAGCGTGGTTGACTCGCGGCCTGATCGCGCTAGCTTAGGGTAGGCTCGTGTCCCAGCAGTGCCGACATAGATGGGCTAATGATGATAATGAACGGATCCTTACCTGCTCCTGTTGGGGGACCCTGCGATGATGCTGGTGGCTGCTGCTGTCAGACTGCTATGCCGAGGAGCACTGGCGTGCTGGTGGCTAGACGACGCTGAGTATGAGCTGGAGAAGAAGAGACGTTGGTGAGCGAAAAATTGTACAAAGTAAGGTAAGAGGGGTGTAAGCGCCGATGGCTGAGTGGTTAGGAACGTCTACCCGAGAGGTCTAACTAACTAGATTGGCGCAGCGACCCAAAACGAGTCTTGGCCTCCGATAATAAGAACCTCCATTACGTCCAGCCATCCGAGAGGTCGCCAGGTCAAATCCTGCCACGTACCACTGTGTTGTGCAAATTTGAAATTCATATGTACGATTTTTTTTATAAGAGGCTAACAAGATGACCTCACTCCACCTGATGGTAAGCGGTAGTGAGATCCAAATATGAGGTCGACAGGCACAATAGACCATATTGAGCCTGTCGCACTCACCCTGAAAGCCCGCTTTAAGAGGAGACCACTGCTGCGGCAACAACGAGACAAGGCGTGGAGTCCCACATTGGTATTGAGCTGTGCGGGTCCGAGTTGGCCAGTCCGCCGGACGGAAGGGCCCCCGTTTCTACGGGTCTCCCTGGCCGGCGGGCTGACCCGCTCCGCCCGCACAATACCGCCGCTAAGACTCCACTGGTCCGGCGCTTGCCGCAACAATGGTCCCCCCTGGCTCCGGTTCGTACAGTGCTGATCCCGGAACGCGACCTGACCAAGAGAGGTCAGAGTCACTTGGCGGGTTTTACACAACTGTATGGTGGTAACAGCAACCGGTCGACAAAATGTCTCCCACCTGAAAACATCATATTCGATGCTTATTAGGTGAGGGTTAATATCGTGAGGAAACCTGCACACCTACGAAGAGATTCTTAGGTTTAGAAAAACGGAAAAAATTCGACTGCCTCACCGCGGCCCGGGGACTCGAACACCCGTCCTTCTAGGAATCGCGCCCAGACGTGCATTACCATCACACCAGACCAGCAGCTATTAATTGAAGCCGTCGAATTTTTCCCGCATATTACCTGTTAAGCCGCAGGTGGCGCCGTCTACTATTAGTAATACACACTGACAGCTGTAGACATTTCATTACAGAAATGTAAACTACAGAAATAGATGGCACACTGGTAATTAAAGTAAATTTAAAATTTTAAGTGCTGAAGCTTGCACTAGCTGTTCTAATATTTAGATAGCTGCTGGTCTGGTGCGATGGTAATGCACGCGTGGGCGCGATTCCTAGAAGGACGGGTGTTCGAGTCCCCGGGCCGCGATGAGACAGTTGAATTTTTCCCGTTTTTCTAAATATTAGAACAGCTAGTGCAAGCTTTAGCACTTTAAAAATTTAAATTTACTTTAATTGCCAGTGTGTCATCAATTTCTGTAGTTTACATTTCTGTAAAGAAATGTCAACGGCTGTTAGTGTGTATTACTGATAGTAGATGGCGCCACCTGTGGCTAACAGGTCATATACGGGAAAAATTCGACGGCTTCCATTAATAGCTGCTGGTCTGGTGTGATGGTAATGCACGTCTGGGCGCGATTCCTAGAAGGACGGGTGTTCGAGTCCCCGGGCCGCGGTGAGGCAGTTGAACTTTTCCGTTTTTCTAAATATTAGAACAGCTAGTGCAAGCTTTAGCACTTAAAAATGTTAAATGTACTTTAATTACCAGTGTGTCATCATTTTCTGTAGTTTACATTTCTGTAATGAAATGTCTACAGCTGTCAGTGTGTACCACTGATAGTAGATGGCCACCTGTGGCTAACAGGTTTAATACGGGAAAAATTCGACGGCTTCAATTAATAGCTGCTGGTCTGGTGTGATACTAATGCACGTCTGGGCGCGATTCCTAGAAGGACGGGTGTTCGAGTCCCCGGGCCGCGTTGAGGCAGCTAAATTTTTTCCGTTTTTCTAAATATTAGAACGGCTAGTGCAAGCTTTAGCACTTAAAAATTTTAAATTTACATTAATTGCCAGTGTGTCATCATTTTCTGTAGTTTACATTTCTGTAATGAAATGTCTACGGCTGTCAGTGTGTATCACCGATAGTAGATGGCGCCACCTGTGGCTAACAGGTCATATACGGGAAAAATTCGACGGCTTCAATTAATAGCTGCTGGTCTGGTGTGATGGTAATGCACGTCTGGGCGCGATTCCTAGAAGGACAGGTGTTCGGGTCCCCGGGCCGCGGTGAGGCAGTTGAATTTTTTTTTCTAAATATTAGAACAGCTAGTGCAAGCTTTAGCACTTAAAAATATAAAATTACGATTCTTAGGTTGTGAAGTCGATTCCCTTTTGGGGCTGATCGCCGGTGGCGTCGTGGTAGTTGGGCTTTGACAGGTACCGTGACGTCGCAAAGGCCATGGAGGTATATCGCGGTGTTCGATAGACCCCCTGGGCATTGTACTCCGCCCAGGAGCAGCGGCTGGCATTTACCATCTTCTCGCCAGCCGCCGGGGAGTCCGACACACTACCCGGAAGAGAACCCCCTCTCCCGGTGAAGGTGCGTAACGCATTTCACCGCGTCAGAAAAAAAAAGGTTGTGAAGTGCAGCTCTGCCTTCTTTATAAGGCACAAGTTCGCCCATGTGTGGAATATTGCTGTCACCTCTGGGATGGCTCCGCAAAATACTTGCTCGACGCTCTCGATAGGTTGCAGCGACGTGCTATCCGTATTGTCGGTGATGTAGAGGTGTCCGAAACTCTGGAGCCTCTACAACTACGTAGAGACATTGCCGGTCTTAGTGTTCTCTACCGTCTCTTTAATGGGGAATGCTCTGAAGAGCTATTTCAGCTAATCCCTCCCTCCCCTTTCCACTCCCGAACGACACGTGCAGGACAGCGCTGCCATCCACATACAATGCAGTCGCTGGTGGCTCGGACTAAGAGGTTCAGCTCTTCATTTCTGCCCCGTGCCATTAAGGCATGGAATGCCCTTCCAGCTCATGTTTTCCCTCCCTCCTATGATCCCGGGCTCTTCAGGCGGGGCGTGAAACGGCATTTAAGCAGGCCTTCAGGGTGAGTGCGACAGGCGCAATATGATCTATTGTGCCTGTCGACCTCATATTTGGATCTCACTACCGCTTACCATCAGGCGGAGTGTGGTCATCTTGTTTGCCTATTATAAAAAAAAAAAAAAAAAAAAGTTGATTAACCCGCACTTGGCCAGCGTGGTTGACTCGCGGCCTTATCGCCCTAGTTTAGGGTAAGCCCGTGCCCCAGCAGTGGGGACGTATATGGGCTATTGATGAATGCTTTCCGCACCGGGGTTCTTCTTGTGGTGTGTCGGACTCCCCAGCGGCTGGCCAGGGGATGATAAATGCCAGCCGCGACTCCTGGGCGGTGTGCAATGCCCGACTAAAACACCGCGGTGTACCTCATCACCGTTTGGCGGTGTCATGGGACTCTGACCTAGTCTTCTACTGCCACGACAGGCCCTACAACCTCCCCATTAATAGAATCCGTCAGGATGGCGGACGTATGACTTCCAAATAAAGGGGGATCCGATACACGAGACCACCCATCCCTCATCGGTGACCGTTGGTGCAATGCCGACGGGAGTGTCCCCACACCCGCCGTCGGCTGGCCCCCAGGCAGTGGCGTAACTACAGGGTGGCAAGTCGGCAAAATGCCACGGGCCCCCACCCGGTAGGGGACCCCAGCCGAAAGGAGTCCCCGGTCATAGGAGAATCTCATCTGCCAACCCACATACACATTAAGATAAAAAAAAAGAACGGGGGGTGCACGGGGCCCCAACCGATGAATTTTGCCACGGACTTCAACGGGTATAGTTACGCCACTGCGCCCAGGTCTGACCTCTAGCCGTACCTGTGCCTCGGTGATCCCTGGATGACTTCGTCCTCACTCCGAGTTCCCGACGTATGTGTCGACCCGTAACTTCGTGGTGAGCTCGTCTTTAATTCAGACGTCGATTTGTTCTTCTGAGGAAAGAAATACCATTATTAATCTGGCAATTCATATGTACGATTATTCGACGCTTTAACGGTGAAGGAAAACATCGTGAGGAAACCTGTACACCCATGAATAAATTCTTAGGTTGTGTAGTCGACCAACCCGCACTTGGCCAGGGTGCTTGACTAAGGTCTTACAGCCATAGTTTAGGGAAGACCTGTGTTAAAGCAGTGGGAACGTTTATGGGCTTATGATATGATTTCTTTTGAAAGCGTGTCGTCTCTTGTAGACTACTACGATACCGTCGAGTTCCAAATATGTTCGCATTATCAATTTAGAGTAAATAGTCAACTTTGAATATCAATCGTACATACGTTTACATTATACCTAACTAACAGGAATTTCCACCATAAAACTCTTACCTTAAACTTAATCCCGGCACTCCTGATAGAGTCAGAATGGGAGTCAGTGAAGACTCCTTTGACCGGTGTAGAGTGAGAGGAACTGCCACAAACAGACTCCCGACCGCCGAATACCTGTTGAAGATAGTAAGTATCATCACTACATTAGCGGTACCATGAGTTAGCTATCGAAATCTTACGTAAGTTAAAAACCTATCGAATTGTTTTTTTCATAATAACGATTTTAGTTCTTAGCGTAACCGCTAGGGGCGCTGTACAAGTTTTTCATAGACATATTTACATAGGCGATATAGAGTCTGTCACTTTTAAACTTACTTATTTCTCAGGTGGGAGACATTTTGTCGACCGGTTGCTGTTACCACCATACAGTTGCGTAAAACCCGCCAAGTGACTCTGACCTATCTCGGTCAGGTCGCGTTCCGGGATCAGCACTGTACGAACCGGCGCCAGGGGGACCATTGCTGCGGCACGCGCCGGACCAGTGGAGTCCTAGCGGCGATGTTGTGCGGGCGGAGCCGGTCAGCCCGGCGGCCCGTAGAAACGGTGGTGCCTTCCGTCCGGCGGACTGGCCAACTCCGACCCGCACAGCTCAATACCAATGCGAGACTCCACGCCTTGTCTCGTTGTTGCCGCAGCAGTGGTCTCCTCTTTCACGTCCCCTTTCCCTCTCATATCGATGTTCCGGGAGGGA
Organism: Maruca vitrata; assembly: GCA_039566165.1. NCBI lineage: Eukaryota > Metazoa > Arthropoda > Insecta > Lepidoptera > Crambidae > Maruca > Maruca vitrata. The sequence goes on along the minus strand of CM076942.1, from coordinate 2,730,702 downwards.
GGGGTGAAACGGCTTTCAGGGTGAGTGCGACAGGCTCAATATAGCATATAGTGCCTGTCGACCTCATATTTGGATCTCACTACCGCTTACCATCAGGTGGAGTGAGGTCATCTTGTTAAAAAAAAAACTCATGGTAGCGCTACAGGAGTGGTGACTGAAGTGTGGAAAGGAACGTAATGTAGGAAACATGTGCAAAGCATGAAAAGAAACGTAAGTGCGTGTGAGAGAGGGACAAAATAGCGGGGGAAGACGAACAACGCTAATAAGATGGTGTGCATTAATTAATTGATTTTAGGAAGAGATATACAGTGATTGAAGATTATCAAGCTTTCTTTTATTTCCACCGCTGCCCCGATACTGCTGCCTATCCTATCACTACATCATTATGAACAGTCCCAGATTTTGGATCTCGATTGGGACTTTCTGAGACATTTTCAGATATGGAACATCTCAGCCCGGAGTCAGGAAATTAGTTCTCTTAACCACCTTGCTTTGGAAATTAAATACATACATACGTACAAAGAATCACGCCTTTCACTTTTACGCCACGTCAATTTATAAGTAAACTAGCTGTGCCAGCGACTTCGTTCGCGTTTCCCCCGTTTTTTACACATTTTCCATTGTATCTTTGCTCCTATTGGTCGCAGCGTGATGTTATATAGCCTAAAGCCTTCCTCGTTAAATGGTCTATACATCGCAAAAAGATTTTTTCAAATCGAACCAGTAGTTCCTGAGATTAGCGCGTTCAAACAAACAAACAAACAAACTCTTCAGCTTTATAATATTAGTATAGATAGTATAGATAAATCACAAATAAATTAAAAAAAATTAACATGTGTAACAATGAATTATGTAAATTCATTGATGTCCAAGCGAGCAGCTCATTATGATCCATAGATTTTTATCATTAACCGACTTCAAAAAAGGAGGAGGTTCTTAATTCGTCTGTATGTATAATATTTTTTATGTATGTTCACCGATATTTTCGACAATTATAGAGGGATAGCAAAAATTTTTTTTGGTTGGATAGGGTTCACTTCCGAGGTGGTCCCATTTTCACCAGTCTCGGATCTGATGATGGGATCCAGGAGAAATCGAGGGCAACCTTCAAATTTTATAGGGACATGTACCGCGTTTTGCATATTATCTGAAGTTATATTTGCATTTGCTTCTGGCTATCATAATTTTATGATGCTGAGCTGATGATGGGAGGTCAACTCCTTAATAGTTATGACTGAAAGAATAATTATTTTAATACTGTATATATATACATATTAAGACTACTAGTTATAATATCAGTAGCATTACAGGTGAGCTAAACTATTAGGTTAACCAGTCTAGGATCTGATGATGGGATCCAGGAGAAATCGAGGGCAACCCTCAAATTTTATAGGCACATGTACCGCGTTTTACATATTTTCTGAAGTTATATTGGCATTTGCTTCTGGCAATCATAATGTTATGATGCTGAGCTGATGATGGAAGGTCAACTCCTTAATAGTTGGGAGTAAAGGGATTATTCTTTCAAATCTGTGTACATATTGATACTACTGGTTATAATATCAGTAGAATTATAGGTGAGCTTAACTAATAGGGTGTAAAAAAAATTAACACTAAAAAGGATGAAAAAAAATTGTGAACAAAAAAAAAACCGCCTTCAAAAACACGACTCACTAAAAATTACAAAATAATATAATACGAACTTTAATCTGGGTATGAATTTGATATGTTGTTGAAGGCGGTGCCGTTTATATTTCACGCAGTTTTCCTCAAAAATTTAATTGGCACCGCCTTCAACAACATATCAAATTCATACCCAGATTAATGTTCGTATTATATTATTTTGTAATTTTTAGTGAGTCGTGTTTTTGAAGGCGGTTTTTTCGTTCACAATTTTTTTATCATTGAGTAGTCTTCTACTTTATAATATGCTTTTTTCATAAGACACGTCTTGATAAAAGGTTTGAAATGATAAATAGGCAGTTCAATAACATTATATTATTATGGGATCTTATCAAAATTCTTTCAAAGCCTGAGGGGGAACCAGTGGCGTAACTACAGGGTGGCAAGTCGGCAAAATGCCACGGCCCCCCACCCGGTAGGGGGGCCCAGCCGAAAGGGGCCCCCGGTCATAGCAGAATCTCAACTCCCAACACATATACGCATTAAGATAAAAAAAAGAAAGGGGGTTCAACGGGGCCCTATCCGGTCAATTTTGCCACGGACGAGTAAAGTTACGCCACTGGGGGAACGGCAATACACACACACAAAATCACTCCCTTTTCCCAGAGGGGTAGGCAGAGATCACTTCCTGCCATGTGCTACAGTCCTGGCACACCACTTTCGCTTCTTCCACATCCATCAACCTCTTCATGCATGCTAGTTGAGACGGGTACTGTTGATTTGATATCTCTTTAAGATCTGACCTATTTGGTCATGGAAGGCCTTTCTTGATCTAATTCTATGTTTATTTTTATTTAACGGCAAGCCTATGTTTATTTCTGGTGTTCAAATGGTGAATACCCGATTACTTCAATACATAGTATAAAACAAAGTCGCTTTCGCTGTATGTCTGTATGTATGCTTAGATTTTGATGCGGTTTTTTTTAATAGATAGAGTGATTCATAAGGAAGGTTTGTATGTAAAATTTACCCGAAGCGAATCGAGGGCGGGTCACTAGTATTAAATAATTTGAGGCCCACAACAGAAGAAAAAGTAAATTTAAGGATATGCCAGTTCGAACTTACCCTAATAGCATCGGAGACTAGAGGTTCACAACAGCACCCATCCTCATAGTACAGGGCTGTGTACTTATTCTTCAGCCAGGCGAGACTCCTGTCTGCCAGCTTGGCTTGACTCATCAGGGCCTTGATCACAGAGTGAAGACCTACTGCCCACACCCTGTAGATATAATGAGACAGCTTTATAAAACCACATGTGACAAGGAAAGAAAGAGAAAATTCATACACCCACAAAAGGAGAATGCATGCTGAAGTGGACCGATTTTGGCCATGGCGGCCGGAATCAGTCGGACGGAGATCAGCCAACTTCGCAGAACATAATAATATTACAGTGCACTGGTGTGCACTCTTCATTGCTTCACTCTCACAAATCGGTGAGAAGGCAGAAGGCAGAATCCGACATGACCGATGAGAGATCGGGCGCAAGACCACCGGCTTAACGTGCTTTCTCAGGCACGGGCGTTCAACCGCCAACTTCTTAACTCCGGGCTGAGTGATTTTCTGACAGAAAAACTGACACAAATTTTGCCCAACCCCAGACTCGAACCGGGGATCTCTCGGTCCTTACGCAGCGGTTGCTACCAATAGACTAACAAGGTAGTCACCATAAACCATAGACTGGTACTGTATAAATGGCTTTTAAATAGACCAAAAGTTTTTTCTCAAACTAAGATAGCAAGAAAACATACACTTATAGTCTAAAGCAAAGGAAGCAGAAATGGGAAGTATTCAAAGCTAGAAGGGGACAGAAGTAGGAAAAACCCACTTGTAAGAGTGAGGCGGCAACACGAAGTGAACTGTCCTGTTGTCGCTCAACGTCTTCCCGTAGACCAAAGAGATGATGTGCGAACTTCTAGAACATTCTAGACCGTGTCTCCTCGCGCAGGCGATCAGCTCCGTTATGTCTCGGGGTTCTAGAAGCTTCCCGCCTAGCCTCATGTCTTTCACGCATTGAAGGTCGATGAATCTGGAACAAAAAGGTGGGATTACTGCTTACCACATACATTGATCTAATCCCGTGGTAACCGTAGCGTATCGTATATTTTTGAAATCTGTTATTGGCTAGATGATTAGAATGAAGGTTTCTTGTAATTTTTTTAAATAAAAATAAAAATTGGGCGTCTTAAACTACGTTTGCCGCGTCTCGGCAAACGTTAGGACGCCCGCAGGCCAGGTGGTGTGACGATCTGCGCAGGACGGCTGGTAGGAGCTGGATGCGAGTGGCCGAGGATAGAGAGAAGTGGCGTGCATTTGGAGAGGCCTATGTCCAGCAGTGGACAGAAATAGGCTAATGATGGACAGAAATAGGCGTACGATGATGATGATGATGATGAAAAATTGAGAATTTTGTAAAAATTCAATAAAATGATATATTTTAAATCTACAAAATTCATATAAAAATATATCTTTGTAAACTTAGGTATGTAATTTTGCGAGATCTTGTTATGTTCCTCCGTCAATATTTAAAATTTCATATGATGAAATAAAATTTTCTTGCAAACTTTTGCTTCCTACATGAAATCGTATAACGCGCATACTCTCTAGCGCAATATGTTATATCCTTCTTCAGTCTATCACTCAAACTATCTCTGTAGGTACCAAATTTCATCAAAATCGGTTTAGCAATCTTATGTTAAGCCAATGATTATGTTAGATGTCAGAGTCACATCCACTCATTTTCATCATCATTTTCATCGTCATTTCATTTTCATTTCATTTGCGATATAATGTTTGTTTGAGATATTAATGTAAAAAAAACATTGCTATGATCCTCAACTCACCCTTCTTCCCCCACCACGCCCGCTTCGCTTTCATGCGCGAGGTTCGCGATGTACTTCAGGGGAATCACTTCTTCCGGGTTGTAGGATAAGCTCACTTCCGGTTGCTGGACGTTCTCTGATGGGGGTTCCCCTGGAAAGGCATTTGCAAGGTCAATACATGAATGTTTTGCTAGTCCTCGTTTCAGAATTGGCATCTCAGGATTATCGGTGATTTGTGCGGTTTTAAGCTTACAGCAACAGTTTAGGGTAAGATCTTGGACTTTCGCGTTCCATTACACTAAAATTAGTCTTTATGGGTCTACACGCGATATTAGGAGTAGCAAATTACATAGCTACTTACTGCCCGACGTTTCGACTGGGTTACACCAATCGTAGTCGCGAGCGACCCTAATATCGCGTGTAGACCCATAAAGACTCATTTTAACAGTTTACGGTCACAAAATTGTTGTTTTGACCTGTGTCAATCCAATCAATCGGCCATCTGGAATATATCCTAAAATTTTGCAGGTCAACAAAAGGTCTACAGGGAAACTTACTCGACAAAATCGTTCAATTCAATCAAAGGTTCTGCCAGAATATCAGCGCTGTAGCGTCCTAGCATGCGCTGCAGCACATGCTGAGGCAGAACCTGTTGATCACTATAACGATATGTGTGTTTGTGTGTTAACTCGTGCTATTGTATGTGATCAATAAATGTTTATCTTTCTTTTCTTTCTAAATTCGGTAAGTCATGATCAAATCCGGAATTTCAAGCAAGATTAGGCGGGCGGCAAAATGACAACAAATCGGACGGTGTATTTATTTTAAGTTGTTTAAGTCGGTGTAAAGATTGTGAACTTTAGGCAACTTGAGGAGGCAAAACGGGTACTTTTAATATCTTAATAATATCTGGGACATTTCCACACACAGTCATCTGACCCCAAAACCAAGCAGAGCTTGTACTATGGGCGTCAGGGACTGATGTACAATTGTACATTATACATGGATATTTATAAATACATACTTAAATACATAATCACACCCAGACACGGAACAAACACCGAAGTTCATCATACAAATATTGGTCACGAGTGGGAATCGAACCCTCTTGGAACCGCCAGTTAGGGTCACTAACCACGTTTCCAGCGAGCCAGTAGATTTTTCTTGCCGGGCGGCATATGCCTACTCTACGCGCCGATGATGATGATGAAACGAGAGTTCTAATCTATACTAATATTATAAAGCTGAAGAGTTTGTTTGTTTGTTTGTTTGTTTGTTTGAACGCGCTAATCTCAGGAACTACTCGTTCGATTTGGAAAAATCTTTTTGCGTTGTATAGACCATTTATCGAGAAAGACTTTAGGCTATATAACATCACGCTGCGGCCAATAGGAGCAAAGAAACTATGGAAAATGTTTAAAAAACGGGGGATAACGCGGGCGAAGTGGCTGGCAAAGCTAGTCTATGATAAATAAAATCAATAATAATAATAAATCGGTTTTTATTGCCAAATTTACAGTTTTCCTTAAGTACAATAAAAAGAAAAAACAAATACAAAATACAAAAAAAAAATATACAATACAAAACAATATTTTGGCAAAAGGACCAGTCTCAGCATATGCTTGGCTCGAGCGGCCAGCGCTGGTTTTCAGACTAGCCCTTCCGGTAGGTCGGCTTTAGGATAAAAAAAAAGAAAAGGGAAGGAAGGAAGGAAATCAATTTAATTAAAAAGGAGCTTTAGGTGTGTGTGGTTGTGTCTGGTTCATGTGTGTGAGTTTGTGTAAGTGTAATTGTGTGTTTGTAGTGGGGGGATTATAGGGGAATCAATCAATTTCTGGGGAAGAGGTTTCATGTGAGAAATTTTGTTTTATGCTGGGGTATCGCAAGCTTTGTCTCTCTCTGTCAAATGTTGTTTTGACGATTGGTCCTTCTCTTCTTTAGTTCTCACCGTGATGTGAATGCGGTCGGTGCGCAGTGCGGCACCAGGCCAGCAGCGCGCACGCTCGCTCGAGCCGCAGCTGCGCGAGCGCACCGCCCCACTCCGCCTCGCCGACCACACACGCTGTGCCGTGCTGCATTATCTGGGGGAGAAGGGGGTCAGTTAGGGGGATAGTTGGTTTAACAGTGGAAAGGTGTCACGAAATAACGTCAACGCCACCTATTAGGTAAAAGGGTATCCGCAGAATACCAGCGTCGTGGCACACTGTGTCGCGACAATAGCTGAGCGGGGACCTATTTGGTACTATTTTATATTTTAAGATTAGTTTAAGAAATTTGTTACCATAATATTTTAAGATAATTGTACCAAATAAACAGTTTTCTATTCTATTCTATTCTATTCTATAAATATTTTTTTATTAAAGACTAACAACTCCACCGGTAAGCGGTAGTGAAATCCACAAATGGGGTCGACAAGCACAATAGACCATATTGAGCCTGTCGCACTCACTCTGTAATCTGCTTTAATACCGTTTCGCGCCCTGCCTGAAGAGCCCGGGATCATAGGAAAACATGAGCTGGAAGTGCATTCCATGCCTTAATGACACGTGGCAGAAAAGAGGGACTGAACCTCATGGTCCGAGCCACCAGCGCCTGCATTGTACGAATATGTGAATGCCAGGCGGTACGTGAAATGGCATTTAAGCAGGCCTCTAGGGTGAGTGCGACAGGCGCAATATTATGGTCTATTCTGCCTGTCGACCTCATTATTATGGTTTTCACTACCGCTTACTTTCAGATGGAGTGAGGTCATATTGATAGCCAATAATAAACAAAAAACATTAATGACCGTAAAATGAAATAACTCACTTGTAAAACATGCCTATCCACCCTCTCCCCATTTTGGGGGGCCAGGGGGAACATGGTGACTCCATGGTCGTGGGGCAGCGGCTGCACGGGGCAGTACCCTCCCCCCTCCAGCTCGTACAGGGCCTCGTTCTCGAAGTCACAGCCGCTGGTCTTCTGAGTAGACGAGAAGACCGGCTCTTCGCACGCCGGCAGTGCTGCTCTGAAGGAGGGGATGTCGTTATAGAACTACATAAGCAAACTACTTCGACCACTGGGATAGGGGAGTTTATCGTAACACGATACGATGTTAGGTAGGTAGCGGACCTGGTAACTGGTGAAAATATCCGGGACATTTACCGTGTGGTTTTGTTTATATATATATATATATATTTCGCAACTATCGCAAGCGCTATGATCACGGGTAAATTCACCCGTTTTCTAATGTGTGTAACTATGACAGTTTAAAATGGTATATTGGTGAATAGAATTTATATGTAGTCCCTAGCAAACTAAACATGTTAAATGCATGGACTCCACGTTGGTCCATTGGTGGAAAAAGTGTGCGAGTTTTATGAAAAAAATTATGACAGACCACGTCAAGAATGCCACGGAAAGTTAATGGTCTTCTATCTGGATGTTCTCTCATCGGCCATTTCGGATGACAGTCTCACGGAATGAGAGAGAGGGAACAGAAAGAGCACTTGTGCATTATAGTAATGTTCTGCGCAGTTAGCTGATCTCCATTAAGATCTATTGCCAAAATCGAAATCATTTGGAAAACAGTGTATTTTTATACTGAGTCCTGGCTTATTTATTTATTTATTGAGTTCTGTGCGGTCCCTATCCATGGGCATACCCAGGTTTTGAGCCAAGGGAGGGGGGCAAATCAGATTTTTTGCTAGGTGACTATTGATAAAAGTACAACATCAATATTCAGGAGGGATGGAGGGCTGCCCCCCCCCCCTTCGGTACCCTAATGTCCCTATCTTTTTCCATAATTAAAGTTAACCATAGTTAGACAACATCTTTATCTGAGCATTGTCTATTATTTGCGTGTACACTACACATCTATACTAATATTATAAAGCTGAAGAGTTTGTTTGTTTGTTTGTTTGTTTGTTTGTTTGTTTGAACGCGCTAATCTCAGGAACTACTGCTTCGATTTGAAAAAATCTTTTTGCGTTGTATGGACCATTTATCGAGGAAGGCTTTAGGCTACATAACATCACGCTGAATCCAATAGGAGCAAAGATACAATGGAAAATGTGTAAAAAACGGGGGAAACGCGAACGAAGTCGCTGGCACAGCTAGTTTGAAATAAAACTAATTTTACGGATTAAACTCGCGTGTATTGTTATTATTAACATGACCCGACCCATGAGACCCAACTTTTCAAGCTCTTTACAGCGCTCACGGGCAAGACAACCTGCTTGTCTTCACCGTGTTTTTTTATTTTTATCAACCTGTATCATCCCACTGCTGGGCAAAGGTCTCCTACAAACCTGTCCACCGCTCTCTGTCCAAAGCCAGCACTTGCTAGCTCCTTGATAGCTGGACCAAATCGTCACACCATCTTTTCTTGGGCCTTCCCATTCACCGTTTAATCCGTAAAATTATTTTTATTCCAAATCTTTATCCAAACTCTTGTATCACCTCAAATATTCTCCGAAGACTGGTGTGTTGTTCCTGGCCAACGCGTAGTGATGCTGGTGGAAGCTGGCGATGTGGTCCATTACAGCCTGGGTCCGGTACACTTTCTCAAGGTTGAGCAGACCCTCGGGCCCGACCCGTCGCCAGCCAGGGGCCTGTTCACCGTCCTCGTCGAAGGAGGCTATGTACTGCGAAAAAAAAAATCATCATCATCATCATCCACTTTTGTCCACTGTTAGATACAGGCCTCAGCGACGCCACTTATTTCAATCCTCGGCTACTCACATCCAGCTCCTACCATAAATAAATAAGTCATAAATATCTGGGACATTTCCACACGCGGCCAATTGAACCAGAACTAAGCAGAGCTTGAACTATCTGTTCGGATGGCACTAACTGACTACGATGATGGCTTCTTTACCAGACATGCGGGGGAGTAGATGGCTCTAGCCCCTACGATGATAGCTTGGAGTAGCCTTGTCATTATCATCGGACTCACGGGGGAGCGGATGGCTCTAGCCCCTACTATGATAGCTTGGAGTAGCCTTGTCATCATCACCGGACTTGCGGGGGAGCCGATGGCTCTCACTCCTGCGATGATGGCTTGGAGTAGCCTCGTCATCATCACCGGACTTGCGGGGGAGCGGATGGCTCTCACTCTAACTGATTACGATGATGGCTTGGCTGTAGTCATATCAAGGTGCAAAGTGGAATAACCCCAAGCGATCTAGCTCTTAGAACCGTGGTATAGTTAGTGACTATTTTTCAAATTTGAAATTCATATGTACGATTATTCGACGCTTTAGCGGTGAAGGAAAACATCGTGAGGAACCTGCACACATACTTAGAAATTCTTAGGTTGTGTAGTCAACCAACTCGCACTTGGCCAATGCGGTTGACTAAGGCTTTATCGCTCTAGTTTGGTGCCATGCACCAGCCGTGGGGACGTATATGGATTGATGATGATGATTGTTAGCCTATCCTCGGTCCTCACCACTTGTCTGCTGGGTTCGCTGGCGCAGGCGTCCCACTTGCAGCTGTCCCTCAATATAAGATAGCAACCTCAAGATAGCACTCACTCCTACTTTTGCTAACTGACTACGATGATGGTTTGGAGTAGCCTCGTCATCATCACCGGACTTGCGGGGGAGCAGATGGCTCTCACCCCTACGATGATGGCTTGGAGTAGCCTTGTCAAGTGGCAAAATGGAATATCCCTAAGGGACTAGCTGGTTGATCCTTGGTATTCGTAGCTCATCCTTGATCCTCACCACTTGTCTGCTGGGTTCGCTGGCGCGGGCGTCCCGCTTGCAGCTGTCCCTTAAAGGGCTGGTAGTGGTACTCTGGTCCACTCTCTTCCCGCTCTCTCTTCGGGACTCCTTCTTTGAACTTCTGGAAATGGGAAGGAGATTGTAATTTTAATTTTGTGGTTAGTTAGATGAGACTTGTGCAGGAGCTAAGTGCATGGCGTTGTAGAAAAGAGTAGTAGGCGATGGTGGGTATTCTTTCGTCGGCTTTCTGTATGTCAATATATTTTTTATGCGCCAGAAATTGAGTACTAATTGAAATTAATACTTCAAAAACAACACATTTCTGAGACACAGAAAATATTTTTGACAAGCCTTTTACAAAGCTACTGTATTGGATTATACATTAATGGTTGAAATGTTGTACTGAGGGAACTACTATAATCGTAATTATACAACAATGCAGCTTGATCTGGTGTTTTTTTCTATTCATACTGGTCTGGCCTTATCCTATCCGGGAAACACAACGCTTGCGAGATGCACAATACACGCAACGCCATCTAGCGGCGTTACGATGAACTTCGTTGTACTGCGTCATACGTAATGTTTACGTTTGTATACATTATGCCATCTAGTGGCTTGGTGAGTGAACTAAAGTCGAAAACAGCTACAGAATATACACCGTGAAGATTTATAAGTCGTTTTCCCGCAGTAAAATGATTCTCAATGAACTAACCTGTACAATATATTTTTGCAGTTTTTTATTCAAATCAATAAATACTAGTTTCACGAAAGTGATAAACTAAACCCGAAGGCACGCTCGAACCGCTTTATTACTTAAAAATACTTAGGGCTCAGCTTCTTTAGCTTTAATCATCGATTTCATGCGGCAAACAGTATCTGAAAACGTCACATCTCGTAAAAGAATGAACGCTTCGCACGTTTTCGATTGGATTTAGGATTTGGATGATTTTTTTTAAAACAAAAAAAAAGACGTGTGGCACTCGGGGACTATTGCGGTGAAGCTATTGCATAGCATCGTCCGATTTCGGAGCAGCTCGTCTGGATTCGTGCGAGTTTCGTAGAGTCGTACCATACGTCTAACTGCACGCACACAAACACCGTGCCGAAGTCTACCGAACTGAAACGACGTTAGACGATTGTGAAGTTTTTTTCGTTACGGAATTTCTTGGTTCGGTCGCCGCGCTCAAAGCCCGCGATAAAAGCTATGCAATAGCTTAAAAATTTTCAAGAAATGACTGGCATGATTTATTTTGATAGTCCTACCAAAACTTCTGCTACGGGAAAACAACCAGTAATAATTCACAGTGCATAGTGATATTTTACTCGAACCAATATAAATTATCTCTGTTAGTGTTTTATATGTATACTGTAGGTATGTTTTATGTAACGTGTAACTTTTTGTTGTTTCCAATTAAAAAAAAAAAGACGTGTGGCACTCGGGGACTGCCGCGGTAAAGCTATTGCATAGCATCGTCCGATTTCGGAGCAGCTCGTCTCGATTCGTGCGAGTTTCGTAGAGTCGTACAATACGTCTAATCGCACGCACACAACGCCGTGTCGAAGACTGCCGAACTGAAACGACGTTAGACGAGTGGGGAGCGTGAGGTTTTTTCGTTACGGAATTTCTGGATTCGGTCCCCGCGCCCAATCCTCGCGATAGAAGCTATGCAATAGCTTAAAAATACCCTAATCAATATCTGTGCAATAATTACTATCTATACTAATATTATAAAGCTGAAGAGTTTGTTTGTTTGTTTGTTTGAACACGCTAATCTCAGGAACTACTGGTTCGATTTGAAAAAATCTTTTTGCGTTGTATAGACCATTTATCGAGGAATGCTTTAGGCTATATAACATCACGCTGCGACCAATAGGAGCAAAGATACAATGGAAAATGTGTAAAAAACGGGGGAAACGCGAACGAAGTCGCTGGCACCGCTAGTTTATTTATCTAACCTGTCTTCCTTCCCTGATTCTCTTCTGAAATCCCTCCTGTGTGTGGGAGTGGCTGCCACGGAGTGACTTGTGAGGGACGGTGTCGCTGATAAGATCTCTCTGCAAAGAAAAAAAAAGGATTGTAAACTTGCAATTCAAATCTGTAAAACTTACAATTGGTAAAAAGAAAGTAAAATTTTAAGTAAAGTAAAAACGATCGCGTGGGGGTCTTATTATGAGAGTCATAGAACGCATATCGATGCTTTAAAAAATATCTCTGTCTATTTGTTTATTTGTTTCGACTGACGTTGAAAGTTTGCATGATGGTATCTTACATTCCTGAAAAATGTGTAGGATACTTATAATCACTGGCAGTTAACAGGTTCCCGTCATACCCATTTAGTAAAAAGTAGTTATTTTAATAGTCAAAGTCGCAAGTAACAACACTTAGTTCGCAACAGGTACAGATGTTATTGTTAAAACCGGATTTTCAATAATCTTTATTAATATTTCAAACAGACACTTCTTTTTAAAACCAATATTAACCAATTTCAATTAAAAAGTGCATACACTTGAAACTAACCAAGTACCTACCTACAGAATTATCTTCAACTAGCGACCCGCCCTCGCTTCGCTTCGGGGATATCTCTATCTCTATGTAAAATATTTTAACCCCGTAAGAGAAATATTTTTTTTTATCTAAAAAAAGCCTATGACACTCAGGGATAGTGCAGCTTTCCAACAGTGAAAGATTTTATCAAATCGGTGCAGTAGTTTCGGAGCCTATTCGAAACAAACAAACAAAAAATCAAACCTTTCCTCTTTATAATATTATTACATTACATTGACTCCCCCGTACCCCAGTGACGCTTAAATGGAGCCTACTTCGCATGCTGGCTAGCTGAGCGCGGTGGCGGCAACCACGCGACTTTTTTCTAATACTTGCATTTTTAAACTCGTGATATCTTCCGAATTAAATGTCCGAATTGAATAATTCAAAAAGTTATAAAAAGGTATTGAAGCCGTCTTGAATATAAAGTAACTTATTTTTTAAGGATTAATACCAAGGTACAAATAAAGAGCCCTTTCAAGCGGCGGCATATAAATTAAATTTTTAGAATAAAAAACCGCTTGCTGTGACATAACTATAATATTTAGACATATGCTGTCGCGACACTTTTTGTAGATAATGATGAGTTCTGCAAAGTCTTAGTAAATGGTTTTGTTCTATCTTCAATAGTTTTCGCAGCGCAGGCGACGTAAGGAATTTTTCAGGTCTATTTTTTACACCTTGGGTTACATTATTGGAGTTTTAGTAAGGATCCCTAATTTTTTTAAAAACATAATATAGCCTATGTTACTTCTGAATAATGCAGCTTTCTAATGGTGAAAAAATTATTGCAATCGGTCCAGTAGTTTTTGAGTTTATTCATTACAAACATACAAAAATACAAATCTTTCCTCTTTATAATATTAGTATAGATGGCGATTGAGAATTTCCAATCTCCATTAATATTAGTAAGGAATGTGTGCATTGTACCTACAGAATGCGGTAACACACATTACAATATACTAGTATTATATGAGATACCAATTAGACTAAGCTTGCACTCAATCGAATACAGGCATACCTCGGATCGCAGCCTGGATCTGTATAGAGTTGTTATAACCACCTTTTGTAGTATTGTATATTATTAGGGGTGAGAGCCATATGCTGCCCCGCAAGTTAAGATGACAAGGCCAGGCCTCCGAGCCATCGTCGTTAGTCAGTTAGGAAAAAATATTGTATATTGTTTACGCGAACACTACACATCTTCTTTCTTATAAATAAAAATGAATTGCTGTTCGTTAGTCTGACTAAAACTCGAGAACGCCCGGACTGATTTAGGTAATTTTGGTTTTAAAATGTTCGTCGTAGTCCAGGGAAGGTTTCAATGAGAAAATATAGAAAAAGAATCAGTATTGGCGGTATGAAATTTGCCGGGACCACTAGTTTGAAATAAAACTAATTTTACGGATTATACTCGCGTGTATTGTTAGTCTAAACATATTATTTTGAGATCCGACGTTTCGAGCTCTATACAGCGCTCGTGGTCACGGGCATGACTTGCCCGTGAGTAATATGTTTAGAATAACAATACACGCGAGTTTAATCCGTAAAATTTGTTTTCAAAAACCTTTAGTGTTTTTCTTTTTAAATGTTCAATTAAAAGAGGCTTTCAAGTTAACTGAATATTTTTCGGGTTCCATATACAAAGGATAAAAAGGGATCTTGTTACCGCGCTCTATCTCAAGAACATCGCTAACTAGACAGTTGAAATTAACAAAATATAACATACAACGTATTTGTATCGGGGAATCTCATACAAAAAATGTATTTTTTACATGATAAATCCTGAGCCCTACGAGCGCAAATTTGACTCGCGCTTGACCGGTATTTTTGATTATACTTATTACCGATTAATTTAGAAATATATCAGTCATTACTCTGTAAATTGTTTAGTTTTATTTGTATCAAAGAAATTCCATTGTTCTAATAGGCGAGTGGACTAAAAAATATAATTAGTCCGTTATTTAAAAATATTGTACTCGTATTTTTTATTTTGTTTCACAAATAAGAAATTATGAAGATATCGTGCTTAGAAGTTTCGTATGACGTCACGTTATGGTACAATTTTTACCTAGCCGTGACGTCACAAGCCCCCACTCCAGAAGTTTGATATGCTATAATTTTGTCATTTTTCAATCAATTGAAAAACAAAAAAATATGTGTTCCATATTTTTGTATAAACTAACTTACGGACTAAATAGAATAATAAGATTTTGACCCAGTCATCACGCCTATTGCGAGGAAATTTGCATACGCACTAGTATTACGGATATCGAAAACAACAAATACACTTAAATATATATATTTACAGTTACAGTCTGGGTGTTTAAAAAATATATAAAACTAGCTTTCCGCCCGCGATTTCGTCCGCGTAGAGACGTTTAATGGGTAAACATTACTTCTTTATAGCGCAGTCGGTTAAAAAGTACTTAGCCTATATCCTTACCTAGGCTCTGGACTATATCTGTACCAAATTTCGTTTAAATCGGTTCAGTACTCTATGCGTGAAAGCGTAACAGACAGACAGACAGACAGAGTTACTTTCGCATTTATATTATTAGTAAGGATATATTTTACACACCGATACTCAGACTCGGAATAAACACCGATGTACATCACACAAATATTTGTCCTGAGTGGGAATCGAACCCGTATAATTTTACATACACAACTTTTTCTCATACGCAGCGGTAACATCAGCTCTATACATATATCAATCATGGCGGTATCACTGTTATTTTTAATTACTCGCGTCTGCACCCAGCTGCCCGTGTGGGCGGCCGGCCGACAACCAGTCGGCAACCAGTCGGCAACCGGTCGGCAACCGGTCGGCAACACATCGGGAAATTGCCCTGAATCAACTAGGGATGGGTTACACAGAGATTTTGAGTCAGTTAACTCAGTACCTTAACTGCCTCGTTGGTCTATTGGTAGCAAGCGCTGCGTAAGGACCGAGAGGTGCCCGGTTCAAATTTTGGTGAGCTTTTCGGTAAAGAAATTGCTCAGCCCGGAGTTAAGAAGTTGGTGGTTGCACGCCCGTGCCTCGTAAAGCACGTTAAGCCGGTGGTCCTACGCCCGATCTCTCATCGGTCTAGTCGGATTGCCGTCTCATCGAACTATGAGAGTGAGGGAACAGAGAGTGCACTTGTATTTGCGTGCACACTTGTGCACTATAATATGACCTGCGCACTTGGCTGATCTCTTACTACTTGCCAGCTTGCTTAAGCACTTGTGTTACAAGACAGTGGATACATAAATAAACATAAATATAAAAATAACACACCCAGACACGTAACAAACAGCGATATTCGTCGCACAAATATTTGTCCCGGCTGGGAATCGAACCCACGACTCTGGGAACCGCCAGCCGGGGTCACTAACAACTGTTCTACCGAGCCAGTCAAATAGAGAGTTGGAGAGATTTATACGTAGAGATAACTCTACGGTACCTAAGCTACGTCCCTCCCAAATTTCAAGTGCCAACGTTTAGTCATTCAGGCTGGACGTTGATATGTCAGTCAGTCAATCAGTATCTCCTTTTATATATTTACACTACTAAGATATCATTTAACTCCGGGAAAACAAGCACTGAAATTTCACATATACGTAGAAATAACTCAGTATGTTTGCTGCGTATGCTCTCATCACAACAGATTTGTCCCATATAATAAAATACCCGTCTTCTATACCTGGATATCTGAACTACAGTCAGTTAATGAAATCAATGGACTACAGTGTATAATCGACATATTGGATTAAAGGAGTGCAGCTGAAAATGCGATTTGCGAGAATAGATAGATGGGGTTTGTGATAATGCTATCGACAGGCAAGGACGGATGTAAAAGGGCTCGGGTTTAGTCAACTCAGATTAAAACAACGATGGCCGAGTGGTTAAGGTCGTCGCTTGCCATGCGAGTGGTCGCCAGTCAAACCCCGCCACGTACCACTGTGTTTTTCAAATTTGGAAATGGAATGAAATAATTTAATGAAATGAAATAATTTATTCTGCAAATAGATTTTCATGAAATACTTTTGCACGTCAAGTTGTAAATAAATTAATCACATATTACATAAAAATTCACAAGTTACATAATTCATTGATGTCCAAGCGAGCAGCTCATCATGTCCATGGATTTTTATCATTTAAGCAGTCTTCTACTTTATAATATGCTTTTTTCACAAGTCACGACTTAATAAAAAGTTTGAAATTATAAGGTAATTCAATAACATTTTGTGGTATCTTATTAAACAATTTTGTGCTTAAAACTAAGAACGACTTTCCAGTCTAATATTTAGAAAAACGGAAAAATTCAACTGCCTCACCGCGGCCCGGGGATTCGAACACCCGTCCTTCCGGGAATCGCGCCCAGACGTGCATTACCATCACACCAGACCAGCAGCTATTAATTGAAGCCGTCGAATTTTTCCCGTATATGACCTGTTAGCCACAGGTGGCGCCATCTACTATCAGTGATACACACTGACAGCCGTAGACATCTCATTGCAGAAATGTAAACTACAGAAAATGATGACACACTGGCAATTAATGTAAATTTAAAATTTTTAAGTGCTAAAGCTTGCACTAGCTGAACTAATATTTAGAAAAACGGAAAAATTCAACTGCCTCACCGCGGCCCGGGGATTCGAACACCCGTCCTTCCGGGAATCGCGCCCAGACGTGCATTACCATCACACCAGACCAGCAGCTATTAATTGAAGCCGTCGAATTTTTCCCGTATATGACCTGTTAGCCACAGGTGGCGCCATCTACTATCAGTGATACACACTGACAGCCGTAGACATCTCATTGCAGAAATGTAAACTACAGAAAATGATGACACACTGGCAATTAATGTAAATTTAAAATTTTTAAGTGCTAAAGCTTGCACTAGCTGAACTAATATTTAGAAAAACGGAAAAAATTCAACTGCCTCACCGCGGCCCGGGGATTCGAACACCCGTCCTTCCGGGAATCGCGCCCAGACGTGCATTACCATCACACCAGACCAGCAGCTATTAATTGAAGCCGTCGAATTTTTTCCCGTATATGACCTGTTAGCCACAGGTGGCGCCATCTACTATCAGTGATACACACTGACAGCCGTAGACATCTCATTGCAGAAATGTAAACTACAGAAAATGATGACACACTGGCAATTAATGTAAATTTAAAATTTTTAAGTGCTAAAGCTTGCACTAGCTGAACTAATATTTAGAAAAACGGAAAAAATTCAACTGCCTCACCGCGGCCCGGGGATTCGAACACCCGTCCTTCCGGGAATCGCGCCCAGACGTGCATTACCATCACACCAGACCAGCAGCTATTAATTGAAGCCGTCGAATTTTTCCCGTATATGACCTGTTAGCCACAGGTGGCGCCATCTACTATCAGTGATACACACTGACAGCCGTAGACATCTCATTGCAGAAATGTAAACTACAGAAAATGATGACACACTGGCAATTAATGTAAATTTAAAATTTTTAAGTGCTAAAGCTTGCACTAGCTGAACTAATATTTAGAAAAACGGAAAAAATTCAACTGCCTCACCAATGCAATGAGATGTCTACGGCTGTCAGTGTGTATCACTGATAGTAGATGGCGCCACCTGTGGCTAACAGGTCATATACGGGAAAAATTCGACGGCTTCAATTAATAGCTGCTGGTCTGGTGTGATGGTAATGCACGTCTGGGCGCGATTCCCGGAAGGACGGGTGTTCGAATCCCCGGGCCGCGGTGAGGCAGTTGAATTTTTTCCGTTTTTCTAAATATTAGTTCAGCTAGTGCAAGCTTTAGCACTTAAAAATTTTAAATTTACATTAATTGCCAGTGTGTCATCATTTTCTGTAGTTTACATTTCTGCAATGAGATGTCTACGGCTGTCAGTGTGTATCACTGATAGTAGATGGCGCCACCTGTGGCTAACAGGTCATATACGGGAAAAATTCGACGGCTTCAATTAATAGCTGCTGGTCTGGTGTGATGGTAATGCACGTCTGGGCGCGATTCCCGGAAGGACGGGTGTTCGAATCCCCGGTCGGTGAGGCAGTTGAATTTTTTCCGTTTTTCTAAATATTAGTTCAGCTAGTGCAAGCTTTAGCACTTAAAAATTTTAAATTTACATTAATTGCCAGTGTGTCATCATTTTCTGTAGTTTACATTTCTGCAATGAGATGTCTACGGCTGTCAGTGTGTATCACTGATAGTAGATGGCGCCACCTGTGGCTAACAGGTCATATACGGGAAAAATTCGACGGCTTCAATTAATAGCTGCTGGTCTGGTGTGATGGTAATGCACGTCTGGGCGCGATTCCCGGAAGGACGGGTGTTCGAATCCCCGGGCCGCGGTGAGGCAGTTGAAATTCTTCCGTTTTTCTAAATATTAGTTCAGCTAGTGCAAGCTTTAGCACTTAAAAATTTTAAATTGACTTTCCAGTCTTTTGAAGACTGGAATTCATATGTACGATTATTTGACGCTTTATCGGTGAAGGAAAACATCGTGAGGGTGCAACCTATGAAGAAATTATTAGGTTGCGCAGTCAACTAACTTGGTCAGCGTGGTTGACTAAGGCCTTATCGCCCTTATTTAGGGTAGGCCCGTGCCCCAGCAGTGGGGACGTATGTGGGCTGATGATGATGAGATTAAAACGGCGATTAAAAGGAGGGCTCAATTTGATTAAATATGCTTATTTAAAATATAAATAAATCTGGGACATTTCCACACACGGTCACCTGACTCCAGACTAAGCAGAGCTTGAACTATAGCCGTCAGAGATTGATATACACATACATATATACATATTTATAAATACATACTTAAATACATAATCACACCCAGACACGGAACAAATACCGATGGATTGGCACACAAATATTTGTCCCGGGGAATCGAAAGGACTCTTGCTCTTGCCTCATTTTTATTGATATATATATTTATAATAGGATCCTGTCTTAGGATCTCACTCCTCAATCTGTCGAATGTCAAAGCTCAATGGAATCAGCGATAAGGTAGACATCAACCATGTTTCATTGGAAGTATTTAAAAAGAGAATTTATGAATTGTTAAATTAATAAACTTAACTTTGTATAACCTATTATAACATAGTATACTTACTTAATATTTTTCACAAATTTGACCTTTGTCTTGTGATATAAAATGCATCTGGTGTTCACCTATAATCGACTGTGTACTTAGATAATATAATGTTTACTGATGTTTCTTGTTGCAATGTAGTAGTACATAAGTTGTTGACGAACCAATAAAATAAAATAAAAATAAAATAAAATAAATATATTATAAGATTTTTTTTCTACTGATACATACTCAAACCGAATGACATGGCAAATTTTTGTGAGAGCCTTCCGCTCCTCCGTTAAGTGAAAATCGGTTAAACAGTTTTTTGCCGGTGTCTTCTCGGTAGAATCAGCGTTCCGAACCGGTGGTAGAATCACTAATCTATTACTTATTTATTTACTGTACCGACAATTTATAAGTGCGTATAAATGCCTGTATGAATAAAGGAATTTTAACTTTGACTTTGACTTTGACTTGGAACCCTCAGCTACTAAGAACTCCACCATTCTCAACCTATCGAGTCAAAAAAGTGCGTTGAAACAATCAATGAAATGAGTTGACTCAAAATATTTCCTTTTACCCAACCCTAACGTATCGGATCGGTCTGAATCCCCAATGAGAGTTCCATGATCGCGGTTGTATTTGGCCAAGTGTTTTTTTTTTGTGGACGGTATCGAGCGGACGTTTTGCTGACCGGTTTACGGTTAAGTTGCATTCATACAATGAAACAAAATGCGTCGATGGCCGAGTGGTTAAGGTCGTTGCTTGCCATGCGAGAGGTCGCCAGTTCAAACCCCGCCAGGTACCAATGTGTTTTTCAAATTTGAAATTCATATGTACCATCATTCGACGCTTTAACGGTGAAGGAAAACATCGTGAGGAAACCAGCACACCTGAGAAATTTTTCTACGGTGTGTGAAGCCATGTCAGAGGCCTACGGGCGGTTTAAAAACTCTGACACCAGGTTGTTCATCAACCATACGATAAGAAGAAGAAGAAGAATGATTATGCTTTTTAGTCTGATACAAGAACACTACCATTTTGCCAAATTAGTTCTATAAAAACATTACTGTAGGTTTCTTAGCTCAGATTGTTCAATAATGCCAAGTCTATGTATCGCCATCTATCGACATTACCACAAATTAACTAGTAATGCACATGCTTCTAACCTTAACTTTCTAGAGAGCTCAATACATACCGCGCCATCTGTCGACTCAACCGTGAACTTACTACTGTTAGGCATTTCAAAACGCAATTCCTTTGCTATTGTTAATTCTCGTCATATTGTACTTGACAATGACATTTTGTATTTTATCTGTCCCTTTTTTTTCCGTGTACTGCTTATGTTAGGTTATCGGTAAATAAACGTTTTTAATTGTTAAAAGCTTCCCTTTACACATGCTTTACTTTAACTATCTTAAGAAATTTCGTTACTCAAAACAGCGCCATCTACCAACTCCACTGCGAACTAAGTTGTCAAACAAACCAAATCGTCTTGCTCACCTAAGCTCTAATCAAATCAAATCAAATTTATTGCACTTTATCACATTACATAATAAGATCTTAAGATTAAAAGGTATACATGTGACACCCTGCAAGGGCATGGCAATCTTATATATACTTAGGACTACGTTATATTACTAAAGATTAGATGAATAAAGTAAATTTTTCATTAAGAAATTTGTGAACATCATAGTAACCTTTTTTACATAGAAATGATTTTAAATGTTTGTTGAAGTTTATGGGAGATTCTATATTTTTAATTGTATTTGGCAAATGATTATAAATTTTTATGAGCATACTATGAGAATTGGATGAGACTAACTTAAGTTTACTGAAAGGTAAGGCTTTCTTAAGGAAATTCGCTAATCGATACAGCGCCATCTACCAACACCACTGCGAACTAACTTGTCAACCAAACTGGTGTTGCTTCTTACCTAATCTAGGGGTTAGAGCCATCCGCTCCCCCGCAAGCCCGGTGATGATGACAAGGCTCCTCCAAGCCATCATCGTTAGTCAGTTAGGAAAAAAAAAATGCTTCTTACCTAAGCTCTCTCAGGAAAGCTCCAAAGAATGGTATCAGCCGGCATTCGGGCATAGCCAGGGCTCTGCCCAGTGCCCTCTCGTACTCCGCCGACAGAAGTGCGGCCGAGAGGAAGTCCAGCGCTGGCAGAGGCTCATCTGATATGCTGAACCAGAAGGCTTTGAGCTTGTTCGATCTGGAAAGAGGAGGGGAGATATTCAGTAAAGGTAGATAAATGTACTTTGTCTTATTTTCATTATATCTGACTGGCTCGGTGGAACAGTGTTTAGTGACCCTGACTAGCGGTTCCCCGAGTCGTGGGCTCGATTCCCACTCAGGAAAATATTTGTGTGATGAACATAGGTGTTTGTTCCGTGTCGGGGTGTGATTATGTATTTAAGTATGTATTTAAAAATATATATGTATGTATATCAGTCACTGACGCCCATTCATAGTACAATCTCTGCTTAGTTTGGAGTCAGATGACCGTGTGTGGAAGTGTCCCAGATATTTATATAGTATAAAACAGAGTCGTCTCCGCGGCCTGTCGCTGTATGTTTTTTTAGGAAGGTTTTCATCACATCATCATCATCATCATCATCAGCCCATATGCGTCCCCACTGCTGGGGCACGAGCCTGCCATAAACTAGGGCGATAAGGCCTCAACCACTCTGTCAAGTGCGGGTTGGTGGACTACACAACCATGGAATATCTTCGTAGGCAGGTTTTCTCACGATGTTTTCCTTTACCGTAAAAGCGTCGAATAATCGTACATATGAACTTCAAATAAACTATAAAAATAAAAATAAATTCACTATCCTTACTAATGTTATAAATGCGAAAGTCTGTCTATCTGTCTGTTACGCTTTCACGCATAGAGTACTGAACCGATTTAAACGAAATTTGGTACAGATACAGTTCAGAGCCTAGAAAAAGATATAGGCTACTTTTTAACCGACTGCGCTATAAAGAAGTAATGTTTTACCCGTTAAACATCTCTACGCGGACGGAGTCGCGGGCGGAAAGCTAGTATAATATAAAAATGAATGACTGAATCAGGTGCTACGTGCAAATATCGGGAACAGCTGAACCGATTACGCAAACGCGTAGAATAAGAACAATGGTAAATAACTTGGTATTTGTCGTGCTTTCATGCCAAAACAACACAATCGATCAACAAATTATTCAGTTGCCTGTGTTCAGACATTACAGACAGACAGATATTCATACATACATAAAATCACGCCTTTTTCCCAGAGGGGTAGGCAGACATCACCTCCTGCCATGTGCTACGGTCCTGGTACTTTCGCTTCATCCACATCCATCAACCTCTTCATGCATGCTCGTTTATTATAGGTACTTTTGATTTGACCTTTCTTCAAAATTTGACCTTTTTGGTCATGGAAGGTCTTTCATGGTCTTCCCCTGTCGACATTTCAAGCCTTTCGTTAATCGTCTTTCATTCATCCTCTCAACATGACCAAACCATCTAAGCATACCATTCTCAACCTCAACAACGTTCTTCTATGTAAATATAAATAAATATCTGGGACATTTCCACACACGGTCATCTGACCCCGAACTAAGCAGAGGTTGTACTATGGGCGTCAGAGACTGATATACACACATAGCTATTTATAAATACATAATCACACCCAGACAAGGAACAAACACCGATGTTCACCGCACAAATATTTGTCCCGAGTGGGAATCGAACCCACGACTCTTGGAACTGTCAGCCAGGGTCACTAACCACTGTTCCACCGAGCCAGTCAAATTGTATTGTATGTATTTCGATTCAGATGTGATATCGAAGTCAAAGTCAAAGTATTAAAGTAGGACTAAGATTTCCCCCCCTCGTCTTAACTAAATACAGCCCTTCTACACTCCATCCTCATCTAACCTGCCTTGCCCTAATGTCACTGTATATCAACATACATAAACCTATATGTATGTACTATGTCAGGACCTCGACACTAAAGCCTTGCACTCGGGTCGCATCCATTAATGCAGTCATTGCAATATAATTGCATCATGGAAACCAAATTGATAGATGGATGCCTCTGACGTGTTAAGACTATGTTTTGCCGGTGACTTTGTCTGTATGAGGTGTTTTAAGAGAATAGTTGATTGAGTAAGTAAAGAAATGAACAAATTGCGAGTAAGATTTTAGACTTTCGCGTTCCATTACACTAAATATTAGTCTGGGTTACCCCAGTCGAAACGTCGGGCAGTAAGTAGCTATGTAATTGCTACTCCTAATATCGCGTATAGACCCTTAAAAACTAATATTCGCGTGCTATGGGTTTGTTATATTTTATTCAAGTAAAGAAAATTAAGTAAGTTGTAAGTATACTTAAATATTTTAAATATCTAAATAAATAAAATAAATATCTGGGACATTACCACACACGGTCATCTGACCCCAAACTAAGCAGAGCTTGTACTATGGGCGTCAGAGACTGACACGGAACAAACACCCATGTTCATCACACAAATATTTGTCCCGAGTGGGAATCAAACCCACGACTCTTTCATTATTCTTTCATGACTCTTTTATTTTTTTATTTTGTTTTAAATATTTTTTAATTAAGCAGTAACACAAATACATTTTCTGTCGCGTTTTCATGCGAAAATTGAAACGATAATATGTAATTCGGTACACTCGTAAAGACTAAGAAATTTTCGCTTTATAGAAGTAATGCTTTAAAAGCTAATCATCGGTGGCCCTGGACCAAGAGGTTTTGTTCCTCATTTCCCTGTGCCATTAAGTCATGAAATACCCTTTCATGAAATGGGAAAGAATTTCTTCGTAAACGTGTAGGTCTCCTCACGATGTTTTCCTTCACAGTAAACCATCGAATAATCGCAGATATGAACATCAATTCTTAGTCCAGTCAAAATAGACATTTAACCTAGGAAAAATTCGCATAGAGCTGAAAATTGGCATGAATGTTGGGAACACTATTACAAATAATCTGTCAAAAGTCCCCATCGATCCCACGTCTGCAAAAAAAAATAATTAAGGTCAAATGTCACAAATATCAGTTTTATGCACTTTTGAGCGAAACGGTAAGTTTAATCATAAAAGTAAACCATGTCAGAGGCCTACGGGCGATTTAAACTCTGACACCAGGTTGTTCATCAACCATACGATAAGAAGAAGAAGAAGATCATAAAAGTATGTATGACAAAATTACTTATCACGTAATTATCTATAAAAAATGTCAAGACACTTTGTTCCTAAATTTCACCATTTCAGAGATATAGCGATGCACAAAGTTGAAAAAGTTGAAATGCGATTGTGCTAGACAGTTAAAATTTTAACGAATGATGTATCTCAGTTGCCTCTATAACATCTAATACTAGAAACAACATGAAACCAACGTGTAAAGTGGGTTCTCATACAAAACCTATGTTTTTTTTTCTCACACTTGGGCGGTTTTTAACGTGGTTACCCTAGTGAACCTATTCCAGGTCATATATATCGATCAAAAACGATATCGACAGATGAATGCATATTATGTAAAATATGAATTTTCTAATGATTAAAACCACGATATCTCGCGAATGGTTAGTCGGAAAAGAAAAAGTGACTGGACCATTTTTGAAGAAAATTGTATGATCTACAACTTTTGTTTGACCTATTTTTACGATAATACTTACTGTTTTCGAGAAAAATGGAAAAATCCTTAATTTTATACTTTTGACCTTGAATAAAAATTTTTGCAGAAGTAGGATTGATGGGGATTTTTGATATTTCGTTTATTATGATGTATTTAACGTCTCTGGCAATTTTCAGCTCTATGCGAATTTTGTCTAAGTTAGCACTTATTTTTGTCTATTTTGACTGGACTATCTAAGAAAACACAGTGGTACGTGGCGGGGTTTGTACTGGCGACCTCTCGCATGGCAAGCAACGACCTGGCCCTCAGAGGGCCTACCATGAGTTGGCTATTGAAAACTTACGTACGTTAAAAACCTATCGAGTTGTTTTTTTCATACGGCCGATTTTAGTTCTTCGCGTAACCACCAGCGGCGCTGTACAAGTTTTTCATAGACATATTTACGTAGGCGATATCGAGTGCGTAAGTTTTAAACTCATGGTAGGCCCACTTAACCACTCTGTTATCGATATCGGCTCGACCTATCGGCGTTTTTCTAATATTCACAGGTACGTACATCGCATCTATTACAGGTTCAAGCGTTTAAGCAACTTGCTTTACTAAGCACGTGCCTCGTTTGGCTCAACAATCGATAGTTAGTGCGGCCGAGATCGGGAGAAAATCGAGTTTCGTCCGGGCGAGTTCGTTAGTTGAAGTTGGAACAAATAAGTTTTCGAGTTTGCTCGTTTTTCGGTATATGGTTACTATGATACTTAGGGAGGATGGCTCTCGTAATACAAGTGTTTAAGCTACTTAAAACAGAACTAATGATAATATGTTGTGTTATATTTATTTTAAGTATAAATAAATCCTTATTAATATTATAAACTGGCTTTACGCCCGCGACTTCGTCCGCGTAGAGACGTTTAACGGGTAAAACATTACTTCATTATAGCGCAGTCGGTTAAAAAGTAGCCTATAACCTTTTCTAGGCTCTGGACTATATCTGTACCAAATTTCATTTAAATCGGTCCAGTACTCTATGTGTGAAAGCGTGACAGACAGACAGAGTTACTTTCGGATTTCTAATATTAGTAAGGATGTGAAAGTAACTCTGTCTGTCTGTCTGTCTGTTACACTTACACGCATAGAGTACTGAACCGATTATATTATATTATATATTTTTTAACCGACTGCGCTATAAAGAAGAAATGTTTTACCCGTTAAACATATCTACGCGAACGAAGTCGCGGGCGGAAAGCTAGTAATAAATAAATATTACACAACATCACATACATTGATTTGATCCCATGGTAAGTAGCTTAAGCACTTGTGTTACGGATATCAGAATCAACAGTGGGTACACAATTAATATACTTAAATATATTTAATAATGCACCCAGACACGGAACAAACACCGATGTCCGTCAAACAAATATTTGTCCCGGGTCAATCAAACCCACGATCCATGAAACCTTATGTAATAAACTTGGGTCACTAACCACTGTTCTGCCGGGCCAGTCTAATATGTATGTATATTACATCAGTATGTTTGAAATACATACATTAAAATATACATTTTATAAAAATATCTATGTATGTATGTATCAGTCTCTGACATAGTACAAGCTCTGCTCAGTTTGGGATGAGAAAGCCATATTATGTGGAGAAATATAATTTTAAACCGTCATGGTTACATACATTAGAAAACTGAAAATGTCCAAGATATTTACCATGTTGTTTTGCTTTAATGAGCTCCCGATATTTCGGCACTGTTGCAAGCGCCATGATCACGCCATAATTTCCAAAGTAACGTCCAAGATTGCAGAAAAACTTTTTCGACCTCAAAAAGGACCCGAACTCCTGTCCCTTCCCCTCACTAATCCAAAACTAGGCAACGTTTGTGTGCCCAACGTGACCGAAATACTGCTGAGTACCGGACACCTATCATTTGCTTCGTCGACTTATTCGTTACTAGATATTCTTTATGTAGTGGATATAAGATTTTTCTTTCTTTTTCTACGAAAGCTGAATATTCTAAAATTTGTCTTTATGGGTCTACACGATATTAGGAGTGGCAAATTACATAGCTACTTACTGCCCGACGTTTCGACTGGGTTACACCAATCGTGGTCGCGAGCGAGCGGCTACTCCTAATATCGCGTGTAGACACATAAAGACTAATTTTAGTGTAATGGAACGCGAAAGTCTAAAATCTTATAAAGCTGAATATTGTCACAATTTGACTGGCTCGGTGGAACAGTGATTAGTGACCCAAGTTCACTATCTACGGTTCCTAGAGTCGTGGGTTCGATTCCCATGCCGGACGAATATTTGTGTGACGAACATCGGTGTTTGTGCCGTGTCTGGGTGTGTCATTAAACATAACTAAATATATTAGATATACGATTGGAGTTTTTCATACTGGCCACTTCAAACACGATTTTCTTCTCTTTGGTATGACATTCCAAAATACATAAAAAATATGTATGTTTTATTTTAAAAAAATCGATTTATATTTTATGAATTATCAAATAGTAAAATTACACAAACAAAATTCATTATCTTTATCAAGCTTAACGCTATTAGCGATCTTTACAGACAACCTACACTTTAATTATAAACAAGGAGGGTTGCAATTTTATTCGGATCCCATTTTGTTTTCCCTAATAACGTCTAGTACCCTTCGCATACCCCAGGGGGTACAAACATCCGCCCACGGTTCCTGAATACCCACGCTTGCCTGGGGTTATACGATACTAAGCTACATGGAACGGGAGCACGGTAGTGGGACAGCCAAGTCTTTGATTATATTTGTATGTTTTTATTTTTGTAAGGTATAAATATAGATATTTTATTAACAATTAATGTGTCGCAGTACATAACAATTAGGATTGAAATGTAGTAACGTTATCTAAACGTAGATATCAAATAGGATAGGGTTAAACCCTATCTATCCCTAATTTATACCTCACAAATGGTTCTTCTTCTACTTGATGCAATTTTGTAGATGACTGTCTAGTTAATCCAATATTCTATATCTGCTGCTGTAAAAGTTGTTTGCGTACATATTGTAAATATATTTCTCGCAAATACTTGCAGGTGGCTAAAATGCATAATGTAACGATTAAAGATCCGTCAAATCCATTTTGAGGTTTGAGCGATATCATTTTCTCGAATTGTTCATGTTTGTTTTCTTAATAATTATAAGGCGTCCGATCGATTTCGGCCATGGCAGCCGAGCTCAATTGAGATCAACCAAGTGCGCAGGACATATTTTGTGCACAAGTGTGCGCGCAAAAATAAGTGCACTCTCTATTCCCTTACTCTAATGATCCAGTGAGACGGCAATCCGACATGACCGATGAGAGATCGGGCGCAGGACCACCGGCTTAACGTGCTTTCCGAGGCACGGGCGTTCAACCGCCAACTTCCTAACTCCGGGCTGAGTAATTTCATTACAGAAAAACTCACACAAATTTTGCCCGACCCCGGACTCGAACCGAGGACCTCTCGGTCCTAACGCAGCACTTGCTACCAATAGACCAACGAGGCAGTTAATAGTTCTTAATAATATAACAGAAGTAACAGTACTATGCCAGCGATCTCGTCCGCATTTTTTCCAGTTTTTTACACATTTTCTATTGTTTTTGTGCTCCTATTGGTCGCAGCGTGATGTTATTAAGCCTTCCTCAATAAACGGGTTATTCGAATAATACAAGAAAAACTTTTAAATTCTAACCTGAAATTAGTGATTTCAAACAAACAAACTCTTCAGCTTCATACATACATACATACATAGTATCACGCCTTTTTAAAATAAAGATTAAGTAACACCACTTGACATGATACAAACATCGATGTTCAGAATAAAAATATTTGTCTCAGTTGGAAATCAAGCCCAAGACTTTTTACGCTCGAAGCAGGGGCACTACCGAATACCTGCGCCAGTCAAAAGTTAATCCAAAACTTGGCCTTATTTTTACCGACGTAAGTCATTTAATTCACTAAAACTTGAATTTACAAAGAACTTTGTAAATTATTAACGTTCATTCCGCTTGAAGATAAATTTAAGAAAAACAATCACTTTGATCTTACTTATTGAATTTAGAAGAAAAATATGTTTAGTACTAACACCTTACTACCTTAAAAGCGTCGATGGCCGAGTGGTTAAGGTCGTTGCTTGCCATGCGAGAGCAGTTCAAACTCCGCCACGTACCACTGTGTTTTCCAATTTGAAATTCTTATGTACGATTATTCGACGCTT
This sequence comes from Maruca vitrata, assembly GCA_039566165.1. Taxonomy (NCBI): domain Eukaryota; kingdom Metazoa; phylum Arthropoda; class Insecta; order Lepidoptera; family Crambidae; genus Maruca; species Maruca vitrata. The sequence continues at coordinate 2,700,976 of CM076942.1, read as the reverse complement.
TAACGGTGTAGGAAAGGTATATCAAACACAATAAGAATGTTTCAGTTCGAGCCAGTAGTTTTATAATATTAAGTTCACACAGAAACTTAAGTTAACTGCCTCGTTGGTCTATTGGTAGCAAGCGCTGCGTGAGGACCGAGAGGTCCCCGTTTCGAGTCCGGGGTCGGGCAAAATTTGTGTGAGTTTTTCTGTAATTAGGAAGTTAGGAAGTTGGCGGTTGAACGCCCGTGTCCCGGAAAGTACGTTAAGCCGGTGGTCCTGCGCCCGATCTCTCATCAATCATGTCGGATTGCCGTCTCACCGAATATGAGAGTAAGGGAGTAGATAGTGCACTTGTATTTGCGTGCACGCTTGTGCACAATAATGCGCATTTGCTGATCAATTGGGACTGGCCGCCATAACTGAAATCGGTCGAACGCCTTATTACTATTAAGTTTAGATCATCCACGTAGAGACAGCGATTCTTGACATTTTTACTATCCTTAATAATATTATAAATCCGAAAGTAACTCTGTCTGTCTGTTACGCTTTCACGCATAGAGTACTGGACCGATAAATGAAATTTGGTACAGATATAGTCCAGAGCCTAGGAAAGGTTATAGGCTACTTTTAACCGACTGCGCTATAAGGAAATAATGTTTTACCCGTTAAACGTCTCTACGCGGACGAAATCGCGGGTGGAATGCTAGTAATATATAGATAAGTATGTCCGAAACATTCTGATGGCCTCTACAAAGCAAAAAAATCATAAGAACGAAACTTCAGCGGCCATTACTAGGCAATATTGTCCGATGCCAAAAGGAATTCCGTTTGACGTCACTCAACTCAAACTGCCATACCATCATTACCGACTACTATCGCTAATGTAGACTAGGAGATAGACAAATAAAATTAATGTAAAAAAAAATCATTTTAAGTAAAGAAAATTAAATGTACATTAATTGCCAGTGTGTCATCATTTTCTGTAGTTTACATTTCTGTAATGAAATGTCTACGGCTGTCAGTGTGTATCACAGATAGTAGATGGCGCAACCTGTGGCTAACAGGTCATATACGGGAAAAATTCGACAGCTTCAATGAATAGCTGCTGGTCTGGTGTGATGGTAATGCACGTCTGGGCGCGATTCCTAGAAGGACGGGTGTTCGAATCCCCGGGCGGCGGTGAGGCAGTTGAATTTTTTCCGTTTTTCTAAATATAAAAAAAATATCTTAGACGTTTCCACACACGGTCATCTGACCCCAAACTAAGCAGAGCTTGTACTACTCGCACATACCCAGACGCGTAAAAAACACATACAGTAGTACCCGTTTAAGACGATCACGCTTAATACGATTTCCCGCATAATACGCCACTTTACGCCAGTCCCAGCAACTTAAGATATATTTTCATACATTTCTTAACGCTTAATACGATTGTCATCCCGTTTAATACGCCCAAAATCGACAGATCGAGCGCTCTAAAAGCGCATTTTTGTCCCACGTCGTAGAAACTTTCTGTAACGCATGCCGTAGGGTCTAATGACTGAGGTGTTATGTATGGGAAGGAGTCCCCGAATGCCTTTTGACTGAGGGAAGTCCACTAATTCGGGCTTAGGTATGACTGTTTTATCAACCAATGTGAATGTTGTGACAATAATGTGAACGATGGTAGTGGTATCGTGCAGGGTCGGACTGAGCCGCAAGGGCCCGGGTGGCAAATCACAATCCCAGGGCCCGAGTTTTTTTTTTCGGAAGTGACTGAGATAGCTCAGCTTCACCGGACTAGCGGGTGAGCGGATAGCTCATAACCCTAAGTAGCCCAGGGCCCGAGACTATATCACGGTGATGGGATACTATCGAAAAATACTGAGATACACAAATCGAGATAAACAATAAAAAAAAATGATTATAATACTAAAATAATAAGCAGGTATTATAAATAATAATACAGGTAAATCCTATAACAAATAATATACAGGGTGTCCTAAAAATAGTGTCAAGCGAATGTCCTGAGTTAGTAGGTACACACACCCCATGTATGTTCCGCGATTTTTATGGCGTTCGAGTGGTTTAGGCGCATAATGTCCAATTCGCAAAATGTCCAGCGGTCGCAAAATGTCCAGTAAAATTAGTTAGTAAAACTATTTCGCTCATTTTATCTAAGTTTCTTGTACTTAGATAAAATGAGCGAAATAGTTTTACTAACTAATTTTACTGGACATTTTGCGAATTGGACATTATGCGCCTAAACCGTTCGAGTTATGGTTTTTTTCCTAAACTGTTGGGAATAATTGACATAACCGATTTATAAAAAAGTATTTAATTTTTTAGAGGAATTCTTTTTGCAAATAAATTTTTTTTTCATTAAAATTGTGATATTTTTTCATCAAAAATGATTCTAAAAAAGTCAAATACTTTTTTTTAGAAATTTTTAATTGGTGATGTCAAATATTCTCAAAGTTAAAAAAAATCATAACTCAAAAACTATAATTGGAAGTTTTCAAAATGATGGTACAAACTGAAAAAATTACGTTCTGTAAATAATGTATTAAAAATTTCAACTTTAAATTTTAAATATTAGAAGGTACTTAGCTGCAAAGCTTTTTAGTAACCTTAAAAACTGCGCCAGACTCTCAGCTTTCATTATCATAAAAACATAAACTAGTACCTAATAGGCTACTTTTGCTGAAATCGGACTTCAAAGACAGAGATGTGGAAAAATCATAAATTTGCCATTTGATTACGAAGTATTATTTTGGACATTTTATCATTTCTATGTTAACAAAATTTAATACAGGAACACTCAGATGAAAACATTTGGATGTCATTTTTTTTTTTAAATTTAGGTTTCATTGCGTTAACACTGTTTTCGCATGACGAATCCTGTTGTTACGATGAACTTTGCTTTCTTAACGGACTTGTGAGTGCGATCACTAATATTTTTTTAATAATCAAATACACTTCCTTTTTTCCATTTAAGGTCCATTTCAAAACTTAATAAAGTATCACAAATTAATCTCTCAAATGGTTAAATCTTACCATTTCTGTAATAATTTCGATTGTTAACAATCTTATTAACTTCAGAAATAATAAAATGTCCAAATAATGCTTTGTAATCAAATAACAAATTTTATGATTTTTCCACCAAAAGTAGCCCGTTAAGTACTAGTTTTTATTAATGATTATAAAAGCTGATGCTGATAGGATGTAACATCCTAACATTTTTAATTTGAAGTTGAAATTTAAGACATTATTTACAGAACATATTTTTTCAGTTTGTGCCATCATTTTGAAAACTTCCATTTAAGTTATGGAGACAAATATTATAGGCATTAAAGAAGAACTCATGAAAATTGATTTGCAAAAAGATTTTTTTTGAAGATTTTAATCGGTTATGTCAAATATTCTCAAAAGTTTAATAAAAATAATAACTCAAAAAATCGCGTAACATACATGGGGGTGTTTCAAAGCCCCACGGAGTGTTCTATCTCAGGAAATTCGCTTGACATAATTTTTTGGGATACCCTGTATAAACCTAGCTAGTATTTTTTTTTAAAAAGAGAAGAACTTTCAGCTTTGTACTTAATGACTTAGCCCATTACATTGAATTGTTACAATTTAATTACCGAGTATGTATTGCATTTATGAGAGAACGCAATTTTATTTTTAGAACATGTTTGTAGTGGTCATTTGGTCAATAGAACTTCAAGTATGTGGGGGCCCTTGTCCCCGGCCGCCATCTTGAAAAAGGGATGAGAAAACATTTTTTTCACGATATCTCGGAAACAATGCGTCTTTTTTGCTTTAAATAAAAAAAATAAGGGACGATCTCTTTATTTTGCTATTGACTTTTTAAATCTTTAATTTAGGATAAAAAGTAATTTTAAACGTATTTTTTGGCAAGGCAATTTGCTAATAGCATAAGCAATATTTTTGTGAGAAGCATAGTTTCCGAGAAATGCAAGCGGGCGAGACAGGCCTGTGGGGGGCCCGCGCAGGCTGGGGCCCGGCTGGCAAATGCCACCCTGACTGTATGGCCAGTCCGACGCTGGTATCGTGCGTAATAAAAGACTGAGAAAAAGGGTAGATCGATATGTCTTAGACCTACTGTCATTCTCGCAGTCCAACAGTTCACCCGTGATCGTGGCGCTTGCAGCGCGAAATATTGGGAGCTCATTAAAACAAAAGAACATGGTAAATATCCCGGACAGTTTCAGTTTTCTAATGTGTGTAACCATGACAGTTTAAAATATTATAATGTGAATGTAATTTATACGTACAATTTAATGCCTATTATACCGAAATTTTAAAATTATACATAATTATATATATAGTTATATATATAGTTCGTGTTATTTTCCCTATCCCGCTTAATACGCTTTCTCGCTTAAGACGCGTTTTTGATAGGGTCCCTGAGAAATCGTCTTAAGCGGGTTTTACTGTATTATGCTCATCACACAAATATATGTCATATTTAAAAAAAACGCTTTAATTCTACCTAATAGAATGAAGAAAGGCCCATGACTCATAGCCCCTAGACTATTATAACACGCGCGGACCCATATCAAGCAATATGTCATAATTTGTGAATCCAGTCATATAACATATAGATATATAGCTAGTACAGTTGAACACAGAATCTGTTAATCATAAAAATGTGTAGTTGATTTTCGAGAGCAATAGAAAAGGTATTTTTGAAGGTGATTTTCTCTACGTAGCTAAATGTGAGTAAGTATCCATCACTACTGACTTGACTGGCTCGGTGGGACAGTGGTTAGTGACCCAGGTTTACTACCTACGGTTCCAAGAGTCGTCGTCGTGGGTTCGATTCCCACTCGGGACAAATATTTGTGTGACGAACATCGGTGTTTGTTCCGTGTCTGGGTGTATTATTAAATATATTTAAGTATATTTGTGTATCCAGTGTTGATTCTGATACCTGTAACACAAGTGCTTAAGCTACTTACCACGGGATCAGATCAATGTATGTGATGTTGTGAAATATTTATTTATTTATTTATTTACTACATAGTATAAAGCAAAGTCGCTTCCCGCATCTGTCTGTCCCTATGTATGCTTAAATCTTTAAAACTACACAACGGATTTTGATGCGGTTTTTTTAATAGATAGAGGGATTTAAGAGGAAGGTTTTTATGTATAATATAACCGAATCGAGGGCGGGTCACAAGTAAGTATCTAAATATATAACTCAAAGGTAACTGACTGACATGCACAGTCCAAATCTATCAATGCACATCTCGCAAATATATTTTTCGGGCGGGAATCGATCTCACGTCCCTTAAAACCTAGTAGCTATAAGGTCAATCTTCTTAAGGCGATTCATAGCTGTTGTTCAATGTTACGTGTTCCCAAAAAAAATAAATGTTCGGGAAGACAGATCTGTGAAAATTTTAACTGTCAAGCTATCACCGTTTTTTTAGATACAGCTTGGTGACATACAAACAAACAGACGGACATCAAAGTCTTAGTAATAGGGTAGTTTTTACCCTTTATATACGGAACACTAAAAATATTCAATCCGAAGTTAATTTCCACACAAATAAATAAAATAAATAAATAAATATTACACAACATTACATACATTGATCTGATCCCGTGGTAAGTAGCTTAAGCACTTGTGTTACGGATATCAGGATCAACAGTGGATACACAAATATACTCAAATATACTCAATACACACCCAGACACGGAACAAACGCCGATGTTCGTCACACAAATATTTGTCCCGAGTGGGAATCGAACCCACGACTCTCGGAACCGTAGGTAGTTAACCTGGGTCACTAACCACTGTTCCACCGAGCCAGTCAAAATTCATCAAACTGGTGTACATTTTAAATCCATAATTGGCAAGCGTTCTTGTTAAAATCTTTCCACAATCAACTTGAATCCGCCAATCAATCGTCGGGGAAATAAGGCGCTCTGATTGGTCAATTAAACGAGGCCCGTTTGTCCACAGCATTTCCAATGAAATGAACGAAAATTTCATAATTGGATCAAATGTGTCGACGGGACTTGTTCACGACGTTAACGTTGTATTATTCCTGTTATTTTTATTCTGTTCATGATGTATCGTTTGGGAGATATAACAAACTTTTCATCTACACTAATATTATAAAGAGGAAAGATTTGTATTTTTGTATTTTTGTATGTTTGTAATGAATAAACTCAAAAACTACTGGACCGATTGCAATAATTTTTTCACCATTAGAAAGCTGCATTATTCAGAAGTTACATAGGCTATATAGTATCACGCTAGGTCCTATAGTTGTGGAGCAGTAACCGAAAATGTTTCAAAAACGGGGGAAAGTATCGTTTCTGAGGCCTTCCGTGGCGTGCGCTGAGCATATAGTTAAAGTTATACAAAAATGCTCTATGGATGAATTGTTCATTTTAATATTATCTTTAAAAAAGTCCGCGAGAGCATATGTCTACCTTTTATAGTTTACCCATAACAATCGTTTTAATGATTTAGATGTTTGCTCCAAAGTAATCTTCTATATTAATAATTTTGTCAAGGGGTACGGTAGACTCGATTAAAACCTTACATGAATAATAAAACATCAAAAAATAATGATTTCGAGTCGACAACATATATCCGCAAATTTCGGATTGTCGAGTATTTTGTTAAATTCAAAATGTGTTGACAGACGAATCACAGTCACCATCTTGCCGGAATTATTGAGTGAATATTGTGTCAAAACTAATTTTCTTCAGTCATTGACGTTTCGCTCGTACGTACTCTTTCAGGGCGATAACAGATACTGATGAAGAATAGATAATATTATTTTATAAGGACCTTTGCCAAATTCTAGGATTGACTGACCTATCGACGCACAGCCTAAACGGCTAAACGTAGGCACTTGAAATTTGGACCGGACGTAGCTTAGGTACCATAGAGGTGCACTAAGAAAGGAATTCTCGAAATTCTCACGGGAACGGGAATAATCGGGAAAATCCTTTTGTATGAAAAATCTAAACCGCTGAAGTTAGATGCTGTAAATTTGACATGCAGGTACCATAATAAACTTAAAGCTTAGGTGAAACAGGATATTGAAAAATTCTTACGGGAACGAGAGTTAGCAGGATAAACTTTTATATGTTAAATCCTGTAGTCCACGCGAACGAAGTCGCGGGCACAGCTATATGTAATATAATAATATTATAAAGAGGAAAGGTTTGATTTTTTGTTTGTTTGTTTCGAATAGGCTCCGAAACTACTGCACTGATTTGAAAAATTCTTTCACTGTTGGAAAGCTACACTATCCCTGAGTGTCATAGGCTTTTTTTAGATAAAAAAAAAAGATTTCTCTTACGGGGTTAAAATATATTACATAGAGATAGAGATATCCCCGAAGCGAAGCGAGGGCGGGTCGCTAGTACATACATAAAATTACGCCTTTTCCCCAGAGGGGTAGGCAGAGATCACTTCCAGCGATCCACTATTCACCTCTGTGGGAAACGTGACGTGACGGGTTGTGGACCACGTCGCCGCCATTCTGCCTTATGCATTGTTTTAACAAACTTTTTGGTGTTCCGTAACGCAATAAATTAATAAATATCTGGGACATTTCCACACACGGTCATCTGACTCCAAACTAAGCAGAATAAAAAAATAAAAAGAGTTTATTGACCAAGTACAATTGTTATCAAATAATATACATCACAAATACTTAAACTAGGTCTAACCTTTTCTTATGGGCATCTATGCTCCTTATCCTATAGGCTGTGTCATATACATAGAGCTTGTACTATAAGCGTTAGAGACTGATAAACATACATTATATATTTTTAAATACACCCAGACACGGAACAAACACCGATGTTCATCAGACAAATATTTGTCCCGAGTGGGAATCGAATCCACGACTCTTGGAACCACCAGCCAGAGTCGCTAACCACTGTTCCACCGAGCCAGTCTGTCAAGTGAATAATGGAAACCTTTTTTGATTGGCTGGTCTGGATTTACATTATAGTCCGAGAGCTGGCAAGAATTTTTGGGTAGGTATTTGAGGGAATCTGAAAACTTGTCCTGAACCTCTCCTATTATATCCCCACACGAAACTGCAGACCTGGCTGGTGAGTAGCGGGGCTAAAGCAAACCCCCATCGGTCATGTTTGTATTTTTCACTATTATATTTTTCCTTTTTTATTTACTTTTACTATTACTTTTTCACTATTATATTATACTAGCTGTGCCCGCGACTTCGTCCGCGTAGAGACGTTTAACGGGTAAAACATTACTTCCTTATAGCGCAGTCGGTTAAAAAGTAGCCTAAACCCTTTCCTAGGCTCTGGACTATATCTGTACCAAATTTCATTTCAAACGGTTCAGTACTCTATGCGTGAAAGCGTAACAGACAGACATACAGAGTTACTTTCGGATTAATAATATTGGTAAGGATTATTTCATTGTTGTATTATTCACTAATGCAGGATGTGGTTATGTTTAATTATAAGTGCAGTTAAGACGTTATTTCTATCACATTGTATAATATAACTTATGTTGATAATCCAATAAATAAATAAATGTCGAATGGCCTCTCACCGAACTATAAGAATGATAGAACAAAGAGTGCACTTGTATTTTTGTGCATATTTATGCACTACAATATTCAGTCGTCTGATCACTATTGACATTGTCTACCATCCCCTAAAACGGTTAAAACCACTTACTTTTTACCAACAGAGATAAGGCCCAAAAACATTCTGATATTACATACCCTTACCACTTTAATTTATGCTTACAAACTCGACCACACTCAGTGTTCATAATATTTCGTCGCAATTTTTTGTGGCCTGAAATTTTTGGGATCTGTTTTAATAAAGAGGACAAAAGGGACCGTCAAAACAGGGATGATGACGAAGCAAATATTATGGTTATTTAATATTAGGGTCCGTACTTTAGGAGAGAGAGAACTCTACAAGGATCATCATTATTTTCGTCTTTCTGACTGCCTCGTTGGTCTATTGGTAGCAAGTGCTGCGTTAGGACCGAGAGGTCCCCGGTACGAGTCCGGGGTCGGGCAAAATTTGTGTGAGTTTTTCTGTAATGAAATTACTCAGCTCGGAGTTAGGAAGTTGACGGTTGGGTTGGGTATGGGTCATTCATGCCAGAAACATGTACCATATTAAAACCATTACAGAGCAAAAACATGTTATCTTCTTTTCTCTTCTCATTACTTCTTATATCTTCTTCTGATGTGTAAATGTACAGTCAGCAAGTAGTTTCCGCCGGCCTACAGTCTACGTAACAGCTGAAGGCCGAAAGAAACCCCTGCCAACTGTACAGAGATCTTCTTTCTTCTGTACTTCTGTTCTTCTGGCTATCTTCTTTGGTAAATATTAGTCTTTATGGGTCTACACGCGATATCACGGTCGCGAGCGACCGATGATTGGTGTAACCCAGCCGAAACTTCAGGCAGTAAGAAGCTAAGTATTTGCTACTCCTAATATCGCGTGTAGCCCCATAAAGACTAATGTTTAGTCTAATGGAACGCCAAGGGGTAGGCAGAGATCACTTCCTACCATGTGCTACGGTCCTGGCACACAACTTGGTGTCTCTTTCTTACAATGTAAATAATATAGTCAGTCTTGCTTGCGACCACAAGCTCTGTAAAGGGCTCGAAACGTTGGGTCTCTAAATAATATGTTTAGAATAACAATACACGCGAATTCAATCCTTAAAATTAGTTTTAAATAATATGGAAGTTGGTAGTGGTAATACTTTGTGTAGATAGTAGTTTTATTCTTGCTTCTTATATTTGGAAAGAATCAGGAATCAAGCTTCGAGAAGAGTTCCGATGGCTGAGTGGTTAAGGTCATTGCCTTCCATGCGGGAGTTAGCCAGTTCAAACCCCGCCATGTACCAATGTGTTTTTAAATTAGAACTTCATCATGTACGTTTATTCGAAGCTCTTATGGTGAAGGTGATATATTGTGAGGAAACCTGCACACCTACGAAGAAATTCTACCACTCGCACTTGACCAGTGTGGTTGACTCTCTGTCTGATGGCTCTAGTTTAGGGTAGACCCGTGCCCCAGCAGTGGGGACGTATACACCGTGAAATTTTAGTGGTTGTTTTCCCGCAGTAAAATGATTCTATCTTAGTAGTACAAAAGATGTGTGCAGTTCTTTTTTGGTAAAATCAATAAATGCCGGTTTTACGAAAGGTTTAACCGTAACTCGAAAGCTCGTTCGAACCGCTTTATGACTAAGGGTGTAGAGCTTCTTCAGCTTTAAGCATCGATTTTATGCAGCAAGCAGTACCTGAATACGTCACATCTTCATAAACAACGATAGTTTCTCTTGTTTTCGAGTTGGAAATTGGAATGGAATTATTATTCTGAAAAATCGAAAAAAAAAAATTGTTTTTCGAGGAATAATTTGCATGATTCGATAGTATTACTAAAGGTACATCGCTCTGCTACGGGAAAACAACTGCTAAAATTTCACGGTGTATAGCCTGATGATTGTGTTATGTAGTTTAGGTTCTGGATCTACTCACTTCAGTCCAGCAACGATCTCCATGGCTCCGTTGAAGTTGCCGATGTTCCAGCAAGTCAGTGCCACTCTAAGCACGCTGGCCAGCGCCGCCTTCCGCTCCTCGGAGGATGGCTGGGTCAGCACCAGCTCTGTCACCCACGCGGAGACCTGGTGGACAAGAAGAAATAGACTTTTAGGGTTATTATTATGACCCTAGGATAGTCTCACTACCTACGGTTCCAAGAGTCGTGGGTTCGATCGCGACAAATATTTGTGTGACGAACATCGGTGTTTGTTCCATGCCTGGGTGTGTTATTAAATACTTTTAAGTACATTTGTGTATCTACTGTTGACTCTGATATTCGTAACACAATTGCTTAAGCTACTTACCACGGGATCAGATTAATGTACGTCATGTTGGATGTTGTTTAAAATTTATTTATTTATTAAAAAATAAAGAAAAGTTGACCCGCCCTCGCGGCGTTTCTGGTTAACCTCACATTTTACCCATCATACAAATATTTGTCCCGAGTGGGAATCGAACCCACTACTCTTAAAGAGACAGAACGACTTTAAGTTGCGCGATAGAGCGATTCAAAAATGTGTAATAGCAAAATTTGCCATACAAAAGTTTTTTTTTCAAATTCTACATACAAACTTGTATGAAGAAGATAGCAAGTTAGCAAGAAACGCTGGGGCAGAAGCCTAGCTAGCGATTACAAGCGTATTTGTTTAATGTTAAAGAAACTTGTTATCTACGGTAATTCAGACCTTTCCAGCCAACGTCGTTCAAATAGAGATGAGAAATATTGGTTAAAGAAACGTATCGATATTAGAATATTAATATTTTTGTACTTTACTCTTGTTCTATTTATTTAAAACACACAAAACTAGTAAGGTATAACAATCATGTTTTCCCTCCCTCCTATGATCCCGGGCTCTTCAGGCGGGGCGTGAAACGGCATTTAAGCAGGCCTTCAGGGTGAGTGCGACAGGCTCAATATTATGGTCTATTGTGCCTGTCGACCTCATATTTGGATCTCACTACCGCTTACCATCAGGTGGAGTGAGTTTATTTTGCTATAGTTGTGTTATTAAATAGTTGTGTATCCATTGTCGTTTCTGATTTCCGTAACACAAGTCCTTAAGCTACTTACCACGGGATCAGATCGATGTATGTGATGTTGTGTAATATTTATTTACGTCAGGGGATACCAGTCACAACTATCTGTCCGGTGGTGGGTGAACGGTATACGGGTAAGCGACCCCGGCTCCTCGAGCTACTACCGACTCAGTCCAATCATCCGAGGCGATAGTATCCTCCCTCCCCTTTTCCTTCCCCCGTCATATATCCTTGCTACTCGTGGGAACGCAATGACCTTGTTAAAACAATGCACAAGGCAGAATGGCGGCGACGTGGTCCACAACCCGTCACGTCACGTTTCCCACAGAGGTGAAAAGTGGATCGCTGGAAGTGATCTCTGCCTACCCCTCTGGGAAAAAGGCGTGATTGTATGTATGTATGTATGTATGTAATATTCATTTATTTACTTCTATCGATTACCAACTATCCACATCCCTACTCTCCTGCTAGGAATATGCTAAAATTTATAACACGCTACGTAATAACCTGAAATAACGGGAAGATGTAAGAAAAAGTGGCTCGGAGTGTGGAAGAAACAATATTATTATGGCACTGCCATTCCATCGCTGGAGACTTACAATATTTTTTCCTTACGACACTTTTTGAAATGAAAAAAAAGGGAGAAGTGCGAGTTAAGTGAAACGAGGGATTCCGTGTACTTTTTTATTTTCATAAAAGGCTTTGTTAGCCTTGATGACCTCACTACAACTGATGGTGAGCGGTAGTGAGATCCACATTCATATGAGGATCTCACTACCGCTTACCGGTCGACAGGCACAATAGACCATATTGAGCCTGTCGCACTCACCCTGAAGGCCTGCTAAAAAAATATATGTATTTTAGGGAAGCAGGAGGAATACTTAGAAGAAGGAGTTGGGAAGTTGGCGGTTGAACGCCCGTGACTCGGAAAGCACGTTAAGCCAGTGGTCCTGCGCCCGATGTCTCATCGGTCATGTCGGATTGCCGTCTCACCGCATTATGAGAGTAATGGAATTAGAGAGTGCACTTGTGTTTGCGCGCACACTTGTGCTCTATAATGTGGCTGATATCAATTAAGATCGGCCGCCATGGCTGAAATCGGTCGGACGCCTTATGTATAGTTTAATTTTACTGTTCTGTAGGCTGTTACGAACGTCTTACCAAATATAGTAATGTGAGCGTATATTATGCAAATACGGTACCTATAATCGGATTACATAGATGGGACAAGTCCTTTTCGGGTTGATTAGGGTGGCCACGGTTTGTGTGTTCAAGGGAATGTCCTTATGTGGGAATTTATAAATTTAATTTATTTTCATTCAAAATATAGCAATATAGCTAGAATTTTGGGTACATATAATGAAGTATAATGCCATCAGCATACATTGTGAGATACAGGTATCTGTACTAGGAAAAACTTGTCTTACAGATCACCAGGCTCCAGCCTCAAGGATTTTGTACACGGATATACTTAAATTACTCTAAATCGGTATATTAACAATGACAAGACAGCAGATAAAGAATTAGTTTATGCCTTGTGTTGTTATTATTACATCAAATATAATTGTCTCATTAATTTGAGATACCAATCCAGTTCAGGCTAGTCTGTTTCTCTTTAATTTTGTATGCACAAATCTTGAAATCTACGCAACGGATTTCAATTCGATTTTTTTAATGGACAGAGGGATTTAAGAGGAAGGTTTTTATGTGAAATTCAACCCGAAGCGAAGCGATGTCACTAGTTTATAATATTTAGTAAGGACTAGCGGCCGCCCGCGACTTCGTCAGCGTGGACTAGTAACTTTGAATTTTATTAAAATGGCTTTTATTATTACTTTATGAAAATTTATTTTTATCAGTTTGATCCAGCCGTTTCTGAGATTAGCGGGGACAAAAAGACAGATAAAAAAATATTAAATTGTATATAATTTTAAACTGTCATGGTTACTGAAAGTGCCCGGGATATTTACCATATTGTGTTGTTTTAATGAGCTCCCGATTTTTCGGCACTGTTGCAAGCGCCATGATCGCGGTCGAACTGTAGGACAAATCGAGAGCTCATTCAAACAAAACAACATGGTAAATATCCCGGATATTTTCAGTTTATTAAATTGTAATAGAGTCATACCCAATTAGTAAAAATTCGTTTTTATAATATTACAAATAAACACTACAATTATTTTAGTTGAGATTAGTCCTTGCGTATCGATTGTCGCCCTACAAAGAAAAGGTCCTAGTAATGTTATCATGTAGGTATCAATTTAAGGGGAATCGAGAAATATTGTAATCATACACCCCTATAAAAGGCTCTGAAGGGATTCTGAAATGGTAACCTTTTCAGGCTTCAATGTCTTTTTCTAACCTTTTTTTTATATTAGTAAACCCTTTGGAACTTAAGCAACAGAGTACCAGCTCGGTGGAACAATGGTTAGTGACCCAGGTTCACTACTACGGTTCCAAGAGTCGTGGGTTCGATTACCATAAAGGGAGTAGAGAGTGCTTGTGTGTGTTGGTGATTATTACAATAATTACAAAACAGAAAAAAGTAAGTAGTTAAGTTGATGATTTTCATCATCATCCAGGTTCCGTTCCAGGTGGGAGACATTCTGTCGACCGGTTGCTGTCACCACCATACAGTTGCGTAAAACCCGCCTAGTGACTCTGACCTCTCTCGGTCAGGTCGCGTTCCGGGATCAGCACTGTACGAACCGGAGCCAGGGCGGGACCATTGCTGCGGCAATCGCCGGACCAGTGGAGTCTTAGCGGCGGTATTGTGCGGGCGGAGCGGGTCAGCCCGCCGGCCAGGAGACCCGTAGAAACGGGGGCCCTTCCGTCCGGCGGACTGGCCAACTCGGACCCGCACAGCTCAATACCACTATCGCTTCTCTCACTCCCGCTCATCCCGATCATCTCACTACCGCTTACCATCAGGTGGAGAGAGGTCATCTTGTTAGCTCATTATAAAAAAAAAAAATCATCATCAGCCCATATACGTCCCCACTGCTGGGGCACGGGCCTACCCTAAAAAAGGGCGATCAGGCCTTAGCCAAACACGCTGGCTACGTGTGCAAGCCTTAGAATTTCTTCATACATTCATAGTAGAATAGTAGAAATTCTAAGGTTGTAGGTATAGTTGGTGTCGACCAACCCACACTTGGCCAGCGTGGTTGACTAAGGCCTGATCGGCCTAGTTCAGGGTAGCCCCGTGCCCCAGCAGTGGGGATGGAGGAAGGTTTCCTCACGATCGTTTTCCTTCGTCTATGGTGAAGTTAATAAGCATTAAAAAAGTCACACAAAAAAGTCACCAAGAACCCCATCGCCTCACTATCGCCATAAGCCAAAATAGAATAGAATAGAATAGAATAGAATATTATTTATTGGTCACATATTACAAGAAAAAAATAAATTTAACATAAAATAATACAAATTAACAGAACATAATACCTATTACAACGAATATTTAGCATCAGTGACCAACAAGGTACGTGCCTCAGCATAGACTGCAGAAGCTCAACAAGAGCTCCCAAAAAATCACATAAAGAAAGCAATAAATAAAGTATCGTATACCAAAAGAGAAATAGGTTTTGTTCCCTCTTCCCGAAATGTATCGAGGAACACTTATTTCTTCCTTGAAAGGGAATCGGTGGGCGATATTCTGTTTCGGAGTATGGGCACCGTAATGAGATGTCTGTGGGGGAAGTAAAGTTTTCGTACAGCAAATGCTATGATAAATCTTTCGTTTTAGGAAGAATTTTTACTCAATTAAATCTATATATAAAAAAAAGACGTGTGGCACTCGGGGACTGCCGCGGTATAGCTATTGCATAGCATCGTCCGATTTCAGAGCAGCTCGTCTCGATTCGTGCGAGTTTCGTAGAGTCGTACAATACGTCTAACCGCACGCACACAAACACCGTGCCGAAGTCTACCGAACTGAAACGACGTTAGACGATTGTGAGGTTTATTCGTTACGGAATTTCTTGGTTCGGTCGCCGCGCTCAAAGCCCGCGATAAAAGCTATGCAATAGCTTAAAAATGCATCAGATTGCTGTGTTTACATCACTACATTGTATAAAGCAAAGTCGCTTACCGTGTCTGTTTGTCTGTCTCTATGTTTGATTATATCTTTAAAACTACGCATCGGATTTTGATGGGGTTTTTTAATAGATAGGGGCATTCAAGAGGAAGGTTTTTATGTATAACCAGCTGACCCAACAGACTTCGTCCTGTCAAAAAGTGTGAAAAAGTAAAGGGCTGTTTTTAGGGTTTTCCCGGCAACTATTCGATATTTTCTCGCCGAAAGAACCAAATTTTCTGGGCGAAATTGGTTCAGGCGTTGTTGAGTAATGCGCTTACCAACACATTGTGCGATTCATTTTTATATTATCGATTTACCAGAAGCGAAGCGAGGGCGGGTCACTAGTAATATTATCATCATTAAAATTAGTCTTTATGGGTCTACACGCGATATTAGGAGTAGCAAATTACATAGCTACTTACTGCCCGACGTTTCGACTGGGTTACACCAATCTATGTAATTTGCTACTCCTAATATCGCGTGTAGACCCATAAAGACAAATTTTAGTGTAATGGAACGCGAAAGTCTAAAATCTTACATATTATCATCATCAGCCCATTTCTGTCCACTGTTGGACATAGGATTCCCCAAATGCTCGCCACATCTGTCTATCCTCGGCCACACGCATCCAACTCCTACCAGCTAATATTATAAAGCTGTGTTTTTGAACGTTTCACAGGAACGCCTTGTTAGAATTGATAAAATCTTTTTTGTTGGATAGACCATACCGAAACTTATGCAGGTTTCCTCACGATAATTTCCTTCACAGTTAAAGCGTCGAGTAATCGTACACATGAATTTCTAACTTGAAAAAT
Source organism: Maruca vitrata (assembly GCA_039566165.1). NCBI lineage: Eukaryota > Metazoa > Arthropoda > Insecta > Lepidoptera > Crambidae > Maruca > Maruca vitrata. The sequence continues at coordinate 2,684,477 of CM076942.1, read as the reverse complement.
ACATTGGTACGTAGTGGGGTTTGAACTGGCGACCTCTCGCATGGCAAGCAACGACCTTAACCACTCGGCCAACGATGATTTTTTTTTAAATATTTGATTACTACATTTTATTATACTGCAGATTGAAGCATAGCTTTTAGTACATCACTATAAAGAAAGAGAAGGAAAATAAGCGTACGGAATTCGATAATTATATAGAGTGTTTAGCGGAGACGGGTATAGGATATGGCGCTTGCTAGTGATGTTACAATGATCGATTAATGTTATCGATAAAACAATTACAAAGAATTGAGAATCACCTCCTATTTCTCCTCCTACTATATCATTGTACTCCTAAATTAAACAAAATCTTCCAGAATTCTATTTAAGGGACCTTTAACGGCATGCGGAATTTCTATTTCATAAATGTGTTGCCCGTCTGCCTATCAAAATTGTTCTTCTGAAAAATTGTAGATGAGAATAACATATACCTACAACCCTCTTCTAAATTATTCAACTCTATCTTATCTTATTTAGTTACTGTACCCACGATATATAAGTACGTAAATGCCTATATAAGAAAAGAAATTTTAACTTTGACTTTGACTATCGATATCGTCAAATACTTTTGACATCACTACGCCGAAATCTCACTAATGACGTCACCCGTGCACGCTCGGAAGAGGCCTGTATGGGAGATATTAATTACATGTAATTTGTCTGAACATGAGCCTAATTATAGGACTAAGGGTACCTACCGGGTTTTTCTGTACGTTTACGTTTATATAATCTGAACAAGTTTAAGGTTCCGTGCTCACTCAATGGGTAATAAACAGCGAACACAGATAAAAAAAGAAGATCCCGACGAATTGAGCAACTCCTTCTTTTTTGAAGTCGGTTAAAAACGGGACCCTATTTAAAGCGCAGTCGGTTAAAAAGTAGCCATGTCCTTTCTCAGACTCTGGACTACATCTGTACTAAATTTCGTTTAAATCGGTTCAGTACTCTATGCGTGATTGCGTAACAGGCAGAGTTACTTTCGCATTTATAATACACTAGCTGTGCCAGCGGCTTCGTTCGCGTTTCCCCCGTTTTTTACACATTTTCCATTGTATCTTTGCTCCTATTGGTCGCAGCCTGATGTTGTATAGCCTAAAGCCTTCCTCGACAAATGGTCTATACCAGGGTTGTTGCGGATGCTGATTTTTTCACATCCGCGGATGAGGATGCGGATGCGGATTCCAGGGGGCAAACATCCGCGGATGCGGATGCGGAAGCGGATCTTTACAAAAATCTTAAGTTTTGTGAGAAAAATTTAAAAGACAAGTCAAATAATCAGTAATTATATATCTTTATTTATTACTAGCGACCCGCCCTCGCTTCGCTTCGGTATACCTCTATCTCTATATAAAATATTACATTAAAATATAATATTTATTATCAGGTACTTATTTACCTACGAAACGAATTTAAAGCGAATTCAAAATTCCTTCAAGTTAAAATCAAAGTTGCAACCACGCGACTATTTTCTAATACCTACTTGCATTTTTAAATTCGTGATATCTTCCGAAAGAAATGTCCGAATTGAATAATTCAAAAAGTTATTTAAAGGTACTGAAGCCGTCTTGAATATAAAGAAATTTATTTTGATAAGGATTAATACCAAGGTACAAATAAAGAGCCTTTTCAAGCGGCGACATATAAATTATTTTTTTAGAATAAAAAACCGCTTACTGTGACATAACTATAATATTTAGACATATGCTGTCGCGACACTTTTTGTAGATAATGGAGAGTTCTGAAAAGTCGTAGTAAATGATTTTATTCTAGCATCAATAGTTTTCACAGCGCACGCGACGTAAGTTATTTTTCAGGTCATTTTTTTACACCTTGGGTTACATTATTGGAGTTTTAGTAAGGATCCCTAATTTTAAAAAAAATATAATACAGCCTATGTTACTTCTGAATAATGCAGCTTTTTAATGGTGAATAAATTATTGCAATCGGTCCTGTAGTTTTTGAGTTTATTCATTACAAACATACAAAAATACAAATCTTTCCTCTTTATAATATTAGTGTAGATGTAGATGTAGATTTTAATTATAAAGAAGCAAGTCAAGTACTATTAAGAACTAATCATACATCCGCATCCGCATCAGCTCCGCATCGATTTTTGCGGATGCAGATGCGGATGCGGATGCCTAAATCGATGCGGATGTTCCGCATATGCGGATGCGGATGCAGATATTCGCAACATCCCTGGTCTATACAACGCAAAAAGATTTTTTCAAATCGAACCAGTAGTTTCTGAGATTAGCGCGTTCAAACAAACAAACAAACAAACTCTTCAGCTTTATAATATTAGTATAAATTACTAATAATGTACGGAACCCTTCTGGCTCGAGTGAGACTGGCACTTGGCTGGTTTTTATTTTTTGCCAAAGCGGAACATCTATGAAAAATGGCATGGGACAGAAAACCTGAACGTGGGACAAATGTATGCTAAATGACTATATTAGCCTCTTTAGGGCTACAGGAAATTTGTCAACAAAGCGGGACTGTCCCGCTAAAAGAGGGAATGTGTAAAGATCAACTTCCATTTTATAAATAAATAAAAAATATCTGGGACATTTCCACACACGGTCATCTGACCCCAAACTAAGCAGAGCTTGTACTATGGGCGTCAGAGACTGATATACATACATATATATTTTTAAATACATAATCACACCCAGACACGGAACAAACACCGATGTTCATCACACTAATATTTGTCCCGAGTGGGAATCGAACCCACGACTTTTGGAACCGCCAGCCAGGGTCACTAACCACTGTTCCACCGAGCCAGTCAATTTTGGTTCCTATTAAATCGACCCGAGTGGTTAAGGTCGTTGCTTGCTATGCGAGAGGTCGCCAGTTCAAACCCTGCCACGTACCACTGTGTTTTCAGATTTGAAATTCATTTGCATAATCATTCGACGCTTTAACGGTGAAGGGAAACATCGTGAGGAAACCTGCACACCTACGAAGAAATTCTAAGGTTGTGTAGTCGACCAGCCCGCACTCGGCCAGCGTGGTTGACTAAGGCCTTATCATCCTAGTTTAGGGTAGACCCGAGCCTCAGCAGTGTAGACGTATAGGGCTGATGATGATGAAAAATAAGCCTGATTTACTTACGATGTTTTCCTTTATCGGAACATTAATAAACGTAATTAATTTCTGATTTGATTACACAATCGATTTGTGTACTCGTTAAAATAAAAATATACATATTTATGAATGAAACAATTTCAGGATTTTTCGCTTTAACTTTTATGATTATACTTAATTATCTTGGAAAAGCTTCGTTTCAATAAACATTTTATTATTTTAGCTTAATGGAAAGTATTTAAGAGGATTTGTATTGTTCCTGCAAAACGTATAACACGTGTAAGGCGACAATAAGGCGTCCGACCGATTTCAGCCAATTCACTTGGCCATTGCACCAATTAATTTTATTTACACGTGTTTTCATGCGATGGCCGCGTCATTATCAACCGACTTGGTATTGGGACATGGGTCTCACAACTTTTAATACAAAAAAAAAAACAAAATAATTAATTTCAGTTACTTCGGTATGCTACCGTAGAACAACTGAGTTGCGAGACTTGGTTTTTTTTGACAAGTATTGTTTTTGATGGGATATGTTTGTTTCGAATCTGTGTGTGAAAATTAATCTTATTTATGAATACAACTGATGTTTCCGACATCCATAACACATGATCTTAACCAAATTCGGAATCAAAAAAATATACACCGTGAAATTTGAGTGGTTGTTTTCCCGTGGCAGAACGATTAGTAATACTATCGGATCATTTAAATTATTCAATGAAGAAAAAAAAATTTTTTTACAAATTTTCAAAATTATAATTTTAACTTGAAAACGAGAGAAGCTTTTGTTCTTTTATAAAATGTAACGTAATCAGGTACTGCTTGCCGCAAGAAATCGATTCTTAAAGATAAAGAAGCTCTACGCCCTAAGTAAAGCGGTTCGAACGTGCTTTCGAGTTTCGGCCTTTCGTAAAACCGGCATTTATTGATTTCAATAAAAAAGAACTGCACAAATCTATTGTGCTACTAAGGTAGAATCATTTTGCTGCGGGAAAACAACCGCTCGAATTTCACGGTGTATATACGATGTTCTGTGACATTTATTATTCATTTAAGCGCCTTGTAAGTGGTTTCTTGATCAAATAACGACACCAATTGATATCGATAAATAAATATACGCAAGCTAAGATGCGGAAAAGGCGGAAGCTCCCGCGCGCGACCCAACCATGACATATATACCCTCTTGTACATCTTTACAGAATGGCATTCACGTATCATAGCTCAATCTAATATGTAATACATCAGCGGACAAGTGCTCGATATCGGCTCTTCAAACTCGATTTAACGACGAGAAATGCGATTACTCGAGAACTCGGGTCCTGTAATATACTGTTGAACGTTTCCAATGAGATTTGAGCGAGTAAAAAATGAGAGTGTGAACTTCGTAATGAGGTAATTTGAGGAATTAGAAACGGTTTCCAGCGGTTTTTTATGCATTTAAAGGTAACGATTTCTAAAGCTTTATAGGGAAGGGATAAAATTGTATTCGGAAATAAATACAATTTTCATTTTCCTCCTATAACCATGAGATATTTTCCTTCTATATTCTGAAATCGGACAAAAATGCTTCAAATAATCATAATACCTGTCTTTCAAATCTTCTTTATTGATTTGAACTCAAAATATTATTATGGATTATACTCGCGTGTATTGTTATTCTAAACATACATATTATGTAGAGACCCGACGTTTTGAGCTCTTTACAGCGCTCGTGGTCACGGGCAAGACTAAAGATGACAGTTGTCTTTAAAAAAAAGTTTAATCACTACCGCCATTTGGTGAGATATTTTGTGCGCGTCGGTTAATTCAAACAGAACTCAAAACATTCTTAGTTCTTGCAATATGTCGTTATTTTTAACAGGCCTTTGATATTATGGTCTTTATAATAGGGTCCTAAGCAGGTGGTACACTCCAATCATGTTTCCTATTGAAATTAGGATGTTTTTTTATCTTAATTGCTTCTCTCAGCATCATAGGGACAAAACGTTGCTCTTTCACGAGGATTCGAGGTTTGTCAAACCGAATATATCTTCTTTATCGATTTCCAAATTAGTGTATTTTGGGACAAATTGTATTACCGACTCGAACGTGCGAAACACAATCTTATTTCCTTGATATTAAGCTCAAATTGTCTAGAAGTTAGATTGTCGCCAGAAATATCAATAAAATTCGAACCTTCAAACAGTTTTAGATCTTATCGTGTTCAAGTTTAAGTGGATATTAGAGTAAATACAGATTGAAGGAAGATTTTAATGTATGTTAATTTTGGGATATAACAAACACGAGATTAGCCAATGGATTAGTAACGATGGAGTAATATTGAAATTTTATGAGAATACATGAAAATTTATATTCAAATGTACGATTATTCGACGCATTAACGGTGATGGAAAACATCGTGAGGAAACCTACACAACTACTAAGAAATTCTAAGGTTGTGTAGTCGACCAACCCGTGGCCACTGTGGTTGAGTAAGGCCTGATCGCCTGATGACCCTAGTTTTAGTTAGCTGGGTGATCTAATAGTAAGTCGGTTGGATACCCTATGTGTACTATAGCTCGGAATTAGATCAATGTAGCAGCAACCGCTGATTAGCATACTATGTACACATAATATGAGGTCTTTGTAGGTCACGGAGCAAGTTCATTGATGAGTCAGCGTAAACTACAGGCACTAACTAGGTCCAGGCATGATTATATCCTCATAGTTAGTAGGAGTCATGGACCAATAAGCTGGCCTATTTTGACGCTACTAATTATAAGAGTAAAAATAAAATAACATGAAACTAATAAAATAAATGTCAAATACGGTCAGCCTAATTATTTAAGAACGAAAAAGGAGTGATTGTGTTGAGATCTTTTGTGTTGCCCTCAGCAAAGATCCAATAGGTCGAAGTGAAACATTCAGACGTTTCCCCTTGTAAGGTAAAAAGATTTCTCTTTGGCTCTTTTATAGCATCTATCCAAAACTACGTCAAAAGACATTACATTATCTAATTTTTTTAAAATACACACAATATTTCACAACATCACATACATCGATCTGATCCCATGGTAAGTAGCTTAAGCACTTGTGTTACGGAAATCAGAAACGACCGTGGATACACAAATATACTTAAATATATTTAAAAACGCACCAAGACACGGAACAGTTTTAGTCAGGGGATACCAGTCACAACTATCTGTCCGGTGGTTGGTGAACGGTATACGGGTAAGCAACCCCGGCTCCTCGAGCTACTATTGACTCAGTCCAAATCATTCGAGGCGATAGTATCCTTGCTCCCCTTTTCCTTCCCCCGTCATATATCCTTGCTACTCGTGGGAACGCAATGGCCTTGTTAAAACAATGCACAAGGCCGAATGGCGGCGACGTGGTTCCCAGCCCGTCACGTCACGTTTCCCACAAGGGTGACAAGTGGCTCGCTGGAAGGGGTCTCTGCCTACAAAGGCGTGATTTTATGTATGGATGTATGCAGACACGGAACAAACACCGATGTTCCTCACACAAATATTTGTCCCGAGTGGGAATCGAACCCACGACTCTTGGAACCGTAGGTAGTAAACCTGGGTTACTAACCACTGTTCCACCGAGCCAGTCATAATCAAATTGGTCAGGGACCATCCAAAAATAAGATCATACCTTCAAGCGGGCAGAGGGGGTCAATGAACAGTGACATTCAGAGAATCAAAAATTTCCTATCGTCACATTCCAAAAACTACTTGTAACTTGTCTCACTAATGTGACTAAGTTTTGGGGGGAAAGGGAGGACCCAGAAAGATTTATAACGTTAAGAAACAGTTTCTGGAAGGTGCTACTCTCATGCCTTCATCTCTACTATGATCTATGATCTTAGAACTGCCCTCCGTCTCTTTTATGATCTACGATCTTTGAACTGCCCAGAAAATCTTAGAACTTAAAGTTGTAGGTTCTTGAAGATGCTCCTCTAATGCCTTCGTTCGTTCTATGATCTATGACTCTGGAACTGCCCTCTCACCTCATTGAAACTCGCCTCGAGGTCCTGAATTTTGTGTTGGCTCATTCCAAAAACTTGTTACTTGTCTCACAACTATGACAAACTTTGGGGGGGAAGAAGAGGCCCTACAAAGTCTTGTACCGTGAATTAGAAGTTTCTGGAAGGTGCTACTCTCAAGCCTTCGTCTCTACTTTGATCTATGATCTTGGAAATGCCCTCCGTCCCTAGTATGATCTATGACCATGGAACTGCCCTCTCACCTCGTTGAACCTCCTGATGAGTGCACGCACAGTGCCGCCACAAAAGAGTAAATCAAGAGGTCCTAAATTTTGTGTGGTCTCATTCCAAAAACAACTGTAACCTGTCTCACAACTATGACAAACTTTTGGGGGGAAGAAGAGGCCCTACAAAGTCTTGTACCGTGATTTAGAAGTTTCTGGAAGGTGTTACTCTCAAGCCTTCGTCCCAGCTATGGTCTATGATCTTGGAACTGTCCTATGTCCTTTCAATGGCCTATGATCCTGGAACTGCCTTCCGTCCCTATTTTCCAGGAACTGCTCTATGATCTATGTCCTTGGAACTGCCCTCCATCCCTACTTTGATCTATGACCCTGGCAGGGCAGTTCCCTTCTCACCTCGTTGAACCTCCTGATGAGCGCCCGGACGGTGCCTCGCGGCTGCGGCGCGTGTGTAGGCGGCGCCCTACGTATCATATGCCGCTCAGTCACCGCACCCAGCGCTCCCTCACCGCCCAGGTCTAAGGTCACTTGTCTTAGGTAGTCTATTGGAGGCACCTGTGGAAGAAAATCCAGGTTAGAGACTTTTGATTGCTTATTGAAGGGATCTGTGGCAGAAAATCCGGGTGAAAGACTTTTGATTGCTTATAAAAGGGGTCTTTACGAGAAAAACAGAAGAGACTGGCTCGGTGGAACAGTGATTAGTGACCTACGGTCCCGAGAGTCGTGAGTTCGATTCGCACTCGGGACAAATATTAGTGTGACGAACATCGGTGTTTGATCCGTGTCTGTGTGTTATTAAATATATTTAAGTATTTGTGTATCCACTGTTGATTCTGATATCCGTAACACAAGTCCTTAATCTAAATACTTACCACGGTATTAGATCAATGTACGTGATGTTGTTTAATATCCAATCAAAATTTGTATTTTCCCGTTCTCTTTGATAAATTTAAGTACGTTTCCGTAACTTAAATGCTAAAGCTTAACACCTAAGCTTTAATCATCATCATCATCTTTAGTCCATACACGTCCCCACTGCTTGGGCACGGTCCTACCCTTAACTAGGGTGATAAGGGCTTAGTCAACCACCCTGGCCAAGTACGGGTTGATCGACTACACAACCTAAGAAGTTCTTCGTAGGTGTGCAGGTTTCCTCACGATGTTCACCTTCACCGTTAAAGCGTCGAATAATACATATGAATTTCAAATTTCAAACACATTGATACCTGTCGGGGTTTGAACTGGCGATCTCTCGCATGGCAAGCAACGACCTTAACCACTCGGCCATCGACGCTTTAATATGTGGTACATAACATTAATATTACACTACGCATTGTCTCTACGGGATTCGATATGTAACATTATTTGTAGCTAACAAAAAATCAACAAACCAATTCCCAGGACGCAACTTCAATATCTTACAAGCGATCAGAATCCAAATCCGAACACGGATGCGAAGATACATATCGTCTGAACCGAGCCAGGCTATTGTAATCCAAAATATATTCACCTACATTTCATTTTTTCATCGCTTTTTTAGAGATTACGTTTGAAGATTGCTGCGTTCTTTACGGGATATAGTTTACTCCTCCGACCCCTATTACACCCCTTATTAGGGTTGCTAGCATATAAAATATATTTTAAGAAACAAAAAAGACAGGAGTTAGATGTGGTTAAGGAATAAATAATAGAAAGAAAGCAAACGTAATGATGTGTGCGTGACGTCGTCAGTTCAAACCCCGCCACGTACAACTGTGTTTTTCAAATTTGATATTCATATGTACGATTATTCGACACTTTAACGGTGAAGGAAAACATCGTGAGGACTGCACACCTGCGATGAAATTCTTAGGTTGTGTAGTCAACCAACCCGCGCTTGGCCAGCGTGGTTGACTAAGGCCTTATCGCCCTAGCCCGGCTCCAGTAGTGGGGACGTATATGGGCTAATGATGAAGTATAAATGTACAAGTGTCATCGTTGTTAATGTTCCTCATAGTACAGGCTTAGCTTATTGTGAGAACTGGTTAAATTTCTTTCATTGTAATGCTTATAATGGAAATAAATACATTATTTTTATTATTATCAGTCATTGCCAATTTCTCGGGTCTACAGTGCCCCAGATTTTTGAGAGGTGTGCGCGGGACCAAAACCAACACGTAGAGTGTTTTCAATCACCCATTGCGGTTAACTAAAGAAAGACCCAGACTCGTCGGTAATTAAAAAAAAAACAATAAAACCGATAAAAATAAAAACTCGCTTTTTCACATGGCAACCCTACGCACCAGCTGTTGCCGCCACAGTTCTTGCGAGGCGAGTTACACTTATTGTGTGACGTCACATCCTAATAGCGCGTTAGTATTGCCAGCGACTGTGGTAGCTTTTATGTGTTTAGTATTTTTTGTAGCAAGTTCAGGATAAAATTGATATGAATTTATATCAAAGCATTTTTGTGCTGTATACATGTTGTCAATTCATTGATTTGATGACGTCATGACATATGTGTAGAACTTTTTTTAGGGTTTCGTACTCAATTAATAGAAACGGGTCCATTTGCCTGTCCGTCCGTCCGTATGTAGAGGCTGTATCTCAAGAACGGTGATAGCTAAAAGTTAAAATTTTGCTACATGATTAATTTCTTTTGAAGCTATAGCTCTAGAGAGAATAATGGGGCGGGGGGTGCTATTTTATTTCAGTACTAGTTATCCGCCCGCGTCTCCGTCCGCATGAAATTGTTTACCACGTAAAAAAACCTCACATTTAGTGTTGCCTTTGTCCTATAGCAGTCTCAGGACTATCTTTGTAACTTAAATTTTAATCGGTTCAGTCGTTTTGGCGTGAAAATCATCAAAATAAATACACAGATAAAAACTTTTACATTTATATCATTAAATCAGATTAAAAGACACATACACAATGTATATGTCTTTTTATGTCCGAATAAAAAACTAAGCTATTGTGTGGAGCACAAAAGTCACAAGGGGTATTCCTCTTATACATTCGTAGTTCAAAGATCCCTTGAATTTTTCATACAAAATACACTTTGTACTATGACGTCACATTCGAACACACACATTTTTTAACAACAAAACTCGTCCAATAATACGCGGCCATATTTGGCAAAGAGCCATTCGAAATTCATTTACAAACTCCATGCCCATCTGTAAATGTACGTAACATCTGCTACGAACTGGCGCTACGAAGTTGTGACTACAAAGTAGTATGCTACGAATGCTACGATTAATCGTAGCCGGATGTTTTGTGTATTATATTCCTCTAACAAGTGATTAATAGGGTAGCTTATTAGTTACGGGGAATATTAAGTCAATAATTATTTAAGATTGTTTATTTTTAAAAAGCGTCTATGGCCGAGTGGTTAAGGTCGTTGCTTGCCATGCGAGAGGTCGCCAGTTCAAACCCCGCCAGGTACCAATGTGTTTTTCAAATTTGAAATTCATATGTATCATCGTTCTACGCTTTAAAAGTGAAGGAAAACATCGTGAGGAAACCTGCACACCTAAGAAGAACCAGCGACTTCGTTTGTGTAAAAAGAGATTTTAGGCAGCATTTTTTAATATACCCGCGCCTAAAAACTCAAAGTTCGACGTGATTGAGACGTGAGAAATTATCATATGTTTTTATTTATGAACCGATTGACATGAAACAAGAACTAAATTTTAAGTTTATAGATCTGTAATTTACTGTGCTATATACATATATAGATACATACATAAAATCACGCCTTTTTCCCAGAGGGGTAGGCAGAGATCACTTCCTGCCATGTGCTACGGTCCTGGCACACCACTTTCGCTTCATCCACATTCATCAACCTCTTCATGCACGCTCGTCGATTACGGGTACTTTTGATTTGACCTTTCTTTAAGATTTGACCTATTAGGTCATGAAAGGTCTTTCTTGGTCTTCCCCTGTCGACATTCCCAATTACACCCTCTCTATATACTCTTCATTAATCGTTTTCGTAATTTACTGTACTATATGTCTGCCTAATTTCATGATTCTAAGCATATAGGAAGTGCCTTGTAGTGTTTTTCTGCAAAACGTTTAATCTTTGTAGCACTGGTCACCCATCCAAACATTGCGAAAGCACACGTCGCTTAACATCTCTGAGAGCTTTTCCAATACTGTAGCACTCGGAAGCGCGGTGCAGTGTTATCGCAATCATACGGCCATTTACTTTCCATTAAAACTTCAGCTAAAGTATTTTTGGCGAAGCAAAATGGGAACATACAATCGAGTCAGTATTTATCAAAGCCTTTTGACATACAGTTTCAACCCATTTTACATAAAACAAATTGATACCAGAAATGTAAAAAAAAAAATTGTATTGTATTTAATTTTTCTTGACGGACGGATGAACGGACAGCCTACCAACCTACGTAGTAAGGACCGATTATGTACATATTATCTTCTTTTTAAAGGTTCGCTCAATGAGTGCTAAAGCTGCATATGATAGGTGGACGTAAGGACAGCCAAATCGTAGTAATATTGTTCAGTAGCGATACCATGAGTAAGCTATCGAAAACTTACGTACGTTTAAAACCTGTCGAATCTTCATACTTCCGATTTTAGTTCTTAGCGTAACCGATAGGGGCGCTGTACAAGTTTTCCATAGACATATTTACATAGGTGATATAGAGTCTGTCACTTTTAACTCATGGTAGCGCTACAGTTCAGTTCAGTTTTTACTTTGGGCACAGAACTCTTAAAAGCATTTGTCTCGCACTTGGCCATTTTTTTAGATGTATAAACAGAAACAGATAGATGTTATGCGAATAATATGCTTCGACACAAAAAATACATATTTGAAACAATAGAAAACTGTAACTGTCCGAGATATTTACCATGTTGTTTTGTTTTAATGAGCTCCCGATATTTCGGCACTGTTGCAAGCACCAAGACCACGGGTGAACTGTAGGACTGCGAGAATGACGGTAGGTCTAAGGGCAGACATATCGGTCTACCCTCTTTCTTAGTCTTTTACTACGCACGACACCACTACCCACTACATTATCACTACGAATGTAGTGGTTCACCCGTGGTCTTGGCGCTTGCAACAGTGCCAAAATATCGGGAGCTCATTAAAACAAAACAACATGGTAAATATCCCAGACAGTTACAGTTTTCTAATGTGTGTAACCATGACGGTTTAAAATTATATATATTTTAAACAAGTCGTAAGCAACACATTTTATATAGAAACCAGAGTAATACTCGTACATTGTAGAGTGATTCCATAATTTATTCAAGCGGAGCCGCGCGCTGAATGGAAGCTTAAAAGCCAACCGTGGTATCCCAGTCAGCTTAATTAGTCATTTCATGTTGACTTTTTGACTACTCGTCAGCCTATTGCGAAAGGTCCGCGGTTCAAAAGGGGTCGGGTCACATTTTGCTATTTATAATCATTGTCCTTTTACCCCTGTTCGTTTCTTCAATGACATATTTTTTATTATGCAACGACAGATGTGATTTTTTTACAATTATATTTTTTTACTAAAGTCGTTTGGTATGTTTGTCTATCGCGATTTCAGGTTGAAACTTCTGAACCGATTTTGATAAAGTTTGGTACACAGTTAGTCCAGGGCCTGAGAAAGGACATTAATTTTACATACATACATACATAAAATCACGCCTTTTTCCCAGAGGGGTGATCACTTCCTGCCATGAACTACGGTCCTGGTAAACCACTTTCGCTTTTTTCACATCCATCAATCTCTTCATGCATGCTGGTCGATTACGGGTACTTTTGATTAAACATTAATATTATTTTAATCTACTGATTTATATGGGAGTAATATATTACGCTTTCACGCATAGAGTACTGAACCGATTTAAACGAAATTTGGTACAGATATAGTCCAGAGCCTAGGAAAGGATATAGATTCACTATCCAACAGGCCATAAGGGAGCTAGTTATAACGGATTCTACCCAAAAGTTTAATATATATAGTATAAGGCGTCCGACCGATTTCGGCCATGGCGGCCAATCTCAATTGAGATCGGCCAAGAGCGCAGGACATATTATAGTGCACAAGTGTACGCGCAAACATAAGTGCACTCTCTATTCCCTTACTCTCATAATTAGGTGAGACGGCAATCCGACATGACCGATGAGATCGGGCGCAGGACCACCGGCTTAACGTGCTTTCCGAGGCACGGGCGTTCAACCGCCAACTTCCTAACTCCGGGCTGAGTAATTTCATTACAGAAAAACTCACACAAATTTTGCCCGACCCCGGACTCGAACCGGGGACCTCTCGGTCCTAACGCAGCACTTGCTACTAATAGACCAACGAGGCAAGTACCCAAAAGTTTATAACGTTATTTAAATATCATTATGGATATGTTATGTCTCATCGGCCATTACGCTCTCTCTTTTCCGCCGAAGGCGAGTTTAAAATTAGAGAAAATCAATATTTAGCCCGCAGACTCCACTTAGATATATCTTCAGCCATTTTTGTAGCGAGCGCTTTCTTGTAACGATATGTAAACTGATTCTAGGCGACTTTTTGAGGCAAAAACGAGCTTTGTTAGTTTAGATAGAGTTGTATTTTGTATTTAAGAATTAAAAATTCAATTTAGAATTTCGCTATCATTATAATCAAATAAAATTGAGCGTCTGTATGTAATATTGATATCCGACCAAAAACATAAAAGAAAAAAGCCAAGTTCAATCATCATCATCATCATCAGCCCATTCCTGTCCACTGCTGGACATAGGCCTCTCCAAATGCACGCCACTTCTCTGTCCTCGGCTACTCGCATCCAGCTCCTACCTGCCGTCCTGCGTAGATCGTCACTCCACCTGGCCTGCGGGCGTCCTACACTACGTTTACTGAGACGCGGTCTCCACTCCAGAACTCGTCTACCCCAGCAGTCGCCGGTTCAAGCTCAATACTGATGCAAAAATAATGGAGATCTAAATTAATGCCAAGTCCTTTTACAATTTCTGTCATTTAACTGAATGGTTATGAATCTATATTAGGTACTCGTAACAGTTACAAAAACACATCTCGCAGTAACTTTTGTCAAAAGTGTTGGACTGCTCTCTTTCTTGGCTGACTGTACACGTATATAGTTATTATTGTTGTGTCCAATTCGGTCGAGTGAGAGTCTACTCAACATTTTATTGTGTACAATATAGCCTTGGAAACTTTAATTGCTAGTGCACAATCTAGTTTAACTTAGTTTATAATGTACTATAAAGAAAGCTGTATGTTACCTTGAATAAATAAAATAAAATAAAGATTTAAGTATACATAGGGATATAGAGACATAGAAAGCGACTTAGTTTTATACTATGAAGTGATTAATAAAAATTGTAAACAAAAAAAAAACCGCCTTCAAAAACCCGACTCACTAAAAATTACAAAATAATATAATACGAACATTTATAATCATGTGGGTATGAATTTTATATGTTTTTGAAGGCGGTGCCGTTTATATTTCATACAGACAAGCACAGAGTGCTTCGTTTTCTTTCAAAATTTTGATTGGCACCGCCTTCAACAACATATAAAATTCATATCCAGATGATTATAAATGTTAGTATTATATTATTTTGTAATTTTTTAGTGAGTAGGGTTTTTGAAGCGGGTTTTTTTTTGTATACAAATTTTTTTCATACTTTTTAGTGTTACATTTTTTTTTTCACCCTATTAGTTCATCTCACCTATAATACTACTGATATTATAACTAGTAGTCTTAATATGTATACACTATTGAAAGAAATTTCCATTTACTCCTAACTATTAAGGAGTTGACCTTCCATCATCAGCTCAGCATCATAAGATTATGATAGCCAGAAGCAAATTCCAATATAACTTCAGATAATATGCAAAACGCGGTACATGTCCCTATAAAATTTGAGGGTTGCCCTCGATTTCTCCTGGATCCCATCATCAGATCCGAGATTGGTGAAAATGGGACCACCTCGGAAGTAAACTCTATCCAGCCAAAAAAAAAAATTTGAAATCCGTCTATAATTGACGATAATATCGGTGAACATACATAAAAAAATATTATACATACAGACGAATTGAGAACCTCCTCCTTTTTTTGAAGTCGGTTAAAAACTAAGTGTAGTAGAGGGAGATCCCAGAGCTGCCATACATCACTTATTTTCTAATGGACAAAATATATACGATTGAGTAGTGGTGGGGTGTACTATCATCATATTAGTACAGGATCCGTGGTGTATTTTTTCACTTGATTACTATCAAGCTAATTTTCCGTGAGTAGCTTCATTTTGATAAGACGCCCAAAAAATTCCTGTGCGAAAATTTTTGATTGTGGTAGCTAACAGAGGTAGCAATGATTAAATATTTAGGACCGTAGGACCGGGACAAAGTACCACGGAATTTGTAGGACAATATGACCGTTACATTATATAAATATTAACTAAGTAAAATAATAAAAATCAGCTGGTTAGTAATCATTTTTGGTGATCTCCTCCTCCAACTTGTAACGATAAAGAGAACATCAAAAATGATAACTAACCTTCTGATTTTTATTATTTTACTTAGTTAATATTTATATAATGTAACGGTCATATTGTCCTACAAATTCCGTGGTACTTTGTCCCGGTCCTACGGTCCTAAATATTTAATCATTGATACCTCTGTTAGCTACCACAATCAAAAATTTTCGCACAGGAATTTTTTGGGCGTCTTATCAAAATGAAGCTACTCACGGAAAATTAGCTTGATAGTAATCAAGTGAAAAAATACACCACGGATCCTGTACTATATGACTAGTTGCTACCTTGACCAGACGGCCATTTTTCAGATATCAACCAATCAAGGTACATAGAAACACTGCTCACCTCACTTAAATTCTGATGGCTGATTTTAACATATATTTCACACAATATCATTAAAAATCAGGATTCATTACTCCCAGACACATGCGGTCGGCGGTTTTACCTTACAGACGCTTTAAGCTATGAAAAAATTTATTAAGTTTACTTATTTTCTGATGCTTGATTTTTATATATGTTATTCAAACTTAAATGGCTTTGCTTAAATAGACAAAACTTTTTTTTTTTATAAAATGCTAACAAGATAACCTCACTTCACCTGATGGTAAGCGGTAGTGAGATCCAAATATGAGGTCGACAGGCACAATAGATCGTATTGAGCCTGTCGCACTCACCCTGAAGGCCTGCTTAAATGCCGTTTCACGCCCCGCCTGAAGAGCCCGGGATCATAGGAGGGAGGGAAAACATGAGCTGGAAGGGCGTTCCATGCCTGAATGGCACGGGGCAGAAATGAAATGAAATAAAACATTCAAAACTCGTTGTATTGCGTACTACTGTGTTCATCAAGGTTTTCTACATTCATTCATAAATTGTCTATTATTTGCGCCAATATTACATTTGATATAAATTTTTTTTTTTTAACATATAGACAGACATCGAAACTAGGTAACGAGCAAGTCAGTCTTGCCCGTGACCACGAGCGCTGTAAATAGCTCGAAAAGTCGGGTCTCTAAATAATATGTTTAAAATAACAATACACGCCAGTAAAATTAGTCTTTATGGGTCTACTCGCGATATTAGGAGTAGGAAATTACATAGCTACTTACAGCCCGACGTTTCGACTGGGTTACACCAATCGTGGTCGCGAGCGAACTAGCGAAGACGGCGCCAGTTCGTTAATATCGCGTGTAGACCCATAAAGACTAATTTTAGTGTACTGGAACGCGAAAGTCTAAAATCTTACAATACACGCCAGTTTAATACGTAAAATTAGTTATATTTTAAACAATCATCCTTTTACAGACTATCCAATAATGTTATTATAATATAGATAATCTTTATGAAAGATGAGGCAATGTTGTAGTTTATAGGTGAGCGGGAGGGGGGAATTGACTGACATTTATTGACTCTACTAATGAGCCCAAACATCTTATCGGATCGATTGATTACAATGAAGCCATTTATGAAGTCAAAAACGAGTCAAACGAGCGTACTAAGGGTTCCGGATAAACTTGTATACCTATCTAGAGATGTGTTACTAAAACAGGTCAGGGGATACCAGTCACAACTATCTGTCTGGTGGTTGGTGAACGGTGTCAGTCCAAATCATCCGAGGCGATAGTATCCTTCCTCCCCTTTTCCTTCCCCAGTCATATATCCTTGCTACTCGTGGGAACGCAATGACCTTGTTAAAACAATGCACAAGGCAGAATGGCGGCGCCGTGGTCCACAACCCGTCACGTCACGTTTCCCACAGAGGTGAAAAGTGGATCGCTGGAAGTGATCTCTGCCTACCCCTCTGGGAAAAAGTCGTGATTTTATGTATGTATGTAAGCCAAGAACATTCTTTACATAAAGGCTGTGGATGGGTGAATGTAGTCAGAGTGTGAAATGCTATTTGTGGAAGTATGAATGATATATGTATGTTGAAAAGTGGATATTTGTGAGTGGAGGGTGTTAAATTCCGCACGATTATGTGTTTGATTTAATGTTAGTGTTTAAGTGGAGATAGGACTTATCGTCTATTTGCAAGAATAGTATTTAGTGGTCCTAAACCCCGAGAAATAAGGTTCGCTTAACACTACTGAACGGTACCATAATTCATCGTAACTCGGCCAAATTGCCTCTATCAATTAGTGTGATTACGTTTACTGAATCATTAAATAGTCGTATGAAAGTGTGTCAAAGTTTTACCGAACTGCGGATGTGTTGTTAATTATTGCCGATCGATATCGAAGGAACATGGGAACTTGTAATAATAAAATTATGATACATGTTGTTTTTTGTGTGTATTAGAAAACATGAAGACGCTGTGTATTTAAAAAGTAATATCTGGGACATTTCCACACGCGGTCATCTGACCCCAAACTAAGCAGAGCTTGTACTATGGGCGTCAGAGACTGATATACATACATAGATATATATAAATACATATTTAAATACCGAAATCACACCCAGACACGGAACAAACACCGATGTTCGTCACACAAATATTTGTCCTGAGTGGGAATCGAACCCACGACTCTCGGTAGTAAGCCTGGGCCACTAACCACTAACCATTTTTTACCGAGCCCATAATCGACAATAATATAAACAAACATTACTTTGACTGGCTCGGTGGAACAGTGGTTAGTGACCATGGCTGGCGGTTCCAAGAGTCGTGGGTTCGATTCCCACTCAGGACAAATATTTGTGTGACGGTCATCGGTGTGTTATTTAATGTATTTAAGTATATTTGTGTATCCACTGTTGATTCTGATATCCGTAACACAAGTGCTTAAGCTACGTCTTACCACTGGATCAGATCAATGTATGTGATGTTGTGTAATATTTGTTTATTGTGTCTCACGGCCGCTCACCACCAGATGATGGTCAAAAATGTGATGATGATGATGATGACTTACTTGGTAGAACAGCTGGTACTCCGTGTCTGTGAGGCGGAGGGCCACTTCCTCCGGGAAGCTTAGGAGGCTCTTCAGCGCTGACAACTCCTCAAAACTGGAGTCCTCAGCGTTTGAACCTGGAACACCAAATAAGAGAGTCAGGGGATACCAGTCACAACTATCTGTCCGGTGGTTGGTGAACGGTATACGGGTAAGCGACCCCGGCTCCTCGAGCTACTATCGACTCCGTCCAAATCATCCGAGGCGATAGTATCCTTCCTCCCCTTTTCCTTCCCCCGTCATATATCCTTGCTACTCGTGGGAACGCAATGACCTTGTTAAAACAATGCACAAGGTAGAATGGCGGCGACGTGGTCCACAACCCGTCACGTCACGTTTCCCACAGAGGTGAAAAGTGGATCGCTGGAAGTGATCTGCCTCTGGGAAAAGGCGTGATTTTATGTATGTATGTACAATAAATAAATAAATATTACACAACTTCACATCTACGAAGAAGTTCTAAGGTTGTTTAGTCAACCAACCCATATTTGGCCAGTGTGGTTGACTAAGGCCGCCCTAGTTTAGGGTAGGCCCGTGCCCCAGCAGTGGGGTCGTATGTAGGCTGATAATGATGATCATGGACATTACTTACATTGATCTGACCCCGTAGTAAACATATTTAATAATACACCCAAACACGGAACAAACACCAAATTTCATCACACAAATATTTCTCCCGGGTGGGAATAGAACCCACGACTCTTGGATATGTAGATAGTGACCCTGGGTCACTAACCACCGTTCTTCCGAGCATATCTCTTGAGCCACAAAATACAATTTCAGACGAAAATTGTCCGCGACAAATACTGGAATAAGTTAGGAATCCGACAAACCGCGAAAGCATAAAACATCGTAAACTATTATACAGAACAATAAATACCATCTGTTTGAAATTTAATCCCGATAAACGGTCAACTTTCAGAATCCACTTGCAATCGGCACAGTCAAATGTTGTGTAGTGAAGCAGTTTTATTTTTTAACATATTTCATCATCATCATCATCATCAGCCCATACCTATCCACTGCTGGACATAGGCCTCTCCAAATGCACGCCACTTCTCTCTGTCCTCGGCCACTCGCATCCAGCTCCTACCAGCCGTCCCGCGCAGATCGTCACACCCCCTGGCCTGCGGGCGTCCTACACTACGCTTGCCGAGACGCGCTATCCACTCCAGAACTCGTCTACCCCAGTGGTTGTCGGTTCTACGTTTGATGTGGCCACTCAGTATAGACCTGAGTGGTGTTTCACTGTGACACTATATATACTGTGTATACAGAAGGCCCGCCTGGGAAAATTACATAGTTTCAAGTTTACCAACTCACATTGAAGGCTTCGAGGGTTTTTCGTTGGATTATTATTTGTTTTCCCGCTGTGTAGGTGTTCTAGTATTGACTTTGTTAGTTTATTGGTTTGACTGGCTGGAGGAGCATTGGATAGTGCCACTGTCACATGCGTTAAGGGTCGCATGTTCGACTCCCACTCGGGAGAAATATTTGTGTATTGGGCATCGGTTTTTATTCCGTGTCTGGGTGTGAAAACGTACTTATAAATACGGATTACGTCACGGTACGACAGTTATACAAACATATATATGTATGACAGTCAGTCAGTCGGTCAGTTGGCGGTGTGTGAAAATGTCACATGTCAAATATTTTTTAACACTATGTGATAACATGGCATACACTAATCTGATTCAATGAATAATGTCTTTTGTTATACTTGTTTGTATATATTTATCTGTTGTTTGTTATCTTCTATATATATAAAAGGAGAAACTGACTGACTGAATGACTGAACGACTGACTGACATATAAACGCAATACCTAAACGGCTAAACGTAGGCACTTGGAATTTGGAAGGGACATAGTTTAGTAACTGTAGAGGCGCACTAAGAATGGAATCCCCGAAATTCCCACGGAAACGGGAGTTAGCGGGAAAAAACTTTGTATGAATAATCTACACCGCATAAGACGCTTGAAGTTTGGCTTGCAGCTCCCTTAGTAGGTAAACTTAAAGCTTAGTTGCAACAGGATATTGCAAATTTCCCTCCGGAACGGGAGTTATTGGGAAAGAACATTTGTATGTAAAATCCTGTAGTCCACGCAAATCAAGTCGCGGGCACAGCTAGTTTACATACACCGTGAAATTTGAGTGGTTTTTTCCCGTAGCTGAACGATTTGCCTTTAGTAAAACTATCGAAACATGCAAATTATTCTTTGAAAATATTTTTTTTTTCAAAATAAAATTTTCCAACTCGAAAACGAGAGGAGCTATCGTTGTTTTTTAAGATGTGACGTAATCAGGTACTGCTTGCCGCATGAAATCGATGCTTAAAGCTAAAAAAGCTCTACGCCCTAAGTAATAAAGCGATTCGAACCTACTTTCGAGTTTCGGTTATACCTTTCGTAAAACTGGCATTTATTGGTTTCAATAAAAAATAACTGCACAAATCTATTGTGCTACTAAGATAGATAAGAATCGTTTTGCTGCGGGAAAACAACCACTCAAATTTCACGGTGTATCTATCCCTGAGATCGTGAATGCAACTCGTACTTAACACTATATTCATTCGACTGGCTCGGTAGAACAGTGGCTAGTGACTCAGGTTCAAAATCTACGGTTCCAAGAGTCGTGGGTTCGATTCCCACTCGGGACAAATATTTGTGTGACGAACATCGGTATTTGTTCAGTGTCTGGGTGTATTATTAAATATATTTAAGTTTATTTGTGTATCCACTGTAGATCCTGATTTCCGTAACACAAGTGCTTAAGCTACTTATCACGGGATCGGATCAATGTATGTGATGTTGTGTAATATTTATATTTATTCATATTAACATCATACACAAAGATAAACCGTCCATTTTCTGAATTCAACGAACTCGCACAAAATCCCGAAAAATATGAATATCAAAACGAAACATTTCTATCAATCTGTTGAATTAGAATTTTAAATAAGCCGGTATGCCTGTATTATATTACTAGCGGTTGCCCGCGACTTCGTCCGCGTGGAATATAAACTTTTGGCAACAATGACGGTTTACGACCAAAATAAATCCTTACTTCCTTACTAATATTATAAATCCGAAAGTAACTCTGTCCGTCTGTCTGTTACGCTTTCACGCATAGAGTACTAGACCGTTTTAAATGAAATTTGGTACAGAATAGTCCAGAGCCTAGGCAAGGTTATAGGCTACTTTTTAACCGACTGCGCCATAAGGAAGTAATGTTTTACCCGTTAAACGTCTCTACGCGGACGAAGTCGCGGGTGGAAAGCTAGAAATAAATAAATATTACACAATATCACATACATTGATCTGACCCCGTGGTAAGTAGCTTAAGCACTTGTGTTACGGATATTATAATCAACAGTGGATACAGAAACATATTTAATAACACACCCAGACACGGAACCAACACTGATATTCGTCACACACACATTTGTCCCGCATGGGAATCGAACCCACGACTCTTGGAACCGTAGGTAGTGAATCAGGGTCACTAACCACTGTTCCACCGAGCCAGTCAGCGAATACCAGCGCTGCAGCGGCTCTCGGGCTGATGTGGCACATGCTGAGGCCTGTACCTCGTTGGCCACTACTCATAGTCCTAGTCTATGTGTGATATTTCTTTGTTTGAGTTGAGTTTTTGTGTCTTGTGTATTTATGTACCAGAAACTGCATGAACTGAAATGTAACTGCCTCGTTGGTCTATTGGTAGCAAGTGCTGCGTTAGGACCGAGAGGTCCACGGTTCGAGTCCGGGGTCGGGCAAAAATTTGTGTGAGTTTTTCTGTAATGAAATTACTCAGCCCGAAGTTAGGAGTTGGCAGTTGAACGCCCGTGTCTCGGAAAGCACGTTAAGCCGGTGGTCCTGCGCCCGATCTCTCAACAGTCATGTCGGATTGCCATCTCACCGAATTATGAGAGTAAGGGAATAGAGAGTGCACTTGTGTTTGCGCGCACACTTGTGAACTATAATATGTCCTGCACACTTGGCTGATCTCAATGGAGATCGGCCGCCATGGCTGAAATCGGTCGGACGCCTTATTTATGTATCATTGTAGCTCTTAGTGTCTATGTCGTGGTCAATAAATAATTTTCTTTCTTTCCTTCAATGAGAGATAGAAATAGCCTATAAATTTAGCTATTCATTAGTAGAAGTCCCGACAGAATTGGTCCGGAATCCAGATGTTTCGGAGGTTAGTGAGAACAAACAGACAGACAGATAAATATTGTTATTGGTAGAGATATAGATTCACACCTGTTTAGTAGTAAGTCGTTTCTTTATTATCAATTTTATTTAGTACAAGAGGGCGCCCACGCCTTCGCCCTGGAAATGGTTTGTTAAATAGCCTTTAATATACCTCCTTAAATAAGCTATTTATTAGTGAAAGTCTCAACAGAATTGGTCTAGCCATTTCAGACAGAACCAACGGAACGAATAGAATATTTTGTGTTTTTGATACTTGATCCGATAGAGGTTCAGAGCCATTTAGTAAAAAGTCGTCATTTTAATATTACAAACGGACACTTCAATTTTATTTAGGTGTATAGATTATATTATATTATACAGATTATAGGCAGATAAGACCGAACGAATGAGACAGGCACTTTAAATATTACGAAAGAATTATCGAGTTTTCCACGAGAAAAGATATTAAACCACTCGGGATTGATAAGCGATTTTCTGAGTAACATAAATGATGTTTCAATTTTGATTGAATTTTCAACCGGATTGAATCCGTTTCGCTATAATCACAACGATTTGTTTTTATGATTTTGTACAGTAAATTTAGATTGACAGCTATTGGCACTTTTGATAGCGTTTCTTACGTTTGGGGAGATGAGAATTTTGAGGATAATATTAATGGGTTATCTTATCTTATCTTATAGTGGGGACCGTCTAACTGGTTCACGTCGACCCTCAGGGATCTTTTTTGTTACCCCTACCTTTATACACCTACTCCCTGAAGATCAAATGCATTAATGCAATAATGTTCTTGGGTCTGAAATGCCTGTATTCTTCTGGTTTCGGATAAGCCGTTCCCAGAAGTCTTAGCCTGTGTCTGGTCAGTGATTGACATTCACATAAGAGATGTTTCATGTCTTCCATTTCTTCCTTGCAGGCTCTACAATCGCTATTTGATGACAATCTCATTTTTATTAATGGGTTGCTATTTGTGTATGTTTCGTGTTTGAATGTTTTGATTAGAGCAAAATATAATTGGTTTTATAATATAATAGGAAACATATAATAAGCTAACAAGATGACCTCAATCCACCTGATGGTAAGCGGTAGTGAGATCCAAATATGAGGTCGACAGGCACAATAGACCATATTGAGCCTGTCGCCCTCACCCTGAAGGCCTGCTTATATGCCGTTTCACGCCCCGCCTGAAGAGCCCGGGATCATAGGAGGGAGGGAAAACATGAGCTGGAAGGGCGTTCCATGCCTTAATGACACGTGGTAGATAAGAGGAACTGAATCTCTTAGTCCGAGTCATCAGCGCCTGCATTGTACGTGGATGGCAGCGCTAGTTGAACAGTTAAAGACGAAATAATTGTGATGATTTAAGTAAAAGCGTCGAAAGCCGAGTGGTTAAGGTCGTTGCTGGCCATGCAAGAGGTCAAAAGTTCAAACCCCGAAACGTATTACTGTGTTTTTCAAAATTCATATGTACTATTCACATCGACGCTTTAACGGCGAAGGAAAACATCGTGAGGAAACCTGCAGACCTACGTAGATATTTAAAGTTGTATAGTCTACCAACCCGCACTTGGCCAGCGTGGTAGACTAAGGCCTTATCGCCCTAGTTTAGGATAGGCCCGAGCTCCAGCAGTGGGACGTATATGGGCTGATGACGATAAAGTTTAAACCCTTGAGCCTCATGAGGATTTTGCTGTAATGTTATTATCGTCTTGACGCTTAAACTTTAAAGAAGGTTCAAATTAAAAGTAACCGTAATCGACGAGCATGCATGAAGAGATTGATGGATGTGAAAGAAGCAAAAGTAGTGTGCCAGGATCGTAGCACATGGCATCTCCGCCTACTTCACTGGGAAAAAGGCGTGATTTTATGGCGTATGTATGTTATAATTAAGCTATTGCATAGCTTTTATCACGGGCTTTGAGCGCAGCGACCGAACCAAGAAATTCCGTAACGAAAAAAACCTCACAATCGTCTAACGTCGTTTCAGTTCGGTAGACTTCGGCACGGTGTTTGTGTGCGTGCGGTTAGACGTATTGAACGACTCTACGAAACTCGCACGAATCGAGACGAGCTGCTCCGAAATCGGACGATGCTATGCAATAGCTATACCGCGGCAGTCCCCGAGTGCCACACGTCTTTTTTTTAATATTATTCATCATCATCATCATTCTCCTGCCCTTGTCCCACGCTAAGTGTGGTCGGCGGCACATGTGTACTTCTTCCACTCAGCTCAGTCAGCTCTGCGTCTACTCCTTTCACTCCCATATCATCTCTCACGCAATCCATCCATGTCTTCTTCTTTTTTTTATCTTTTAGTCTGGATTAAAGAATTAAAATTACCTTCTTCATCACCGCCAGTCTGCGAGGAGGCTCCACTCGGGCCGGGCTTGGTCCCGTCTCGCATTGCACACTTGCTCCAATGCTCGCTAGTTCACTCACTCCGCTAGTTCACAACTCACCCCGCCCCCCGCTAGTTCGGAGTCTCTAATCTAATTTTGTCATTGTGCTTCATGATTTCGTTTTGCGTTTGTGCGTTTTCTGCATCATCGTCAGTTAGCTTTCTGTAACAATGGAAACAGTGCGTTAATAAAGAAAAAAAAATGTTAATCGGAGTTAAGAGCGTTTTTTTTTGTTTTTGATGTCGGTTAAAAAGATATGGAAAATTTACATACATACTCATACACACATAAAATCACGCCTTTTTCCCAGAGGGGTAGGCAGAGATCACCACCAGCGATACACTTTTCACCTCTGAGGGAAACGTGATGTGACGGGTTGTGGACCACGTCGCCGCCATTCTGCCTTGTGCATTGTTTTAACAAGGTCATTGCGTTCCCACGAGTAGCAAGGATATATGACGGGGGAAGGAAAAGGGGAATAATGAAATAAACAAATGTTTCTTGGTGTTAAGAGCGCCTTATTGTTTTTGAAGTCGGTTAAAAAAGATTTGGAAATTTTAAGGTCATGCTTTCCCTCCCTACAATAATAATGATTCAGAAACACACAACAAATTTGACTGGCTCGGTGGAACAGTGGTTAGTGACTCTAATTGGCAGTTCCAAGAGCCGTGGGTTTGATTCCCACTCGGGACAAATATTCTTTCTTTCTCTCGGGCGCTCATAGAACGAGCTCTGCTTAGTTTGTGGTCATATGACCGCGTGTGGAAATAACCCAGATATTTTATTAATTTTTATGCTATTGCATAGCTTTTATCGCGGGCTTTGAGCGCGGCGACCGAACCAAGAAATTCCGTAACGAAAAAAACCTCACAATCGTCTAACGTCGTTTCAGTTTGGTAGACTTCGGCACGGTGTTTTAGTCCAGTCAAATTAGCTCTTAAAACGGCCAATCTGCGGAAAAATTACTAGTTAGCTGAATTTTGGTACACACCTTCATTACGGCATTGTAATGAAGGTGTGAAAAAATCGACATTGATATCGTGCCGGCGTAAGAAGTTATAGGGGTCAAAGGCTCGCGAATATCATTTTTTCGCGAATATCTCGCGATCTATTGCTTATAGGTTAATTAAGGTTATTAAAAAAATTATTTGTTATAAAATTATCTACAAAAAATGTCTCTTGCATTTTGTAGAATCAAAAAGTTTTCGAAGGAGAGCGCCGAGAAAGCACTCACATACGGTATTGTATACCAAGGCGTACGCATTATGCTTTTCATTGATGTTTGTAAGCGTGTTGTTAGTAAAATCTACTACATACAGACATATAGCATTAATAATACTAGTACAGAAAGTTTTCCTTTTTGGAAAAGGAAAACTGAAAATCATGAAGATGTTTGTAAAAAGATCTGATTTAAACAATTTTGCAGAAATATTCCAACAAGAAAATTGATCTCCAGATGCATTGTCAATGCTAGGGCATATTTTCTACCGCTGCAACTTTTTGTACAAATACAAATCTTTTTCAAACATCTTCATGATTTTCATTTTTCCTTTTCCAAAAAGGAAAACTTTCTGTACTAGTATTACTAATGCTATATGTCTGTATGTAGTAGATTTTACTAACAACACGCTTACAAATATCAATGAAAAGCATAGGGCGTACGCCTTGGTATACAATACCGTATGTGAGTGCTTTCTCGGCGCTCTCCTCCGAAAACTTTCAATTCTACAAAAAATGCAAAATACATTTTTGTAGATAATTTTATAACCAATAATTTTTCTAATGACCTCAATTAACCTACAAGCAATAGATCGCGAGATATTCGCGAAAAACTGATTTTCGCGACCTTTTGACCCCTATAACTTCTTACGCCGGCACGATATCAATGTCGATTTTTCACACCTTCATTACAATGCCGTAATGAAGGTGTGTACCAAAATTCAGCTAACTAGTAATTTTTCCGCAGATGAAACCTAATTTGACTGGACTATTTGTGTGCGTGCGGTTACACGTATTGTACGACTCTACGAAACTCGCACGAATCGAAACGAGCTGCTCCGAAATCGGACGATGCTATGCAATAGCTTTACCGCGGCAGGCCCCGAGTGCCACACGTCTTTTATTTTTTAATTTTCCACAATAATTATCGGACTCGAAAGCGTGAGAAATAATAGTTCTTCTAAGTGATATGACGTAATACAGTAGTAAGAAGACGATATGAAATGAAATGAAATATATTTCACATAAAATAGCGTACATTAAGTTGACATTCATAAATATGGTTCGACTATTTAACCACGGAGTGGTACGCAAAATTAATTTAAAATTAAATTGCATTAACAAATTTACAAGAAAGATTTTTTGATTTTTTTTCCTACCTGACTAACGACGATGGCTTGGAGCGGATGGCTCTCATACTGCTTGCCGCATGAAATCGATGATTAAAACTAAAGAAGCTCTGCGCCCTAAGTAATAAATCGGTTCGAGCGTGCTTTCGAGTTTCGTTTATCCCTTTCGTAAAACCGGTATTTATTTATTTGATAAAAAAAAAATTGCACAAATCTATTTTACTACTAAATTTGCATCATTTTACTGCGGGAAAACAACCACTGAAATTGTACGGTGTATTTTAAATCTCGAGAGAAAAAAAGAGCGATTGCCGCTCCAACCTAACACGGGCGAAGTCGCAGACAAAACCTAGTTATTGTACAAGTATAGTTCCACCACTCTCGACTTTTAGTTAAGAACGCATTATAGTACTTTACAAAGGAGCACCCTATTACGGTAACAGGTACCACGTGACCGCGTCACTCGATACTGAAATCACAGCGATATCGGGGTCACACCTGCCTTCAAGGAAAGGGAATTTTAAGGGGAAAAAAGGGGATTTTTCTGGGCGTCTTTCTATTTTCTTTTATAGGTTTGTGGGTGATTTATTTTCTGTTCGCAGTTCGGGTTAAGGTAGCGGCCGGAAGTAAGCTGTGGTAGTTTACACAGCGGAGTAGTAGTTTTTTGTGTCTAACTGAGAAAAAAAAAGAAAACTTTTTTTTTCGGCACCTAGTTGACCACAAATCAATGATCAAAGTTGTGTTTTTATGTTTTTTTCTTTTTTTTTGTATGTGGTTCAGTTCATTATTTTCTAAATAAAAAAAGACGTGTGGCACTCGGGGACTTGCGCGGTATAGCAATTGCATAGCATCGGCCCATTACGGTGTAGCTCGACTCGAGTCGTGCGAATTTCGTAGAGTCGTACAATACGTCTAACCGCACGCACACAAACACCGCGCCGAAGTCTACCGAACTGAAACGACGTTAGACGATTGTGAGGTTTTTTCGTTACGGAATCTTGGTTCGATCGCCGCGCTCAAAGCCCGCGATAAAGCTATGCAATAGCTTAAAAATATTAACATTTTGAAACTACTTATAAGTAGGTATGTTAAACAAATTTTTCGTGAAAATCATTAAAACTAAGATGGTAATATTATTAAAAAGTTGACTGGCTCGGTGGAACAGTGGTAAGTGACTCTGCCTATGGTTCCTAGAGTCGTGGGTTCGGTTCCCACTCGGGACAAATATGTCTGTTTGTGTATCTAAATATCTTTGTATGTATATCGGTTTCTGACATCCATAGCTCTGCTTAGTTTGGGATCGGACGGGCGTGTGTGAAGATATTTTCAATAACGTGGACTCATAAAAAATAAATACAATCCTAACTAATACGAGTATTATAAATGCGAAAGTAACTCTGTCTGTTACGCTATCATGCATAGAGTACCTACTGAACCGATTTGAATGAAATTTGTTACAGATATAGTCCAGAGCTATACTTTTTAACCGACTGCGCTATGAAGAAGTAATGTTTTACCCGTTAAACGTCTGAATGCGGACGGAGTCGCGGGCGAATAACTAATTAACTGTCACTGCCTAATTGGTCTATTGGTAGCAAGTGCTGCGTTGGGACCGAGAAGTCCCCGGTTCGAGTCCGGGGTCGGGCAAAATTTGTGCGAGTTTTTTTTTCCTAATTGACTAACGATGATGGCTTGGAGGAGCCTTGTCATCATCACCGGGCTTGCGGGGGAGCGGATGGCTCTCACCCCTAAGCGGGGGAGCGGATGGCTCTCACCCCTAAGCGGGGGAGCGGATGGCTCTCACCCCTAATGCGGGGAGCGGATGGCTCTGACCCCTAAAGTGAGTTTTTCTGTAATGAAATTACTCAGCCCGGAGTTAGCTCACCGAATTATGAGAGTAAGGGAATAGAGAGTGCACTTGTGTTTGCGCGCACACTTGTGCACTATAATATGTCCTGCGCACTTGGCTGATCTCAATTGAGATCGGCCGCCAAGGCTGAAATCGGTCGGATGCCTTATTTAACTATATTATAGTGACTACGCTCTATCATTAACCACAGCTTTACTAAAATAGTTTCGTATCTGGACGTAACCTCTTTCCTATAATGTTTGTTTTAGAAAATGGTAAATTTATGTGGACCTAGAACAAAGAAAAATCTAAGCCTAGAATATCTAATAAATTTAATAAATGTAGACATTTTAGTAGAGCAGTAAATATGTTCGATATTTATGATTGAAATCACTTAAACTTTACCTTTGGTGGAAAATAAAATATATGTGTTAATTAAAGTAACATTAAACTCCTCAAATTAGAATTTCTTAACATAAAAACTTACTCAAAGTTTGCTCGGCCCCGGACTCGAACCAGGGACCTCTCGGTGAGACGCCAATCCGACATGACCGATGAGAGATCGGGCGCATGACCACCGGCTTAACGTGCATTCTGAGGCACGGGCGTTCAACCGCCAACATCCTAACTCCGGGCTGAGTAATTTTATTACAGAAAAACTCACACAAATTTTGCCCGACCCCGGACTCGAACCGGGGACCTCTCGGTCCTAATACAACGCTTGCTACCAATAGAACGACGAGGCAGTTACAATTTTTATATCTAGACACAAATCAAACGCGGTAGCGTGACAAGCCAAGGTTCAAGAAACAGAACTGGCGAGCCGCACCGTGTGTAATATTACACGAACCATTTGGAACCACTTTTGAACCCCTCATAAATCAAAAACTATTTCACATAAACGTATCAAATTTGGCTCATATATTGTGACTTGCGAGATAAATATGTGTTCTAAATTTCATAAGCTTATCTCAAACAGTTATTTAGATATTAATGTCCAAAAATCCTCATTTTTATCATTGACTGACCGACAGATCAAAATTCTAACCCAGTTCCAAATGACCTAGAGAGTTAAAATTTGGTATGCAGATAGGTAATTACATGAATACAAAGGAAAAAATAAAAAACTGGCAATTTTTTAATAATTAGGTTAGGTTCTATTATGAACGCTTAACATAAATACCTAATTAGTGCCTAATAACGCCTATATAATTTGGGGGAAGACAGAGCACTAAGTATATATTTAGGTATACTTACTTATTTACAATTAAGAGTAGGTACTTATAGTCGGTTTTCATATTTATTACTAAGGGTAGGTACCTAAATAACGTCTAGTTTTAGTTTTGAATTTTTCCTTTTCAAAGGACCCACGGCGTTACGATGATATATACTTTTCTACAAAAACTAATGATATCCAATCAAAAACATAAATGTGAAATGAGAGCCAACTTGTTCAACTATTGCCTTGGCTGTTCACTTAATAAGTTACAAAAGAAGTGAGATCTAAATGGGTGCCAAGTTCAATGGTCAACCCAGAAATTTATTTATAAGTAACACTATAACATACCTATCATATCTTCTTATAACATAAGATAATGTATGGTGGTAGCCTATGAAGGTCTGTCTGAATATGTTAACATTCATAAGAGAATAATACTCATTTGAACACATTGGTACGCGGGGTTTGAACTGGCTACCTTTCGCATGGAAAGCGACGGCAACTCAGACATCGACTCTCGTATCTAAATATTTAAAAGAAGAAACTGACTGACTGACTGACATATCAACGCACAGCCTAAATAACTAAGCCTAGGCACTTGAAATTTGAAAGGGACGTAGCTTAGGTACCGAAGAGGTGCGCTAAGAAAGGAATTCCCGAAATTACCACGGAAACGGGAATTAGCGGGAAAATCCTTTAGTATTAAAACTCTAAACTGCTTAAGTTAGACGCTTGAAATTTTCCATGCAGGTATCTTAGTAAACTTAAAGCTATGAAATAACAGTATATTGCAAAATTCCTATGGGAACGGGAGCTAGCGGGAAAAAACTTTTGTATCTATGAAAAAATCTAAACAGCAAGTAAGATGATCGAATTTTGGCATCCAAGTACCTTAATTAACTTAAAGCTTACTTGCAACGCGATATTGCAAAATTCACACGGCAATGGCAGTTATTGGGAAAAGAAATGTATGTACAATCCTATAGTCCACGCGAACGAAGTCGCGGGCACAACTAGTAGTAATATAATTAACTAGTTTTGTTGTTAATAGAACACACGTACATTTGGTGTGTTACAGCCTTAGTCTAATATATAGAAACCACTAAACTAGACAGAGGTTTCAGCCCAACCGGGTCGTTAGGGAAACTTTTGGGTGCCGCTGAAATAACATGAAATATGGCAACATCTGTGCATAGTAAATTGAAGAAACGTAGACCATATCGCAGAAAAAGTACGTAGTAATAAATATATTACACAACTGCCTCGTTGGTCTATTGGTAGCAAGCGCTGCGTAAGGACCGAGAGGTCCCCGGTTCGAGTCCGGGGTCGGGCAAAATTTGTGTGAGTTTTTTCTGTGATGAAATTACTCAGCCCGGAGTTAGGAAGCTGGCGGTTGAACGCCCGTGCCTCGGAAAGCACGTTAAGCCGGTGGTCCTGCGCCCGATCTCTCATCGGTCATGTCGGATTGCCGCCTCACCGAGTTATGAGAGTAAGTTGTGTTTGCACTTGTGTTTGCGCGCACACTTGTGCACTATAATATGTCCTGCGCACTTGGCTGATCTCAATTGAGATCGGCCGCCATGGCTGAAATCGGTCGGACGCCTTTTTTATTACACAACATCCCATATATTGATCTGAACTTAAGCACTCAGAATCAACAGTTGATACACAAATATTGTTCAATATATTTAATAACACACCCAGATACGGAACAAACACCGATGTTCGTCACGCAAATATTTGTCCCGAGTGGGAATCCAACACACGGCTCTTGGAACCGTAGGTAACCAGCCTAGGTCACTAACCACTGTTCCACCAAGTCAGATAAAATAATATTTATTTTGTGTTATAATTTAACAGGTTGTAGATAAAATTGTACTAAATTGTAGCATTTGATAGCCTGCCTTTGGTTCACCATCCAATATTGCGTGACGAGAATTGCAATGAATTATAAATAAATATCTGGGACATTTCCAGTTTTCCACACACGGTCATCTGACCCCAAACTAAGCAGAGCTTGTACTATGGGCGTCAGAGACTGAAAGACATACATATATATTTATAAATACATATTTATATTCATAATCACACCCAGGCACGGAACGAACACCGATGTTCATCAAAAAATATTTGACCCGAGTGAGAATCGAACCCACGACTCTTGGGACCGCCAGCCAGTGCCACTAACCTCTGTCCCACCGAGCCAGTCTAATGTTCTCCTAAATTATCTACATATCTTAGTTAAGGTCTTACTTTTTTTTTCTTTTTTAAGTAATCTGATAATTGCTTGACTGAAAATACAAAAGGCCTAAGTCTTAACATTTTACATGAAATATTTTTTAATTTTTTTTGTTTGTATTTTTCATTTAGCTGGTTTAAATCGCTTAAACCCCATAGAGCACATAATGTAAGTGACTTAACTATAGGAAATGGCATTCACTGTATAATCTGAGCTTGGGGGTGGAGTACTGGTGACTTGTATCACGGGTTTTGAACGGAACCATTTTCAAGCACCAGTCTCTCACATTCGGGTTTCATATGATACAAAATATACTCACCTAGACTAAGCACTCTGTAACCTACTTGTAAGAGAAAATAAACATCTTTTTACCTTACTTTACTTTAAAGGTTTTGGCGAAGACGTCTTACTGTTACTGTAGTGTACTACAATGGTTCTGTTAAATAGTTAAAAGGATTTTGCGGCTTCAACGCTGTGTTCTGGATGTATAAGCGAACATGAATCTTAAATACGTGCTTTTAAGGATTTTTTTTTTTGCAGAGAGCTTATTAATACCTTTTCGTGAGTTTTATCTGAAAAATTCCTGTATGTGTTCTGTACCAATATTATAAAAATGCACGTTTATTTGTATGAAAGCCCCCTTGAATATTTATTTTATTTTGTTTTTAGTACCATTTGTTGTTGTAGCTATAAGAGAAATACATCAACTATCTAGCTATCTCCGTTCTTCGGATAAAGCATGGTGCCAGACGAAAGGATAAATGGACAGCAAAGTCTTAGTAATAGGATCCCATATTTACATTTTGTGTACTCTTAACACTCCGACTTCCTACAATGTTTAGACTACGAAGACACCGAAATATTAATGCCAAATAGATAAAATTACACCCTGATACACATGCTCTGTATACCCCATACTTTCTGTTAACTTTATTAACTATAGTTTTCCTCTCATCCCTATCACCAAAACAAACACTGCAAATGCACCCTGACACTCATTCACACACAGACACATTTATACACGCAACTACACAAGCACACGTTATAGCGTCTGACATTGCGTAATTACATGTTTTATGGTTTCCCAAAATACAGGCTAAGCCTAGT
Organism: Maruca vitrata; assembly: GCA_039566165.1. NCBI lineage: Eukaryota > Metazoa > Arthropoda > Insecta > Lepidoptera > Crambidae > Maruca > Maruca vitrata. The sequence continues at coordinate 2,650,327 of CM076942.1, read as the reverse complement.
TTGGGAACCTCTGTTTAATATGTTAAGGACATTTATATAAGTTTTAATTTAGTTTGTAATTTGTACTTTTGTCTGATTTTTTCTGTGGCCAATAAAACATTTTCATTTTCATTTTCATTTTTTTCATTTTCTTAAAAATACTGCCTCGTTACTATTTGTAACAAGTGCTGCGTACTCTGGTCCGAGTCCGGGGTCAGGCAAAATTTGAGTGAGTTTTTCTGTTCATTATTAATTATTTGACATCTTCTTCTTCTTATCGTATGGTTGATGAACAACCTGGTGTCAGAGTTTTCAACCGCCCGTAGGCCTCTGACATGGCTTCACACACCGTTGATAAATCTCTCAGGTGTGCTGGTTTCCTCACGATGTTTTCCTTCACCGTTAAAGCGTCGAATGATGGTACATATGAATTACAAATTTGAAAAACACATTGGTACCTGGCGGGGTTTGAACTGGCGACCTCTCACATGGCAAGCACCGACCTTAATCACTCGGCCATCGATGCTTTTTATTTTTTATTATTTGACTTATAAATGCCAATTTATCAAAGTTTTCATTCTCAAATGTTGAAACAAAAATCTGAAAACTGATCATCAGCCGAAATCGCGGTCAAAAGCTGTCTTTTTAATAAAAGCTCCGAATGAATGTCTAAGTTATTTCGTCTTAAGTGGCTTGGCGATTTCGCGACGATAAAAACAACATTCCCCGCTTCAAAGGAGGGCAAGAATCTCATGGTTTTTTATTAGAATGTGTATTAAATATTTTCGCTATTAATCCTCGTCGTTGAGTTGTGTAATCGCTTGGTTTCAATACATCTTTTTGACGGCCTGCATGCATTATTCATTACACACATTCAGCATATTATGAAATACTAGTGACCTGCCCTTTTTTTGGTGAATTTTACGTAAAAACCTTTCTCTTGAATCCCTCTATCTATAAAAAACGCATCAAAATTCGTTGCGTGGTTTTCAACATAAAATCACGCCTTTTCTCCAGAGGGGTAGGCAGAGATCACTTCCTGCCATGTGCTACGGTCCTGGCACACCACTTTTGCTTCATCCACATTCATCAACCTCTTCATGCACATTAGTCGATTGGTACTTTTGATTTGACCTGTGACCTGTGTGTGGTATCAAAATTCAAGCATGCATAGGAATATATGAACAAAGAAAGTAACTTTGTTTTATACTACACAGTGACAGCTTAATAGTGTAAAGAACTAAACTTAAAACAGATAGAGCCTAACAGATTCCTCCTACAACACATTCACCCGTTAAGTCTATCCTGTAAAGCCGTTCAAACACGCAGCGTCTGTCTCCGCCACAATCTTGCAAACGAACAAATGCAAGCACTAGTGACGCCAGAAATAAAAGCATTGCGTGTTCGGTCTCTAGAAACCGGGTCAACTGTTTCTGACACGCGGGCAGAAATTACGGTACGATTCAAGTAAGAATCATTATGTAAAGTTGATTAGAAACATTTTTACAACGTAAAAATGCCTCGTTGGAATGTTTTTTGTTAATTGAATGACGTGTTTGGACGCAAACGAGGCGCTATTCTTATCACGAGGAGCGTTTCTGTTATTGTAGTCGCTTAAACTTAGTTGAGGTTTTGGGTCTTGTGTATTTATGTATCATTGTAACTTTACGTGTCTAATATGTCGTGAACAAATTTTCTTTCTTTCTTACTTACATGCTGAGGCCTGTACCTCGTTGACCACATCCTGTCCTTATCTGTTCGTGTTAATTCTTTGTACTTCTTTTGTCTGTCATATACTTTTTTAAGCTATTGCAAAGCTTTTATTGCGGGCTTTGAGCGCGGCGACCGAACCAAGAAATTCCGTAACGAAAAAACCTCACAATCGTCTAACGTCGTTTCAGTTCGGGAGACTTCGGCACGGTGTTTGTGTGCGTGCGGTTAGACGTATTGTACGACTCTACGAAACTTGCACGAATCGAGACGAGCTGCTCCGAAATCGGACGATGCTATGCAATAGCTATACCGCGGCAGTCCCCGAGTGCCACACGTCTTTTTTTTTTGCTTGAGTTTTGTGTTTTTTATGTAATGATATAATTTGTTGTATACCTACTTGTTTATGTTATATGGTCAATAAACAATTTCTATTCTATTTTACTTAAACTATGTTGATAGGTCGAAAAAAGTATAGGTAGATAGACTGAAGGACAAACCTATATTAGAATTGTAGTTATAGGAACAGGAGGATGTATCTGTTTACGTGACAGACGAACGGATAGACGGAAATTAAAGTTTTAGGAAGTCTTATCTTAGAGTTCTAAACCTGAAGGTGCCAATCGGAAATTACATTTTTGCAAATTTCTGTTTGTTGCTTTAACAAGTTACACCATACACCAAATAAAATTAATATTTTGCCTCTTTTACAAGGTAGCAACAAGTACGTACTCGAATTATTATAATCATAAATGTGTTAGGTTGTTAGACAGCAGTACAGTAGCGGTACCATGAGTTGGCTATCGAAAACTTACGTACGTTAAAAACTTATCGAGTTGTTTTTTTCATACGACCGATTTTAGTTCTTAGCGTAACCACCAGAGGCGCTGTACAAGTTTTTCATAGAAGTATTTAAGTAGGCGATATCGAGTGCGTAAGTTTTAAACTCATGGTAACCCTTAAACATATACAGTTTCTGCGGCCTTGCTTGGTTAGACCCGTAATTTAGTTGTGTACCTACAATTCCGCGTATATTCATCCTTGCCATGTCAATAAGTAAATACGTATACTTATATTTCATGTTCCATATTTTTCCTCATTCCATCAAGCATAAACTAATTTGATCGATCGTTATTAGAAGGTATATAATATAATATGTCAGTTAGATTGATTATCCTTCATTAGTAAAGGGTCGGCTTAGGTAAAAGTTATTGATTTGTCAAATAAATATGAATTACCCACAACATCACATACATTGATCTGATCCCGTGGTAAGTTGCTTAAGCACCTGTGTTACGGATATCAGAAAGAATAGTGGATACATAAATGTATTTCAATAATCAACTGATTCCCTATTTTTACTTTAATTGGATATGGACTCAGTCAGGGGATACCAGTGACAACTATCTGTCCGGTGGTTGGTGAACGGTGTACGGGTAAGCGACCCCGGCTCCTCGAGCTACTATCGACTCAGTCCAAATCATCCGAGGCGATAGTATCCTTCCTCCCCTTTTCCTTCCCCTGTCATATATCCTTGCTACTCGTGGAAACGCAATTACTTTGTTATAACAATGCACAAGGCCGAATGGCGGCGACGTGGTCCACAACCTGTCACGTCACGTTTCCCACAGAGGTGAAAAGTGGATCGCTGGAAGTGATCTCTGCCTACCCCTCTGGGAAAAAGGCGTGATTTTATGTATGTACTTTAATTGGCTCGGGGGAACAGTGGTAAGTGACACAGAGCCACTAAGGTTCCAGGAGTCGTGGGTTCGATTCCCACTCGGGAGTCATATTTGTGTGACGAACCTGGGTGTATTTAAGTATATTTGTGTATCCACTGTTGATTCTGATATCCGTAGCACAAGTGCTTAATGAAACGCAACTTCCATAGAACTACTTTAGATTTTAGAATTTCACGTTTCATTATACTAAATATTAGTCTTTATGGGTCTACACGCGATATTAGGAGTAGCAAATACATAGCTACTTACTGCCCGACGTTGACAGTTCGCTCGCGACCATGATTGGTGTAACCCAGCCGAAACGTCGGGCAGTAAGTAGCTATGTATTTGCTACTCCTAATGTTATTCAGATGTCCCAACTTTGCTGTGCCCTTACAGAGTTACAAATGTAACCATCATCATCATCAGCCCACCGTCCCCACTGCTGGAGCACGGGCCTACCCTAAACTAGGGCGATAAGGCCTTAGTCGACCACGCTGGCCAAGTGCGGGTTGGTCGACTACACAACCTTAGAATTTCTTCTTAGGTGTGCAGGTTTCCTCACGATGTTTTCCTTCACCGTTAAAGCATCGAATGGTGGTAATGAAATGTAATGAAATGAAATGAAATAATGAAATGAAATGAAATGAAATGAAATGAAATGAAATAATTTATTCTGCAAATAGATTTACATGAAATACTTTTGCACGTCAATTTGTAAATAAATTAATCACATATTACATATAAATTCACAAGTTACATAATTCATTGATGTCCAAGCGAGCAGCTCATCATGTCCATGGATTTTTATCATTTAAGTAGTCTTCTACTTTATAATATTTTTTCACAAGACACGACTTAATAAAAAGTTTGAAATTATAAAAAGGTAATTCAATAACATTTTGTGGGATCTTATTAAACAATTTTGTGCTTAAACCTAAGAACGACTTTCCAGTCTTTTGAAGCCTGAGCCTTGAAACGGCAAGCCTATGTTTATTTCTGGTGTTAAAATGGTGAGCATCCGATTTCTTATTAAATGATTGCATATTCTTGTAAACATATGAGATACAGTCCAAAATGTACTGGCAAGCTACGGTTAAAATATCTATATCTTTAAAAATATCTCACGCGGTCTTAAGCCATATATGGATCGGATAGCCCTCTTCTGTAATACAAAAATAGTCTGTATATCAGAAGTAGACCCCCACAGCAGAAGACCGTATGACATAACACTATGAAAATAGCTGAAATAAACTAACCTTGCCGTTTCAACGTCAGTTAAATTCCTGATTTTTCTAACTGCATACGCAGCTGAACTAAGCCTACCCGCCAAAACAGAGATATGAGGTCCCCATTGTAACTTAGCATCTATAGTGATTCCTAAAAATGTTGTAGATTCAGTCAATTCTACAAGTTCGTTATTTACAATAATGTTAGTATCAACTTGTCTTACATTTGGCATTGTAAATCTCATACATTTAGTTTTTTTCGCATTTAACAATAAATTATTTGTATTAAACCAGTGAAGAACTTGTGAAAGGGTACTATTTACCTCGTCGTAATTATTTTTACCTCTGTCAACCTTAAAAATCAATGATGTGTCATCAGCAAACAGTACCGTCTCACATAGGTCTGCAGTGAAATACGGAAGGTCATTTATATAAATCAGAAACAGCAAAGGTCCCAGAATCGAGCCCTGGGGCACTCCCATGAGAATAGGAGCGCCACACGAGTCAACTCCATTGACATTCACTGTTTGCACCCTATCTTTGAGATATGATTTCAATAAATCAATCGCTTTATCTGAGACACCATAATGATGCAATTTTAATAACAATATTTCATGATTTACACAATCAAAGGCTTTTGACAGGTCGCAAAAAGATGCCTATTGCATCCTGCTTATTCTCCCAAGCGTCAAAGATATGCTTGACAAGTGCTACTCCTGCGTCAGTGGTGGATCTTCCTTTGGTAAAGCCAAATTGCTTATTATGTAAAAGCTTATTTTCATTAAAATGGGACATTAATTGAGAGAATATAATTTTTTCAAAAATTTTACTAAGTGCAGGTAGTATTGAAACAGGGCGAAAATTGGATGGGTCATTTTTATTACCTGTCTTGAATAAAGGAATTATTTTACTTAACTTCATTAAATTAGGAAAATGACCTACCTCTATACACATGTTAAATATGATAGCCAAATGTGGAGCTATTGTTATGATGATTGTTTTTAATAGTTCCACAGAGATACCCCATAAATCTTCAGTCTTTTTGAAATATAACTCTTTAAAAGGCTCGCAAAACCATATTTTGGTTGACTTGGTTAAATTTAAAAGATACTAGACATTTTCTACAGTCCCTATAAGGAGGGATTGAGCTTGGTGTGGGCATGAGTTCAGTTTGCTTGTAGTAATTATAGGTATATTAGAAAAATAGGCTTCAAAAACATTTGCAACATCCTTATCAGAATCAATATGCTTATCATCAACTATGAGAGAGATCTTGCGGTCTTGTGTTTTATTTTTACAAGTCTCTTTGTTTATAATTTTCCAAGTTGCATTTATCTTATTATTTGATTTTCTAATTTTTTCTTTCAAGTAATTTGACTTGGCAATTGCACAAACTTTTTTAAATAACTTTGAATATTTTCTAACATAATTGATAACATTAATATCATTTGATTGTGATTTAATGTCATACAATTCATATAATCTATTTCTACTTTTGTAAATGCCTTTAGTTGCCCAGTCACTGAATTTGTACTTGGGATCTTTGATTTTTATTGTTTTTTTAGTAAAAATCCCATTAAATTCATTTAATATTAAATCAAACAGGTTTTTATAAGATTCATCAATGTTTTGATTCAGATTGTATTGAAAATGGGAAAATTTATCATTAATGTTTTTCTTAAAATTTTCTGTGCGACTTGTAGTGATAGGTCGGTATGTAAAATGCAGTGAAGGATTATTATGATTGTGTTCAAATATAGCCATCTGACCACTATGGTCAGAGTTGATAAAATTAATAATAGATTTATTATACACTTTGCAATTACAAAAAATATTATCCAGGCAAGTAGCTGTTGTTGGAGTTACCCGAGTTGGTTCAAAAAATAAATTATTAAGTCCAAAAGAGTTAAATAAGTTAAGAAATCTAGTCGATAGTTGTGAGTCACTATCCAAAATATTAATACATATGAATACATATGGTACATATGAATTTCAAAGGACAATGGGCATTTTGGGCTAAAATAAAAATCGGGTGGCAGTCTCAAATATCAATTGCATATCATAGTTCGTGTCATAATAATAACTTATTATATAGCAGTTATTTCGAGTTATGGTTAGATTGAAGATTGTTATATTTCATAAACGTAAACTATTTTATTTTGATAATTGTGTAAAAGCAAAGAGCGTTTTTTTTATTTCAAATAGGATAATTCAGAATTACAATAAACCTGCGCCTACGACATGTGTCATATATTTGTGCGAGCGAGACAGAGACAAACTCACCTGACGAAATCACTCAGCCCACGTATTTCGTAGCGCTCTGTTGTGTAGTCTCCGTTCGATCCCCGTATTACTTTATCATGCCCGGTTAGTTATTTGTACTATTGTTTATGTGTAATAGGGTGGAGTGAAAATGTATGGAGAAAAAAAAATCTTTTTTTTTTTCAATGGAATAGCGATACAAAGTTGCCTTTGAATGAGTAAATTGTGCATACGGAAAATTGTTTACTTGTCATGATATTTTGAGGTGCCCCAATTCAATTATAAAATAAAATCCTTTTATTTAATTTTTATTGATAGTATTTTTCTAAATTTACAGTCCATTCTAAAGCATTCTACGTTGTGATTTGTTAAATAAAAGCTTGATTAGTTCAAATGTTTTTTTATTCAGAAAAATTCAAAAATTATATTATCAACGAATGAAAAAAATTTATTATTCAGTATCAAAATGATTTTTTTGTAAAAAATTAGGCTTTTGCTGCCATCATAATAGTCTCGCCCTTATGAAACCATCTAGACATTAATGAATTTTAGCAAAATTTTGTGAATTTTTGTAAAGTTCATGATGTTGGGGGGACCTCTAAATGTATCATGCGCCAAATGAAAATTTGTATGTATATTTGTGAGCAATAACAGCAAATTTTTACAGGTATTTCGAAACGAATATGAAAAAAAAAATTTTCGCTCCACCCTAATGTGTAACCTTAGGCTGCTGGGATGGGCACGGTACCAAGAAGCAATTCGATTACCTGCTGCGTTTTTAGATACGATACATATGTATGTCATACATACATAAAATGACGCCTTTTTCCCAGAGAGGTAGGCAGAGATCACTTCCAGAGATCCACTTTTCACCTCTGTGGGAAACGTGACGTGACGGGTTGTGGACCACGTCGCCGCCATTCTGCCTTGTGCATTGTTTTAATTATTATAGATGAGTAAGTTTTTTGTATAAGATAAGCATTTTCTTTGGACGTTTTTATATTACCTTTTTAGACCTATTGTACGTGTCATAATAAAATCTTAAAAATATGGTCGATTTTTTATTTTTTTATAAACTTTTAAAATATATTAGACTTTAATAGTTCTTTATATACACTTAACAATAGGAATATTATAAAAATTAAAAAAAATGTTACATTAAATCATCGAAATATACGAAGACAATAAGTATTCGATATCTCCTAAACTAACCGGTATATCCTCACGATTATTTTTTTAAATAGTGTTGTTTAATAGTGCCTCGCAAGATATACTGATTCCGGAGACTGCCACTCATTTTCAAAAATAGACCAAGCTCCATACATTTTTGCCCATTGTCCTTTGAAAAACACATTGGTACCTTGGGGGATTTGAACTGGCGACCTCTCACTCTACTACAAATGTAAAAATGTACTTTAATATTTTGTTACCATCATTGTAAACGATGTGAATGCAAATAAATAAAAAAGACGTTTGGCACTCGGGGACTGCCGCGGTATAGCTATTGCATAGCATCGTCCGATTTCGGAGCAGCTCGTCTCGATTCGTGCGAGTTTCGTAGAGTCGTACAATACGTCTAACCGCACGCACACAAACACGGTGCCGAAGTCTACCGAACTGAAACGACGTTAGACGATTGTGAGGTTTTTTCCGTTACGGGAATGGTTCGGTCGTCGCGCTCAAAGCCCGCGATAAAAGCTATGCAATAGCTTAAAAATATCGCTTGTAGAACCATAAACTATCGTACCAATTAAAAAATAGCTTTTTTCTTGGTAACAGCCCTTGCGATGTTTCGGAAACCGCCATTGACTCGTCACTCACCTTCGGATAAGTGGTTCGGTATAGAAAAGGCTGTGACATAATAAAGCCAAGTATAACTAATGCTTTCGGGCAGGGTTGGCACATTCGCGAAAACAGTTTGTCATTTTTAACCCACCTAATCCTAGTGGCTGTTTTCAGTAAAATGATTCTATCTTACTTGTACAATATTATTTTTTAATGCATGGTGTGATTACCTATAGTTTTAGGAACAGTTAGCTGTAAGATAAAAAATATTTTCACATCATCACACATACATTGATCTGATCCCGTGGTAAGTAGCTTAAGCATGTATTACGGTTATCAGAATTAGATAACAGTGGATACACAAATATACTTGAATATATTTAATAATACACCCAGATACGGAACCAACTGCGATGTTCGTCATTCAAATATTTGCACCGAGTGGGAATCGAACTCACGACTGTTGGAACCGTAGGTAGTAAGATGGGTCACTCACCACTGTTCCACCGAGCCAGTCATGTATGTTAGTAATAGTTAGGTAATCATAAGTTTAACTGCTGTCTCTTATGTTGGTAGTCCAATAAATAAATAGATTTATGCAGTTCTTTTTTTATTCAAATCAATAAATACCAGTTCTACGAAAGTTAATAAACGAAACTCGAATCGCTTTATTACTTAGGGCGTAGAACTTCTTTAGCTTTAATCATCGATTTTTGTGCGGCAAGCAGTACCTGATGATATGAATCACATTTCGTAAAAGAACGATCGCTTTTGAGATGGATAATATTTTTTTGAAAAATTTAGAAAGCCAGTATCTTTAACCACTGTTTGATGATTGATTAAGACCTTCATATCTGCTCAGTACCATTCATTACTCGATTATCTCGCCGCGCCTTGACTGGCTCGGTGGAACAGTTGTTAGTGATCCCTGGCGGTCCCGAGAGTCATGGGTTCGATTCCCACTCGGGGCGAATATTTGTGTGATGAACATTGGTGTGTTTTTCCGTGTCTGGGTGTGATTATGTATTTAAGTATGTATCTATACATATTCCTGCTTTGTAACAAGGTCTCACATTCTGGTGTTATCCATTTTTCCTTTTCTTACGTGGTTTTCTTCCCAAGATCGTTAGTCCTATCTCTTTTACTGCATCCTGAATATTGTTCCAAGCGTCTTCTATAGATTCAGGTCCTTCTAAAGTTTGGAATCTGTTCTTTAATTCCAAATGAAATGCTTTTCTTGTGTCTTGATTTTTTAAGCCATCTATGTTGATACTATGATTTTGTGTATATGGTTTTGACTTAGTGACCTTTATCTTAACTTTGACTTTGACAGCTAAGAGGTAATGGTCGCTATCACAGTCAGCCCCACGAAATGTTCTGACATCTTCTATTATGTTTTTGTGCCTGTTGTCGATCAGGACGTGATCTATCTGATTTACTGTTCTACCATCAGGAGACTTCCACGTTCCTTTATGTATGTCCTTGTGTGGGAACATTGTATTTCGGATAACCATGGATTTGGCTGACGCAAAGCTAATCAATCGAATTCCGTTTTCGTTGGATCGTTCATGTTTGCTGTATTTACCAATGGTGGGCATAAAAACCTCTTCTCTTCCTACTTTTGCGTTAAAGTCCCCCAAAAATAGTTTACAATCATAATTGGGAATGCCTTCGTAAATTGTTTCCAGATCCTCGTAGAAGTTGTCTTTGGCATCATCGTCTGCTTGTTCTGTTGGTGCATATACATTTACGAGAGTGATAAAAGCAAGTGAGAGTAGAAAATTCTACAAGGAAGTAAGTAACGTAAGGAAAGGATACCAACCCACGGTGCAGCTACTGGAAGATGAGAAAGGTGACCTCATTACAGACCAGTCAAAGATTAAAGATATGTGGCGGATGTACTTTCAGAATCTCCTAAATTGCCCTCCACCCCAGCAAGAACTGGACTCCCCTACGAACCAAAACGACGAAGATGTACCACCCCTTAATTTCGAGGAAGTTAGAGATGCTATACTTAAGCTGAAAAATAACAAAGCCCCGGGAATCGACAATCTACCGAGTGAGCTTTGGAAATACGGTGGAAGTGTAGTTCAGTCGCGCATCTATGACTTGATGGTGAAGATTTGGAATGATGAGCAGATGCCAAATCAGTGGAACGTAGGGGTTTTGTGTCCGATACACAAGAAAGGTCCCAGGAAAAAATGCGAGAACTACCGGGGGATTGCTCTGCTACCAACTGCATACAAGATCCTGTCCTATGTGTTGCTTAGGAGACTGGAGCCGTACGCTGAGACCATTGTAGGTGATTACCAGTGTGGTTTCAGGCGCAACCGTAGCACAGTAGATCAAATTTTCTTGCTGAAACAGTTGATGGAAAAGAGATGGGAGTATGCGCAGGACATTCATTCCCTATTTGTAGACTTTGCCAAAGCGTATGACAGTATTGACCGTAATGCTCTATACAGCATTCTGAGAAGTTTCTCTATCCCTACCAAGCTAGTAAACGTTATAGAGGTAGCAACCAAAGAAAGCAGAGCGGTAGTCAGAGTTGGGGCAGAGTTTACCGAAGCATTTGAGGTGCACACGGGCTTGAAGCAGGGTGATGCGCTGTCCCCCATGTTGTTCAACTTAGCGCTCCAGTACGTAATGAGAAAAGTATTAACTCTTGATGGTGGAGTGCAGCTGAACGGAGTGCATAGGAGTGGGGGGATCCGCTGATGTCCTTGCTTTATTAGGCGAAAAGAAAGAAGATGTGGTGCTGGCGGTGGAAACACTTGAGGGTGAGGCGGTAAAAGTTGGTCTCAGAATTAACTACCAGAAGACAGAGTATATGCACATGCGCCGATATAAAAATGTCAAGGTTCCGAGGCCAAACCTTAAAGCTGGTGAGGCCACCTACAGAGGGGTGGACAGGTTTAAGTATTTGGGTTGCACTATAACGGACACCAACACAAGGGAGAGGAAATTGATTCCAGAATACAAAGCGCCCTCCGTTGCAGTGCAGCCTTACATAAGGTGCTGGTGTCCGGGCTTCTCAGTAAACGTACAAAAATCCGTATTTACAAGACAGTAATACGACCTGTCTTGATGTACGGCTGTGAGGCTTGGACACTAACCCTTAAAGAAGAGTCCAAGCTTCTGGTGGCGGAAAGAAAGATATGGAGGAAGATTCTTGGGCCAGTACGCACACAGGATGGAGTATGGAAGAGGAGGAAGAACCTGGAGGTCGAAGAGCAGGTGGACGAGCCAAACATTATCGGCGAGATAAAAGCTCACAGACTTCGCTGGCTCGGCCATCTTGAGAGAATGGACATGGACCGTGCTGTCAAACGAGCATACAGGGGACGTCCTAGTGGTCGGCGGCCGGTCGGGCGACCGAGGTACCGCTGGGAGGACGAGGTCGCGAAGGATCTGCGCGAGCTCCACGCGGACAACTGGCGAGAAGTGGCACAGGATCGGCCTTATTATCGGAGGCCAAGACTCGTTTTGGGTCGCTGCGCCAGTCTAGTAAGTAAGTAAGTAAGTAAGTATGTATCTATACATATTTATGTATTTTTATCAGTCTCTGACGGCCATAGTACAAGCTCTGCTTAGTTTGGGATCGAATGAAATGAAATGAAATAGTTTTTATTGCAATTGTACATAGGTAAGCATAGAGAGGGCCTACTATGAGTTGGCTATCGAAAACTAACGTACGTTAAAAACCTATCGAGTTGTTTTTTTCATATGGCTGATTTTAGTTCTTAGCGTAACCACCAGGGGCGCTGTTCAAGTTTTTCATAGACATATTTACGTAGGCGATATCGAGTCCGTAACTTTTAAACTCATGGTAGCGCTACAGATGACCGTTTTTGGTTGTGGAGATGTCTCAGATATTTATTAATATACTATTTATCACTCCAGTCCAAATAGGCGAAACGACTAAAAAAATATAATTAGTCCGTTATTTAGATTATTTAAAAATATTGTACTCGTATTTTTTATTTTGTTTCACAAACATGAAATTATGAAGATATAGTGCTTAGAAGTTTCGTATGACGTCACTTTTAGGTAAAATTTTTGCGTAACTGTGACGTCACAAGCCCCCACTCCAGAAGTTTGATAAGCTATAATTTTGTCATTTTTCAATCAATTGAAAAACAAAAAAATACGTGTCCCATATTTTTGTATAAACTAACTTACGGACTAAATAGAATAATAAGATTTTGACCCAGTCATCACGCCTATTTGAAGTAGTTTCAAGTGTTTTACTTTACTAGTTCCTACTTAGCGTCAACCCTACCTAAGGGGGGTGGGTGGTCATGGGAGGCAGTGGGGAGGCCAGACTTGGCAAGGTCGCGGAGCCTTCCCATTTGTCACTTTTCGCATCCCAAACCATCTTCTGATAGTAAGTAAACGTTTAGATGGTTTGGATGAGATTTTGATCTCATTCTGGAGCTTAGAAAATATTTATATAATTTGTAGGTACATATTTTTATTATAAGTCAAAGTTTTTATTAAAAAGCGTCGATCGCCGAGTGGTTAAGGTCGTTGCTTGCCATGCGAGAGGTCGCCAGTTCAAACCCCGCCAGGTACCAATGTGTTTTCCAAATTTGAAATTCATATGTACCATCATTCGACGCTTAAACGGTGAAGGAAAACATCGTGAGGAAACCAGCACACCTGAGAGATTTTTCAACGGTGTGAAGCCATGTCAGAGGCCTACGGGCGGTTGAAACTCTTGACACCAGAGGGCCTACCATGAGTTGGCTATCGTAAACTTACGTACGTTAAAAACCTATCGAGTTGTTTTTTTCATATGGCCGATTGTAGTTCTTCGCGTAACCACCAGCCGGCGCTGTACATGTTTTTCATAGACATATTTACGTAGTCGATATCGAGCGCGTAAGTTTTAAACTCATGGTAGCCCCACTGGTTGTTCATCAACCATACGATAAGAAGAAGAAAGTTTTTATTGCGAACTAAGTATTGTTACAAGTGTTATTGTTAAAGCAGGATCTTAATACTTAGTTTCCCTTGTCGGGTGATGCAATATGAGGGCTGAAACTAAACAAAGCAATTTGAAACTTTGAAATTATCCTATTATCTCACTGTCTCGTTGGTCTATTGGTAGCAAGCGCTGCGTAAGGGCCGAGAGGACCCCGGTTCGAGTCCGGGGTCGGGCAAAATTTGTATGAGTTTTTCTGTATAGGAACAACTCAGCCCGGAGTTGAAAACACGTGACTCGGAGAACACGTTAAGCCGGTGGTCCTGCGCCTGAAATCTCATCTGTCAATCTCATCGGCCGAAGTCTACCGAACTGAAACGACGTTAGACGATTGTGAGGTTTTTTCGTTACGGAATTCTTGGTTCAACCTATCTCAAAAACTATAAGAGATACTTTGATCAAACCAAAAATCGTTGAAAGAGTTAATTAGCATGCATCACCTCTATTTTTTTAGAATTTTTTACCCCGTAGTTATAAAAATAGAGGGGGGGGACTTTATACTTTTTACGACTTTGAGAGCTGATATCTCAAAAACCGTTCACTTTAAGAAAAATGTTTTTTAGAAAACTTTATATCATTTTAAAAGACCTTTCCATTGATATCCCACACGGGTATGTACATCGAAAAAAAAAATTTCATCCCTCAGTTACATGTATGGGAGGCCCCACCCCCAATTCTTTTTACTATTTAGTGTCATATTTTTGTAGCGGTTCATACAACACATATTCCCATCAAATTTCATCACTGTAGTACTTATAGTTTCCGAGTAAATCGGCTGTGACAGACGGACAGACGGACAGACGGACAGACGGACATGACGAAACTATAAGGGTTCCGTTTTTGCCATTTTGGCTACGGAACCCTAAAAAGTTAAGCAAGCCAATGGACTACACGACATTTTTTTTAAAAGTGCCTGTGAATGGACAAATCAAAATAAAACATTAACCATTCACCACGGCCACAACTATTTGCGGCCGCCATTTTAAATATGATTAATCAAAACTCTCACTAACGAATGTCGACTCTATTTGTGACAGGACAAAGTGGAAATCCGAATGGTGGAGTTGGGCTACTTTTTCACAGTGAACACTCGCGAATTCCAATTAAAAATATGGTTTGGAATTTTCAAAATGGCCGCCGCGTACGGATGAGCTTACGAGTGTTATTTATGATACATTTCACTCTTGTCTGTGGTTAGCTTTATATATGGTTAATGAGTAGATTTATATTGTTTATGTGTCTGTTCTAAACCGGCAAAGTGCGAGTCGGATTTGGGTACGAAGGGTCCCGTACCATTTGTATTTGGGAATCGCGTTTTAGGGTTATGGGTAACACATTACTATGTGACGAAAATAAATCTACTTGACTTGGCGGGGGCGCTACCGTGCCCCCAGATACATATCATAAAAAACCTCGACCTAATATGATTGCTATCCGTACATGGATGATGATGATTTATTTATTTATATTAAAACAAAATATAATAATATCATCATCAGCCCATATACGTCCCCACTGCTGGGGCACGGGCCTACCCTAAACTAGGGCGATAAGGCCTTAGTCGACCACGCTGGCCAAATGCGGGATGGTCGACTACACAACCTTAGAATGTAAGATTTTAGACTTTCGCGTTCCATTACACTAATTATTTGTCTTTATGGGTCTACACGCGTTATTAGGAGTAGCAAATTACATAGCTACTTACTGCCCGACGTTTCGACTGGGTTACACCAATCATGATTACGCGTGTAGACCCATAAAGACAAATAACAACCTAAGAATGTCTTTGTAGGTGTGCAGGTTTCCTCACGATGTTTTCCTTCACCGTTAAAGCGTCGAATGATGGTACATATGCATGCATTTCAAATTTGAAAAACACATTGGTACCTGGCGGGGTTTGAACTGGCGACCTTTCGCATCACAAGCAATGACCTTAACCACTCGGCCATCGACGTTTCAAAGGGTAACTAAGTATTAAGATACTGTTTTAACAATAACACCTGTAACAACACTTAGTTCGCAACAAAATCTTTGAATTTTACTTGACACGTAGTAGGTAGGTATAGGTAGGTTGTAACAATTGAGCAAAGCATCAAATTATACGCGAGTAAACGTCAAATAAGATTGCTGTTGTAAGATATTTATTGATTTGATATTGAGGTATAGTTTGCAATCACTAAAAAAACATTTTTAAGCTATTGCATAGCTTTTATCGCGGGCTTTGAGCGCGGCGACCGAACCAAGAAATTCCGTAACGAAAAAAACCTCACAATCGTCTAACGTCGTTTCAGTTCGGTAGACTTCGGCACGGTGTTTGTGTGCGTGCGGTTAGACGTATTGTACGACTCTACGAAACTCGCACGAATCGAGACGAGCTGCTCCGAAATCGGACGATGCTATGCAATAGCTATACCGCGGCAGTCCCCGAGTGCCACACGTCTTTTTCTACTTTCAATGTCCCAATAAATATCATAATAAACGATGCATTGGCGAATAAAGCATAGAATATAAGAAAATTCTATTACAGATTTACGCCAAGGCTTTTAACGGCTTTTACATATAGCCAATCGTGAAGGGATGCCGCCCATGAATATAATAAAAAAAAAATCACTACGACAGATTGGAATATCGATGTATCGGGAGTTGTGAGGGAAAATATCAATACCACCTTTCTAGATACTATTAAGGTCTATAATTTATGTAATTAGTATTAAAGGGGTGAGAGCCATCCGCTCCCCCGCAAGTCCGGTGATGATGACGAGGCTGCTCCAAGCCATCATCGTAGGGGTGAGAGCCATCCGCTCCCCCGCAAGTCCGGTGATGATGACGAGGCTGCTCCAAGCCATCATCGTAGGGGTGAGAGCCATCCGCTCCCCCGCAAGTCCGGTGATGATGACGAGGCTACTCCAAGCCATCATCGTAGGGGTGAGAGCCATCCGCTCCCCCGCAAGTCCGGTGATGATGACGAGGCTACTCCAAGCCATCATCGTAGGGGTGAGAGCCATCCGCTCCCCCGCAAGTCCGGTGATGATGACGAGGCTACTCCAAGCCATCATCGTAAATCAGTTAGGGAAAGGTAATAAGTGTGTTCTTTTTATAATAGGCTAACAAGATGACCACTCCATCTGATGGTAAGTGGTATTGAGATCCACATATGAGGTCGACAGGCACAATAGACCATATTGAGCCTGTCGCACTCACCCTGCCTGCTTAAATGCCATTTCACGCCCCGCCTGAAGAGCCCGGGATCATAGGAGGGAGGGAAAACATGAGCTGGAAGGGCATTCCATGCCTTATGGACACGAGGCTGGATTGAGGAACTGAACCTCTTCGTCAGAGCCACCAGCGCCTGCATAGTATTTGGATGGCAGCGCTAAAACTTACTTGGTTTTTAGGAAATCAGAATAAACTTAAAAATTGCTCCTGTTGGTAGCAGCGTAATGTAATAGCCTAAAATGTTCTTCGATAAATGGTCTATCTAACACAAAAATATTTATTCAAGCCAAATTCAGTAGTTCTTGAGATTAGCGCTTCCAATAAACAAACTCTTCAACTTTATAATATTCTTCTTCTTCTTCTTATCGTATGGTTGATGAAGTAAGTTAAAAACATTTTTACTTGCAAAAAGCTCATGTACGCTAATTAAAACTACGAGTAGCCTAATATAGATTTAAGTATTAAAATTTTAATCTCGTGTAAGTGAATGTAAAATTCTTATGAGAAATAAAGTTCTTTAACCCCATAAACAACCTGGTATCAGAGTTGAAAAATCTCTCAGGTGTGCTGATTTTCTCACAATGTTTTCCTTCACCGTTAAAGCGTCGAATGATGTTACATATGAATTTCAAATTTGAAAAAGACATTGGTACCTGGCGGGGTTTCAACTGGCGACCTCTCGCATGGCAAGCAACGACCTTAACCACTCGGCCATCGACGCTTTTTTATAATATTTGTATGTATATAGATTCATCCGAAACGAAGCGAGGGCGGGTCAGTAGTTAAGAATTTTACCTAATTTTGGTGTTCGCTGTTAGAAGCAACATTATAACATTACATAATCAAATGTATGACGCAATCAATGAGCTAGTAATTGGAATACTGGCCATGAACATTGAAAGGGATTCTAAATATAAAACACATACCTAGCTTATAAAAATAAGCCCTTTCGAACATTTTTATATTGAGGTACCCAGGGCTGTTAAAAAGTTGAATCTATCGATGTTATTTCGATAAATGGGTTACCAATTTTAAATGTATTCATAATTTGGTATACATACATACATACATAACATAAAATTACGCCTTTTTCCCAGAGGGGTAGGTAGAGATCTCTTCCAGCGATCCACTTTTCACCACTGTGAGAAACGTGACGTGACGGTTTGTGGACCACGTCGCCGCCATTCTGCCTTGTGCATTGTTTTAATAAGGCCATTGCGTTCCCACGAGTAGCAAGGATATATGACGGGGAAAGGAAAAGGGGAGGAAGAATACTATCGCCTCGGATGATTTGGACTGAGTCGATAGTAGCTCGAGGAGCCGGGGTCGCTTACCCGTATACCGTTCACCAACCACCGGACAGATAGTTGTGACTGGTATCCCCTGACTGGCAATGGTAATTTGTTATATTAGCCTATTAGTTGAATGAATTATTATTTTTTTTTAATGACTTCCGTGAAGGAAAACATTGTGAGAAACCTGCACATCTACGAAGAAATTCTAAGGTTGTGTAGTCGACCAACCTGCACTTGGCCAGCGTGGTTGACTAAGGCCTGATCGCCCTTGTTTGTGATAGATTTTGACTTTGTCCCAGCAGTGGGGACGTATTCGTATATGCGCTGATGAAGAAACGTCTCATAAATCAATGGCCGATATCGGTTTGAAACCTTACTTATTTCTTACTAGCTCTGTACCCACCACCCGGCCGCGTAGAGACGTTTAACGGGTAAAACATTACTTCTTTATAGCACAGTCGGTTAGAAAGAAGCCTATGTCCTTTCTCAAGCCCTGAACTATATACTTATCTCTACCAAATGTCACTTAAATCGGTCAAGTAATCTAAGCGTGATTGCGTATACGTAGTTACTTTCGTATTTATAAGATTAGTTAGGATATTTGTAACAAAATATCAATCTATCGACATAAAAGTATCGATGGGGTCAACCCTACCCTGAGATAGGCCCAGCTGTCCCTTCCCAAATTTAACCGTAAAATATTGGGTCGAAATGACCCGTTGTGGAATAAAGGCCGCGGTTGTGAGGGGTTAAGCAAATTAATTATTAAAGGACTGGTGTTTTGTGGTTTAGAAGAGAATTAACAGGAGACATATTATAGATAAAGCTGTAGGCTGTATTGTGAAAATATTGGACAATAACTTGACTGACTCGGTGGAATAGTGATCCTGGCTGGCGGTCCCAAGAGTCATGGGTTCGATTCCCACCCGGGACAAATAAATAAATAAATATTTCACAACATCACATACATCGATCTGATCCCATGGTAAGTAGCTTAAGCACTTGTGTTACGGAAATCAGAAACGACAGTGGATACACAAATATACTTAAATATATTTAACTAGCGACCCGCCCTCGCTTCGCTTCGGGGATATCTCTATCTCTATGTAATATATTTTAACCCCGTAAGAGAAATCTATTTTTATCTAATAAATCTCAGGGATAGTGTAGCTTTCCAACAGTGAAAGATTTTTTCAAATCGGTGCAGTAGTTTCGGAGCCTATTCGAAACAAACAAACAAAAAATCAAACCTTTCCTCTTTATATCATTATATATTATATATATTATATATATATACACATATTATATACATTATATATATATATATGTTACGGCTAATACCCGAAGTGCGGCTACACCTAGGTTTAGCCGGCTAGAACTAGGTGTAGCCACTTACTCTTGGCTAAACCTAGGTGTAGCCGATTGTTTTCGGCTAAAACTAGGTCTAGCCTTCATCATGCCGGCTACAACTAGGTCCAGCCATTCCATGTCGGCTAATACTAGGTTCAGAGAATCCCTGTTGGATAAAACTTAGATGCGAGTCCCGCCAAGCCTTCCGTCCTTCCCCGCGTCACACTCAGGACTCACAGCATCTGCAGCAGCAGCGCGGGGTGGAGGGCGTAGCGAGACACGCGCCTCTGCAAGTTGTGAGCGCCAAGTGCTGCTCATCTACTGCAGGTCTACTAGCGAGTTTGACTCATAGCGTCTGTACATAGTTGTAACTGCCTCGTTGGTCTATTGGTAGCAAGCGCTGCGTAAGGACCGAGAGGTCCCCGGTTCGAGTCTGCGGTCGGTGAAAATTTGTGTGAGTTTTCTGTAATGAAATTACTCAGCCCGGAGTTAGGAAGTTGGCGGTTGAACTCCCGTGCCTCGGAAAGCACGTTAAGCCGGTGGTCCTGCGCCCGATCTCTCATCGGTCATGTCGGATTGCCGACTCACCGAATAATGCATGTTTTCTAATAAATAAATAAATAAATAAATAAATATTTCACAACATCACATACATTGATCTGATCCCGTGGTAAGTAGCTTAAAAGCACTTGTGTTACGGGTATCAGAATCAACAGTGGATACACAAATAAACTTATAAATATATTAAATATATTTAATAATACACCCAGACACGGAACAAACACCGATGTTCGTCACACAAATATTTGTCCCGAGTGGGAATCGAACCCACGACTCTTGGAACCGTAGGTTATGAACCTGAGTCACTAGCCACTGTTCCACCGAGCCAGTCAAATTATTAATTAATGGATGTTTTTGTAATATCTAAAAAAGCTCTGCCGATATCATGCCCGCTATAACTATGTAAGATAAGGCGTCCGACCGATTTCAGCCATGGCAGCCGATCTCAATTGAGATCAGCCAAGTGCGCAGGACATATTATAGTGCACAAGTGTGCGCGCAAACACAAGTGCGCTCTCTTTTCCCCTACTCTCATAATTTGGTGAGTCGGCAATCCGACATGACCGATGAGAGATCGGGCGCAGGACCACCGGCTTAACGTGCTTTCCGAGGCACGGGCGTTCAACCGCCAACTTCCTAACTCCGGGCAAAGTAATTTCATTACAGAAAAACTCACACAAATTTTCACCGACCGCAGACTCGAACCGGGGACCTCTCGATCCTTACGCAGCGCTTGCTGCCAATAGACCAACGAGGCAGTTACAACTATGTACAGACGCTATGAGTCACACTCGCTAGTAGACCTGCAGTAGATCAGCAGCACTTGGTGCTCACAACCTGCAGAGGCGCGTGTCTCGCTACGCCCTCCACCCCGCGCTGCTGCTGCAGATGCTGTGAGTCCTGAGTGTGACGCGGGGAAGGACGGAAGGCTTGGCGAGTCTCGCATCTAAGTTTTATCCAACAGGGATTCTCTGAACCTAGTATTAGCCGACATGGAATGGCTGGACCTAGTTGTAGCCGGCATGCTGAAGGCTAGACCTAGTTTTAGCCGAAAACAATCGGCTACACCTAGGTTTAGCCAAGAGTAAGTGGCTACACCTAGTTCTAGCCGGCTAAACCTAGGTGTAGCCGTACTTCGGGTATTAGCCGTAACATATATATTATATTACATATTACATTGACTCCCCCGTACCCCAGTGATGCTTACATGGAGCCTACATCGCATGCTGGCTAACTGAGCGCGGTGGCGGCAACCACGCGACTTTTTTCTAATACTTGCATTTTTAAACTCGTGATATCTTCCGAATGAAATGTCCGAATTGAATAATTCAAAAAGTCATAAATAGGTATTGAAGCCGTCTTGCATATAAAGTAATTTATTTTGATAAGGATTAATACCAAGGTACAAATAAAGAGCCTTTTCATGTGGCGGCATATAAATTAAATTTTTCGAATAAAAAACCGCTTACTGTGACATAACTATAATATTTAGACATATGCTATCGCGACACTTTTTATAGATAATTATAAGTTCTACAAAGTCGTAGTAAATGATTTTGTTCTATCATCAATAGTTTTCGCAGCGTACGCGACGTAAGGAATTTTTCAGGTAAATTTTTTACACCTTGGGTTACATTATTGGAGTTTTAGTAAGGATCCCTAATTTTTTTAAAAATATTATATAGCCTATGTAACTTCTGAATAATGCAGCTTTCTAATGGTGAAAAAATTATTGCAATCGGTCCAGTAGTTTTTGAGTTTATTCATTACAAACATACAAAAATACAAAAATACAAAAATACAAAAATACAAATCTTTCCTCTTTATAATATTAGTATAGATATAGATAACACACCCAGACACGGAATAAACACCGATGTTGGTCACACAAATATTTGTCCCGAGTGGGAATCGAACCCACGACTCTTGGAACCGTAGGTAGTAAACCTGGGTCACTAACCACTGTTCCACCAAATATTTTGTGTACACACCCAGACACGTAGCAAACACCGATGTTCGTCACATAAATATTTTTCCCGGGAAACGAACCCACGACGCTTGAAACCGTAGGTAGCGAACCTGGGTCACTAATCACTGTTCCACCGAGTCATAATATTAAGTACATCATTACTTTTCCAGGAAAACTATGGGACAAATCAATTACTTACTACTAATGGGTATTCGATTAATTACTGATTTTCTCTCAACTCTAATTACTAATGGCTATTGTTAGTACTAAGTGATCAACTTATAGCTTAATCATGAGGCATCCGGCCGATCTCAATTGAGATCAGCCAAGTGTGCAGGACATAATATTATAGTGCACAAGTGTGCGCGCAAACACAAGTGCACTCTCTGTTCCCTTACTCTCATAGTTCGGTGAGACGGCAATCCGACATGACCGATGAGAGATCGGGCGCAGGACCACCGGCTTAACGTGCTTTCCGAGGCACGGGCGTACAACCGCCAACTTCGTCATTGAGATTATAAACTAATATAATAAAGCTGAAGAGTTTGTTTGTATACTCTAGTCTCCGGAACTGGTTCGAATTATAAAATTTATTTTTGTTAAATAGAAAATAAATATAACATTACGATGCTTTTTTTTTACTAACTGACTAACGATGATGGCTTGGAGCAGCCTCGTCAACATCGGACTTGCGGGGGAGCGGATGGCTCTCACCCCTACGATGATGGCTTGGAGTAGCCTCGTCATCATCACCGGACTTGCGGGGGAGTGGTTGGTTCTCACCCTTATGATGATGGCCCGGGAGTAGCCTCGTCATCATCACCGGACTTGCGGGGAGCGGATGGCTCTCACCCCTACGAGGGTGGCTCGGACTAGCCTCGTCATCATCAACCGACTTGCGGGGAGCAGATATCTCTCACCCCTACGATGATGGCTTGGACCAGCCTCTTCATCATCAACGGACTTGCGGGGAACGGATAGCTCTCAACCCTACGATGATGGCTTAGAGTAGCCTCGTCATCATCACCGGACTTGCGGGGAGCGGATGGCTCTCACCCCTACGATGATGGCTTGGAGTAGCCTCGTCATCATCACCTGACTTGTGGGGAGCGGATGGCTCCCACCCTACGATGATGAGTTAGAGTAGCCTCGTCATCATCAAAAGACTTGCGGGGGAGCGGATGGCTCTCACCCCTACGATAATGGCTTGGAGTAGCCTCGTCATCATCACTGAACTTGCGGGGAGCGAATGCCTCTCACCCCTACGATGATGGCTTGGAGTAGCCTCGTCATCATCACCGGACTTGCTGGGAGCGGATGGCTCTCACCCCTACGATGATGGCTTGGAGTAGCCTCGTCATCATCACCGGACTTGCGGGGAGCGGATGGCTCTCACCCCTACGATGATGGCTTGGAGTAGCCTCGTCATCATCACCGGACTTGCTGGGAGCGGATGGCTCTCACCCCTAGCATTACGCTGCGACTATAAGGAGCGAAGAAATTGTTGAAAATCTTAGAGGGCTTCCGTTTCATGCGCTGCGAAAACGGTTTAAGATACACAGAAACTATGTATGAAAGAATTATTTATCTTTATATTATCTTAATAAAAGGTTAAGACAATACATGTCTATCTTTAAAGATTAACTCACAGGAACCGGTTACATTTCGTGATCACGCGCAATTCAGCGCTTGCTGGCCGATTGTAGGAGCGGGTTTATTAAAATAGTTTATTAGAATGGGTTTGACAGCAACGATTTATACAAATAGCTTATAATATACCTTGTTAGATCAGCTATTAATTAGTCTCGTCAAAATTGGTCCAGCCGTTTCGGAGATTACCGGGAGCAAACATACAGACAAAAATATTTTTAAGCTATTGCATAGCTTTTATCGCGGGCTTTGAGCGCGGCGACCGAACCAAGAAATTCCGTAACAAAAAAAACCTCACAATCGTCTAACGTCGTTTCAGTTCGGTAGACTTCGGCACGGTGTTTGTGTGCGTGCGGTTAATCTTGACGCACACGTCTTTTTTTATTTGTGCTAACCGATAGAGATCATACCTATTTAGCACAGACAGACACTTCAATTTAATTTAGTTGTAAAGATGTTATGTGGATGAATGTGGATGAAGCGAAAGTGGTGTACCAGGACCGTAGCACATGGCAGGAAGTGATCTCTGCCTACCCCTCTGAGAAAAAGGCGTGATTTTATGTATGTATGAAAGGTTGTATGTGTGGATGGACGTTTGTTACTCTTTCAAGCAAATACTACTGAACCGATAACGATGTGGTATGCAGGTAGCTGAAGATCCAGAATAACACATAGGCCACTTTTTATCCCGGAGTTCCCACGGGAATAGGGTTTCAACACGGACGAAGCGTGGAAAGCTAGTTCTCCATAATAACAATACAGAAGCTACTGTCCTTCAGCGATAATTAGTTTCATCCGCCCATAACTTCAAGCAATCTAAGTTGTCTCTCAGCACTGGCTCCCAAGAGTATATATTATACATTGTTTAATTATATATCTCGCTCGGTGAGCCTGAAGCGACTATTATATGTGACTGGCTTAGTGGAACAGTGGTTAGTGACCCAGGTTCACTACCTGCGGTTCCAAGAGTCGTGGGTCCGATTCCCACTCGGGACAAATATTTGTGTGACGAACATCGGTGTTCGTTCAGTGTCTGGGTGTGTTAAGTATATTTGTGTATCCACTGTTGATTCTGATATCTGTAACACAAGTGCTTAAACTACTTACCACGGGATCAGATCAATGTATGTGATGTTGTGTAATATTTAATATTCATATGATCTGGTAAGGCTGGAATTATAAAAGCTAAGGGAGTGGCTACCGCTGACATAAGTGTTTATTTTGTATCTTTTTTTTTTTTTTTTTTTTTATAAAGAGGCTAACAAGATGACCTCACTCCACCTGATGGTAAGCGGTATTGAGATCCAAATATGAGGTCGACAGGCACAATAGACCATATTGAGCCTGTCGCACTCACCCTGAAAGCCGTGAAAAAGGAGACCACTGCTGCGGCAACAACGAGACAAGGCGTGGAGTCTCGCATTGGTATTGAGCTGTGTGGGTCGGAGTTGGCCAGTCCGCCGGACGGAAGGGCCCCCGTTTCTACGGGTCTCCCTGGCGGGCGGGCTGACCCGCTCCGCCCGCACAATCTCATATAAAGGATTTAAGGTTCTGCCAGAATAAGGCGTCTGACCGATTTCAGCCATGGCGGCCGATCACAATTGAGATCAGCCAAGTGCGCAGGACATATTATAGTGCGCAAGTGCGCGCGCAAACACAAGTGCACTCTCTTTTCCCTTACTCTCATAATTCGGTGAGACGGCAATCCGACATGACCGATGAGAGATCGGGCGCAGGTCCACCGGCTTAACGTGCTTGCCGAGGCACGGGCGTTCAACCGCCAACTTCCTAACTCCGGGCTGAGTGATTTCATTACAGAAAAACTCACACAAATTTTGCCCGACCCCGGACTCGAACCGGGGACCTCTCGGTCCGAACGCAGCACTTGCTACCAATAGACCAACGAGGCAGTTATAGAGTAGCAACAAGCCAGTAAAAACCAATAACACATAGAATATAAGCCCTTCCGTTATTGTAACTCATCTACCAAGTATCATACATCCCTCGCGGGCTACGATCGACCAATCAGCGCCGTTTCCGGCCGCCGGCGACCGGACATCCGGTTCCCGGGTGTACCCGCTTAAAGGTTTAATGGGTTGTCAGAGATAGCTTGAGTTGGAGACTATTAATTAACGGATATTTTTGAGGGCGCAATCATTAATTCTAGATTGTGGTACTGAAATCTGTCTGTTTGTCTGGGAAAGGCCAGAAAAAAACGCACACAAATTTTGCCCGACCACGGACTCGAACCGGGGACCTCTCGGTACTTAAACGTAGCGCTACCAATATCAATAGACCAACGAAGCAGTTAACACCTCGGTCACCTTATCTCATTATTAAATCGAATCAAAATTCGAAGTGGCAATCTTTAATCAAAAACGCCGAGAAAAACCATCGATAAATAAAGTAGTTTTTCAGTATAGAGCAAGTAGTATATCTGTTTTCCCCTAAGGTCCAAATGGGCATGCCTAATGATTCGGAAAGCGACTATAGACGGTTCGGAATATACTGTTTCTCCGAAAATTCGACGTTATAAACAGATCGCGGATAATATTTCACTCATTCCCTTTTTTGGGGAGATTGCCTTAGACTTTTGATTGATTAGATGTTAGTTTATATTGCTCGTTCAAACCCCGCCAGGTACCAATGTGTTTTTTTTTCAAATTTGAAATTCATATGTACCATCATTCGACGCTTTAACGGAGAAGGAAAACATCGTGAGGAAACCAGCACACCTGAGAAATTTTTCAACGGTGTGTGAAGCCATGTCAGAGGCCTACGGGCGGTTTTAAAACTCTGACACCAGGTTGTTCATCAACCATACGATACAAAGATGATTGCACCTACGGCGTCAAAGTACGGGTATTATTTCTAGCTACAGAATTAATCTGCACCTATACATAATTTGATATCATTCTGCCTAAATTCATATGCACGATTATTCGACGCTTTAACGGTGAAGGAAAACATCGTGAGGAAACCTACCTACGAAGAAATTCTAAGGTTGTGGAGTCGATCAACCCGCACTTGGCCAGCGTGGTTGACTAAGACCTTATCGCTCTAGCTTAGGGTAGGCCCGTTAAGCATGTTAAGCCAGTGGTCCTTCGCCTGATCTCTCATCGGTCATGTCGGATTGCCGTCTTGAGAGTAAGGGAACAGAGAGTGCACTTTTGATTGCGCGTACACTTGTGCACTATATGTCCTGCGCACTTGACCGGTCTCAATTGAGATTGTATAGTTGTTGTTCTGTAACAAACTAACTTAATAGATGGTCTATTGCGTAAAGAGTTGTAGGTTCGATTCCCGCTCGGGGCAAATATTTATGTGACGACCTGTATATTCTTTGCTCGATGTTTGACACAAAAAAACATACTAAACTCTATTACTATCTAAACTATAGGAACATTGATTCAACACTCCGAACAGACAGAAGGAATTTAATCAATTTTATTTGTTAACAAAGAACAATAGACCGGTCTAGATTGCCTAGGTTACAAAGGAAGTTATTTAGGTACCCTAGGTAGATATCTGACCTGCCGGCTACTGGGGACTTTAATAATAGGTTTAAAATAGAACAATTTAAACGCTAGACTGATGAATGGCTGAACTATCTATTTGACTGGCTCGGTGGAACAGTGGTTAGTGACCCTGGCTGGCGGTTCCAAGAGTCGTGGGTTCGATTCCCACTCGGGACAAATATTTTGTGTGATGAACATCGGTGTTTGTTCCGTGTCTGGGTGTGATTATGTATTTAAGTATGTATTTAAAAATATATATGTATGTATATCAGTCCCTGACGCCCATAGTACAAGCTTTGCTTAGTTTGGGGTAAGATGACTGTGTTTGGAAATATCCCAGATATAAAAAAAATATATATCTAGAATGCGAAATGGTTTGATTGTGGCAACCGTACTGAGATGGTCGTGTGTTCAAGTCCCGATCAATATAAAATTTACACAACATCACATACATTGGTCTGATCCCGTGGTAAGTAGCTTAAGCACTTGTGTTACGGAAATCAGAATCAACAGGGGATACACAAATATACTTAAATATATTGAATAATACACCCAGACACGGAACAAACACCGATCCTCGTTACACAAATATTTGTCCCGGATGGGAATCGAACCCACGGCTCTTGAAACCGTTGGGTGAGTCTGGGTCACTAACCACTGTTCCACCGAGCCAGTAAATTTACAGTGGGAGACATTTTGTCGACCGGTTGCTGTTACCACCATACAGTTGTGGAAAACCCGCCAAGTGACTCTGACCTCTCTCGGTCAGGTCGCATTCCGGGATCAGCACTGTACGAACCGGAGCCAGGGGGGACCATTGTTACGGCAAGCGCCGGACCAGTGGTATTGTGCGGGCGGAGCGGGTCAGCCCGCCGGTGCGGGGCCCCTTCCGTCCGGCGGACTGGCCAACTCCGACCCGCACAGCTCAATACCAATGCGAGACTCCACGCCTTATCTCGTTGTTGCCGCAGCAGTGGTCTCCTTTTTCACGGCTTTCAGGGTGAGTGCGACAGGCTCAATATGGTCTATTGTGCCTGTCGACCTCATATTTGGATCTCACTACCGCTTACCATCAGGTGGAGTGAGGTCATCTTGTTAGCCTCTTTATAAAAAAAAAAAAAAAAATATTGTGTGTATTTTTATGGGTTAAAATTGTATGTAAATCATCAAAGCTCGCTTTTAAAACTTACCATTAGACGTCATTGTCAGATCTGTAACAAAAAAAAAACAATAATTAGTAAGGTGATCTTATTTTTCTCTTTTTATTTTAAAGAACCTAAAAATAGTCTAAAAGTTCTCATCATCATCATCATCATCAGCACGTCTCCACTGCTGGGGCACGGGCCTACCTAGGGCGTTATGGCCTTAGTCAACCACGCTGGCCAAGTGCGGGTTGGTTGACTACACAATCTTAGAATTTCTTCGTATGTGTGCAGGTTGTCTCACGATGTTTTCCTATACCGTTGAAACGTTGAATAATCGAAATAAATTTTGAATTTGAAAAACACAGTGGTACATGGCGGGGTTCGAACAGGCGATCTCTCGCATGCTAAGCAAAGACCTTAACTACGCGGCCATCGACGTAGTTTTTAGCCTTTGAGGGGTAGGCAGAGATCACTTCCTGCCATGTGCTACGATCCTGGCACACCACTTTCGCTACTTTCACATCCATCAATCTCTTCATGCATCCTCGTCGATAACGGGTACTTTTGATTTGACTTTTCTTGTATTTTTTATTAGTTTTTAATAACCTTAACTATGCATGATGAACAAAAACCGTAGTTCGTCACACAAACATTTTTGCCGAGTGGGAATAGAACTTATGACTCTTTGCGAAAGAAGGCTCTATCCAATACGCATTGACCCAATCGCAAAATGTAAATTTAGTTTTGAACTCAAACTAAACATCAAGTAGACCATTTCTAAGTTCAAATCTTTCAACTTTCCCCAATGTAGCTACTATTAAACAAATAGTTGGTGAAATATCACAAACTTACAGCGGCGAGTTAACTTCGAATCACTTTGATTTGGGTCTGACAAATAAACGGAAGTAGTGAAAGCTTCACCTAAGGCGGGAAATGTTTAAACTGGCGGCCATTTTGTTTACGTAGCGTATAGAATGCTGTGGCACAGTAGTGGTACCATGAGTTGGCTATCGAAAACTTACGTACGTTAAAAACCTATCGAGTTGTTTTTTTTATACGACCGATTTTAGTTCTTAGCGTGACCACCAGAGGCGCTGTACAAGTTTTTCATAGACATATTTACGTAGGCGATATCGAGTCCGTAACTTTTAAACTCATGGTAGCGCTACAGTACTTTACACTGTGAAATTTTTAGTAGTTTTCCCGCACTAAAATGATTCTATCTTAGTAGCACAATTATTGATTTATGCTGTCTTTTTTATCCAAATCAATAAATGCCGGTTTCACGAAAACTGCTTACTGGTGCCTGTTTTCTCATCAATCAAATCTGATTACCGTGTCACCAAACAATGAGAGTAAGGGAACAGAGAGTGCACTTGTGTGTGCACGTACGCTTGTGCACTATATATGTCCTGCGCAATTAGCTGATCTATATGAAAACGGTTGCTATAACCGAAATCGGTTGAGCACCTATTGACTCAACATGGTGAGAAACTCAAGCAAAACTTCAAGTTCATTTATAATTCACGATAATCCATTAACTCGCGATAATCTCATAAATGGATTTCTGTATTCGATAATATAATTGTAGCAGTAATTTTGCTAAATTGTTAATCTTAAGACGACGAGGGTTCCTGAAATCGAATCTGATTTCTGCAAAGTACAATCTACACTAATATTATAAAGAGGAAAGATTTGTATTTTTGTATGTTTGTAATGAATAAACTCAAAAACTACACGACCGATTGCAATATTTTTAGCAATAGAAGTAACATAGGTCCTATAGTTGTGGAGCAGTAACCGAAAATGTTTCAAAAACGGGGAAAAGTATCGTTTCTGAGGCCTTCCGTGGCGTGCGCTGACCATATAGTTAGTTATACAAAAATGCTCTATGGGTGAATTGTTTATCTTAACATTATCTTTAAAAAAGTCCGTAAGATCATATGTCTACCTTTTATAGTTTACCCATAACAATCGTTTTAATGATTAAGTCCCCCCGTGCGAAGCCGGGACAGCTTTCCGTCTGCGTAGAGACGCTTAGCGGGTAAAACATTACTTCACTAAAGCGCAGTCGGTTAAAAAGTTCTCAGACCTTTCTCAGGCTCTGGACTATATCTGTACCAAAATTCATTTCAATCGGTCCAGTACTCTATGCGTGAAAGCGTAACAGACAGACAGATAATAAATAAATAAATAAATAAATAAATAAATAAATAAATAAATATTACACAACATCACATACATTGATCTGACCCCGTGGTAAGTAGCTTAAGCACTTGTGTTACGGAAATCAGGATCAACAGTGGATACACAAATAAACTTAAATATATTTAATAATACACCCAGACACGGAACAAACACCGATGTTCGTCACACAAATATTTGTCCCGAGTGGGAATCGAACCCACGACTCTTAGAACTGTAGGTAATGAACCTGGGTCACTAACCACTGTTCCACCGAGCCAGTCAGAGAGACAGAGTTACTTTCGGATTTATAATATTAGTAAGGACCAGTAAGGATAGGTACCTTTATCCACAAATTCTCGGTCTAACTTTCGTTAAGGAATTAGCGAAAACGCTTGCAAATATTTAAATTTGTTTTAAATTGCTTGAGCTCAATAGAACCTCAAACTTCATCCCTTTGTACCGAATATCTTATTACAAATGCCTGAAGTTTGGTCCCGTAATGAGTTGTATATAACTTTATGTAAGTACTATTTTATATAATGCTTGAAATTAATCTGTTGTTTTTCAAGGAAAGGTGAAAATGATTTAGTAAAACTTGAAACGGTTATAAGGCAATATAAATATATTAACTTGGAAATTTTTGACTGTCTAACTATCACCGTTCAAGCCTTAGTAATAGGGTCCCATTTTTCTTTTGAGTACGGAAACCGCAACTTACCACTGTGTTTTTGAAATTTGAAATTCATATGTACGATTATTCGACGCTTTAACGGTGAAGGAAAACATCGTGAGGAAACCTGCACACCTACGAAGATATTTAAATAATATTTAATGGTTGTGTAGTCGACCAACCCGCACTTGTCCAGCGTGGTTGACTAAGGCCTTATCGCTTTAGATTAGGCTAGACTTGCCTTAGCAGTATATGACGTATATGATCAGTAGCGCTACCATGAGTTAGCTATCGAAAACTGGCGTACGATAAAAACCTATCGAATTGTTTTTTTAAGCTATTGTATAGCTTTTATCGCGGGCTTTGAGCGCGGCGACCGAACCAAGAAATTCCGTAACGAAAAAAACCTCCCAATCGTCTAACGTCGTTTCAGTTCGGTAGACTTCGGCTCTACGTAACTCGCACGAATCGAGACGAGCTGCTCCGAAATCGGACGATGCTATGCAATAGCTATACCGCGGCAGTCCCCTAGTGCCACACGTCTTTTTACTACCGATTTTAGTTCTCAGCGTTACCGATAGGGGGCTGTATATTCTTCATAGACATTTTTTACATAGGCGATTACGAGTCTGTCACTATTAAACTCATGGTAGCGCTATAATGATGACGGAACAATCTTATCGCTGTAAAGTCCCTTTCAGATAATAGGGTTAGTATCGAACAATGCCCTAAATAATTATTCGATTCAGTTCTCGATAATTGGGTCACAGTGAATATTTTATTCAGCCAGTATCGATTGTGGTTTGAATACGTTTGTGACTAGCTTTCACCCGCGACTTCGTTTGAGTTAAATCATTAGTTACATAAAGCGTCGATGGCCGAGTGGTTAGGGTCGTTGCTTGCCATGCGAGAGGTCGCCAGTTCAAACCCCGCCAGTTACTAATGAGATTTTCAAATTTGAAATTCATATGTACCTACCGTCATTCGACACTTTAACGGTGAAGGAAAACATCGTGAGGAAACCAGCACACCTGAGAGATTTTTCAACGGTGTGTAAAGCCATGCCAGAGGCCTACGGGCGGTTTAAAAACTCTGACACCAGGTTGTTCATCAACCATACGATAAGAAGAAGATTAGTTACATTGCATTCTCTTTAGGTAACATTATTAAGACTCGGTGGAACAGTGGTTAGTATCACTACCTACGGTTCAAAGAGATGTGGGTTCGATTCCCACCCGGGACAAATATTTGTGTGACGAACATCGGTGTTTGTTCCGTGTCTGGATGTGTTATCACAAGATAGTATAAAGCAAAGTCGCTTCCTGTGTCTGTCTGTCCTTGTGTATACTCAAAGTTTTGAAACTACACAACTTTTTTTTTATTTGTTGTTTTTAAAGCTCTTAAAGCTCAATGTAAAGGTAAAATTTGCGTTTTTTTTTATTAGATAGAGGGAAATCCTTCTTAATAGAAAAAGGAAAGCTTCTATGTATAACGAGTCTGTTTGTGTTGACAACCACATACTAGTCGGCTTTGTTTAGGGTCATTCATAATTTAAGCGTCGAACGGAATATCCATAAACCGCCAATCTTGATTTTTTCAACAACTTATGCAAATAGACTTCAAAATATAATACAATGTGAATTTGAAGTGGAAATCGGTTCAAAAACGAAGGCTTTATAATGAATTAAAGTTAATTTTCCATCTCTTTCTTACAAAACAGAGTTTTGTATGGATTGCGTATGGCCGTAGTGTAATTTGACGTCACCTGACGTATCGGATCTCTCTGTCTACTCAGGAACTTTAAACAGGTATATCTCTGCTGTCGTTAAAGTAAATTGAAAAATAAAATTATATTCATATTTCTTCAATATTAAAGATTTATTTAGGATAATAAAAAAATGTGTGCATATTCCCCATTACAGATTTCAAAAACACAGTGATACGTGACAGGGTTTGAACTGGCGACCTCTCAAGCAAGCAACGACCGTTACCACTCGGCCATCGCATTTTAAAAGTTAAACAAATAACCCTGCAATGAAGCCAGATTGAACGGCTACTCCAAAAACATTATCATTCTCAAAATCGGCCAACACGTCGCCGCTAACCATTATTGACTCAGCCCATATACGCAATTATAAACCCTGTTTCGGAGCTTTAAAGCTCAGTTTTGTTTGTGGAAAAGCTACGTCCATTAAAACTTTTGTACGAGTTTAGTTTTTGAAGCATGAATCTCTAGCGTCCGTGTAACAGTCAGCGATATTAGGTGATTTTAATTCTTTGCTTCAAAATTATGTTTATTTTAGCCTCCTTTGGGGATTAGGTACCGATTTTCCTACCTAATGCAACGCTAAATGCGTTTAGTAGGAAACGGTTTCACATATCATTATCATCATCATCGGCCCATTATATTTCCCCACTGCTGGGGCACGGGCCTACCCTAAACTAGGACGATCAAGCCTTAGTCAACCACACTGGACAAGTGCGGGTAGGTTGACTACACAGAATAAAAACTTCTTCGTAGGTGTGCAGGTTTCCTCACGATGTTTTCCTTCACCGTTAAAGCGTCGAATAATCGTACAGAAGATTTTATAACTTGAAAAACACAGTGGTACGTGGCGGGGTTTTAACTGGCGACCTGTCGCATAGCAAGCAACGACCTTAACCACTCGGCCATCGACGCTTTATAACTCCAGTTAATGTAGACCTATTCACCAGAATGGTGAATAGGTTATTATACGTTATATAGACGTTGGTCCATTGATAGCAAGCGCTGCGTTAGGACGGAGAGGTCCCTGGTTCGAATCCGGGGTCGGGCAAAATAGTTTTTCTGAAATGAAATCACTCAGCCCGGAGTTAGGAAGTTGGCGGTTGAACGCCCGTGCCTCGGAAAGCACGATAAGCCGGTGGTCCTGAGCCCGATATCTCATCGGTCATGTCGGATTGCCGTCTCACCGAATTATGGGAGTAAGGGAATAGAGAGTGCACTTGTGTTTGCGCGCACACTTGTGCACTATAATATGTCCTGCGCACTTGGCTGATCTGAATTGAGATCGGTCGCCGTGGCCGAAATCGGTCGGACGCCTTACTTACTTATTCACCAGAAACATGAAAGATTAATAACTAATCTTTAGACTTGAATCGCCTTTGTTGCAAAAATAGTCCTATGTATTCAGTGAAATATGAAGATAAGCGCTGAATAGAATACTCTTTCAAATGTATTTGAAGAGCGGCGTAGCAAGACTTGTCCTAGTTTTGAGTCTAGGGTCGTAAATGGAAAAATGTATACGTTTTTCTGTAACGAAATCACTTAGCTCGGCGGTAGGAAGTTGGCTGATGCACGCCCGTGCCCCGGAAATCACGTTAAGCCCTCAGTCCTGCGCCTGACCTCGCTTGTCAAATCGTCTCAACTTTGCAAGGAGTAGAGAGTGCACTTGTGTTCGTGCACACTTGTGCACTATGTGCATTGAGTTTGGCCTAATAATACACCGTGAAATTTAAGTGGTTGTTTTCCCGCAGTAAAATGGTTCTATCTTAGTAGCACAATAGATTTGTGCAGTTCTTTTTTATTGAAATCAATAAATGCCGGTTTTACGAAAGGTATAACCGAAACTGGAAAGCACGTTCGAACCGCCTTATTACTTAGGGCGTAGAGCTTATTTAGCTTTAAGCATCGATTTCATGCGGCAAGCAGTACCTGATTACGTCACATCTTATAAAAGAACGATAGCTTCTCTCGTTTTGAAGTTGGAAAATTATTACTTTGAAAATTTGAATTTTTCAAGGAATAATTTGCATGATTCGATAGTATTACTAAAGGCAAATCGTTCTGCCACGGGAAAACAACCACTAAAATTTCACGGTGTATATGTAAGTTATGAATTGTGTTTGTTTGTCACCTTCGTTATGCAAAGTCAAAGTCAAATTCAAAATTTATTTATTTATATAGGCATTCACATGCACTTATAAATCGTCATTATATTAAATAAATAATTAAAAGATTAGTGATTCTACCACCGGTTCGGAAAGCTGGTTGTATCGAGTAGACACCGGCAAGAAACTCGATAGTTACTCTTTTTAACGGATTATCACATAACCTTATATAATTGCCATGTCGTACAGTTTGAGTATGTCACAGTATCAAAGAGAGAAAAAAAAACATATACTACATTTACTGTTAATAATAAAAAAAAAAAGGTAAGATCGAACAGTTCAGGGCTGATGCTTTGTTAAATTGGTAAATCTTCTTAAAATTTAGCATACATACAAACCCGCCCTGGCTTCGCTTTGGGTATATTCTATGTAAAAACCTGCTTCTTGAATCCTCTCTACTATTAAAATAATCTTTAGCTAATCTAATCTCTAACTATTAGAAGGAAACCGTTTGTACGCGTGTCCGTCTCGTTTATTACCGATGTCCACCCCTTGCCTGTCCATCGCGGGTGGACAGACACACATGCGTTACCATTTCGCATCTACACTTTTTGTGTGCTTTTGTCCTGTAATCTAAAAATTACAAACGACATGACTTATTAGACTATTATAGTCCACCCGGGGTGGCCGGCGGAAATAGTTTTATATTAATTCTCGCTGTCCCCCAGGGGTGGACAACGAAAAGATTTTAAAATATTTGTGTCTCTGTCCACCCGCGGTGGACAGGCAAGGGCACCGGTAATAAACGGTCCGTCTTGCTATTGGTCAGATTTTTTGATCGGACGAAAAAAAAACCTTTTTTCGAACAAAAATTTAACGCGGGTGTAGTCTTGATGCAAAAGTTAGTAACAAAAAAAATGCAAGATTTTAGACTTTCGCGTTCCATTACACTAAAATTAGTCTTTATGGGTCTAAACGCGATATTTGGAGTAGCAAATTACATATGAATTCGCTCGCGTCCACGATTGGTGTAACCCAGTCGAAACGTCGGGCAGTAAGTAGCTATGTAATTCGCTACTCCTAATACCGCGTGTAGACCCATAAAGACTAATATTAGTGAAAAAAAATGCTTTAAAAAGATCCATATTGATAACTTGAACAAACCAAAGCTTATCGATAAGGAACCATTAATCTTATCTAATCAAAATATTAATGTATCGATTAACGAACGGCGCGAATACAAAGGGGATTTGTTATATTATTTTCTACTAGCTTTGAGGTTTATCTGTCTGGCTACGAGGAACAGTGGTTAGTAACCTAGGTTTACTTCCTACGGTTCTAAGAGTCGTGGGTTCGATTCCCACCCGAAACAAACGACAGATGGAGTGAGGTTATCTTGTAAGTCTATTATAAAAAAAAAGTGTGATGTATGTACAACGGTGTTCGTGTATCCACTGTTGATTCTGATATCCGTAACACAAGTGCTTAAACTACTTAAGATCAGATCAATGTATATTTAGGGTAGGCCCGTGGCCCAGTAGTGGAGTCGGATATAGGGTAATGACGATGACTGCCTCGTTGGTCTATTGGTAGCAAGTGCTGCGTTAGGACCGTGAGGTCCCCGGTTCGAGTCCGGGGTCGGGCTAAATTTGTGTAAGTTTTTCTGTAATGAAATTACTCGGCCCGGAGTTAAGAAGTTGGCGGTTGAACGCCCGTGCCTCGGAAAGCACGTTAAGCCGGTGGTCCTGCGCCCGATCTCTCATCGGTCATGTCGGATTGCCGTCTCACCGAATTATGAGAGTAAGGGAATAGAGAGTGCACTTGTGTTTGCGCGTACACTTGTGCACTATAATATGTCCTGCGCACTTGGCTGACCTCAATTGAGATCGGCCGCCATGGCTGAAATCGGTCGGACGCCTTATACACCGTGAAATTTTAGTGGTTGTTTTCCCGTGGCAAAACGATTTGACTTTACCAATACTATTGAATCATGCATTTTTTTCCTTGAAAAACAATTTTTTTTTTCAAAATTTTCAAAATTATCATTTTCCAACTTGAAAACGAGAGAAGTTATCGTTGTTTTTTAAGATGTGACGTATTCAGGTACTGCTTGCCGCATGAAATCGATGCTTAAAGCTAAAGAAGCTCTACGCCCTAAGTAATAAAGTGGTTCGAACGTACTTTAAAGTTTCGGTTATACCTACCTTTCGTAAAACCGGCATTTATTGATTTTAATAAAAAATAACTGCATTAATCTATTGTGCTACTAAGGTAGAATCATTTTGCTGCGGAAAAACAACCACTCAAATTTCACAGTGTGTAACTTAATTTTTAAGCATTTTAACAATTAATAAACTACTACCTACTAACTAAAACTACCGGATTCAAATCCGTAGCGTAGTTATATGGATAGCCAGACGAAGTATGGCTTTGTTTAATACTGTAGTGATGGTCAGTTCAAAAGCTAATCTCACCAGCTTATGAAGATCTCACATAGACACATATTTCAGAGAAACCGACAGCTCAACTTACGTTGGATAGTCTCCAAAGCCTTTGTGATTAGCTCATTGGTCAATTAAGATTTCCTTTGCTTTGCAACTTGGAGCTGACCACCTTAACCTGATCCACCATTCCATAGGAACCATCTGTCAGTTGTAACCAGTTCAAACTGGTTCTGTTATCCTGTCGGCTGGTGTAAAAGGCTCGAACGTCATGCAATTACAAGGCCAATTAGGTGTGCAATAAAGTCGCTTTTGCAATGTTAAATTTACCAGTTTAACACCAATTTATGCTGACCCCTCGATAGGTACAGATCGTTCGAACACCGAGCTCGTTTTGTACTAGCCAATTCGCTTCCATTGTAAATAGATCGAGGGGTGCATAGTAATAGTATAGATTGAGGGGTCTTGTTATCCTGGATGTGAAGGCATCTTTGATGGGAGACTGAGCTTGGAAGGCCTTAGCGGGTCCCGAACAAAATAAACACAATTAGACGCACATTCTATTGTACGGTTGGCAGAAAAGGTTGCTTTACTTTTTAAGCTATTGCATAGCTTTTATCGGGCTTTGAGCGCGGCGACCGAACCAAGAAATTCCGTAACGAAAAAAACCTCACAATCGTCTAACGTCGTTTCAGTTCGGTAGACTTCGGCACGGTGTTTGTGTGCGTGCGGTTAGACGTATTGTACGACTCTACGAAACTCGCACGAATCGAGACGAGCTGCTCCGAAATCGGACGATGCTATGCAATAGCTATACCGCGGCAGTCCCCGAGTGCCACACGTCTTTTTTATTTTTAGGTCCATTACAGTCATGTCTTAAAATATAGGACATAGGTAAGATATAGGATTACTGCCTCGTTGGTCTATTGACAGCAAGCGCTGCGTTAGGACCGAGAGGTCCCCGGTTCGAATCCGGGGTCGGGCAAAATTTGTGTGAGTTTTTCTGTCATGAAATTACTCAGCCCGGAGTTAGGAAGTTGGCGGTTGAACGCCCGTGCCTCGGAAAGCACGTTAAGCCGGTGGTCCTGCGCCCGATCTCTCATCGGTCATGTCGGATAGCCGTCTCACCGAATTATGAGAGTAAGGGAATAGAGAGTGCACTTGTGTTTGCGCACACACTTGTGCACTATAATATGTCCCGCGCACTTGGCTGATCTCAATTGAGGTCGGCCGCCATGGCTGAAATTGGTCGGACGCCTTAATTTTATAAAGTTTTAAAAAAGTCCCGTTATTGCTATCGTTACAAACGCCCTGCCCTAGGGACAACTTAAATTACTTACTTACTTACATTTCAGTAATTTCCATTGGAACCAACGAACGCCTGAATCAAGTTATCAACTTGGGAAACTTTGATTTTGAAACATTTTCATACAATTGTTAGACATTGACGGAAATGGCGGTGTGCGAGCGAGATAGAATCATTACGAGAGAGTGGGTCGGCGAAAAGTTTGTGGTATGATAAGAAGAATAATAGGGATGGTGACGCTTTTAGTGTTCCGCAGCCAAAATGGCAAAAACGGAACCCTTATAGTTTCGTCATGTCCGTCTGTCCGTCTGTCCGTCTGTCCGTCTGTCCGTCTGTCACAGCCGATTTACTCGGAAACTATAAGTACTACAGTGATGAAATTTGATGGGAATATGTGTTGTATGAACCGCTACAAAACTATGACACTAAATAGTATAAAAAAGAATTGGCGGTGGGGCCCCCCATACATGTAACTGAGGGATGAAATTTTTTTTTTCGACGTACATACCCGTGTGGGGTATCAATGGAAAGGTCTTTTAAAATGATATAAAGTTTTCTAAAAAACATTTTTCTTAAAGTGAACGGTTTTTGAGATATCAGCTCTCAAAGTCGTAAAAGTATGTCCCCCCCCTCTATTTTTATAACTACGGGGTATAAAATTCTAAAAAAATAGAGGTGATGCATGCTAATTAACTCTTTCAACGATTTTTGGTTTGATCAAAGTATCTCTTATAGTTTTTGAGATAGGTTGATTTTTATTATATTTGCTGCTACGGAACCCTTTGTGCGCGAGCCCGACTCGCACTTGGCCGGTTTTTTTATTTTGATGTAGCTGGGTAACACAACATTCAAAAAATGTTAATCTTATTATTGTAATTATTTCAGAACTCGCTGAGATATCACTGTTTCAAAAGCACATCGTTTGGGCTAGCTCAAAACGCTCCATACAAAAAGTGACATAAAAGTCGCTCTTGATGATATTTCTGATTCTGACGAATTGAGAACCTCCAGAAATAAAATTTATGGGATTGACATTAGAGGCGATAAATCACATGGTCAATCTAATCTTCTTCTTATGGTATGGTCGATGAACAACCTGGTGTCAGTGTTTAAGCCGCCCGTAGGCCCCTGACATGGCTTCACACACCGTTTAGAAATCTCTCAGGTGTGCAGGTTTCCTCACGATGTTTTCCTTCACTGTTAAAGCGTCGAATGATGGTACAAATGAATTTCAAATTTGAAAAACACATTAGTACCTGGCGGGGTTTGAACTGGCGACCTCTCGCATGACAAGCAATGACCTTAACCACTCGGCTTTTTGTCAATCTGATATCAATTCCATACACTTATTTAACGAACTTCGTTATCGTTTTGATATTGTTACTTCGTACCCTGCTATTTTTTGCAATCGGTCATAAAAGCTTGAAAACGCTTAGTTGAATGCCCTTGCATTTCGCGAGTATTTTTATTTATTAACTCTTGCACTCAGAGCTAAAAGGGTCACATGTAAGTTCCCCGCATAAAATTGTTAACAGACGACTTGGGACAGGCTGCGACGAGTTGGGATGGGACGGGACAAATGTCAGTCTAAATGGGCCACGGGACTCTCGAGATTCAACTCCAAGTGCGATAATGGGACAGATATTTTTAACGTGTTAAGTTTAACATTAACTATGGTTAAGTAGAGCTGTTAGTTGCAAAGAAGAGATTCACAAAACTTATGAGGACACCTTGATAAGACCGATTTCATATATTATAAAAAAAAAGACGAGTGGCACTCGGGGACTGCCGCGGTATAGCTATTGCATAGCATCGTCCGATTTCGGAGCAGCTCGTCTCGATTCGTGCGAGTTTCGTAGAGTCGTACAATACGTCTAACCGCACGCACACAAACACCGTGCCGAAGTCTACCGAACTGAAACGACGTTAGACGATTGTGAGGTTTTTTTCGTTACGGAATTTCTTGGTTCGGTCGCCGCGCTCAAAGCCCGCGATAAAAGCTATGCAATAGCTTAAAAATCATACAACGTCACATACATTGAACTGATCCCGTGGTAAGAAGCTTAAGCAGTTGTGTTACGGATATCGGAAACAACGGTAGTATGCATAAATATACTTAAATATATTAAACTAGTGTCTCGCCTTCGCATAGCTCGCAAATGATCTCCATCATTATAGCTCATTTTTTTACACAAGAAAAGGGTGTAACCAAGTTACTGGTTTCAACTCATAAATAGGCAAGCTAAATAAACGTTCATAAATTATGAATCAACAGAGTTCTGTAGGTATGTTTGTTCTTTGTCTATGACAAACATTGATTTTCCCTTTTTAGGGTACAGCACTACAAATGGAAAATGGAACCTTTTTAAAATTACCTTGTTGTCCTTTTGGCTGTCTGTCTGTCCGTCAAAAAGTAAATCTTGCTTACGCGTATGGTTTTGAAAATGATATTAAACACTTAATATTAACGACTATATTCTAAGGTTGTGTGGTTGACCGACCCGCACTTGGCCAGGGTGGTTGACTAAGGCCTTATCAGGCTAGTTTAGGGTAGGCCCGTGTCCCAGCAGTGGGAACGTATATGTGCTGATGATGATGATGATGATGATTACTAAATTTTAGCTCTCAACTCTAAGCAATGTAATAATACAGTAATTAAAAACTTTATCTACAAACATTTTACAGGGCAATAAAAGCCTTCAGAATACTCCCCATAGACGTAAAATCTTGGAGTTTGTGATTGACAAAATCCTAAAATTGAGATGTTGTTTTATTTGGCTGATTGAAAAGAAGTTGAACAATAATATTTTATTTGTTTTGGACATCATTTATGAACAAAAAATGCGATATCATACGCATAGAGCTTAATGTACAGTTTTATCTTCATGGTTTGTAACCTATATGTTAGCTTAATGTCACCTATATTAGGGGTGAGAGCCACCCACTCACCCCGCAAGATGATGATGATGACGAGGCTACTCCAAGCCATCATCGTAGGGGTGAGAGCCACCCACTCCCCCGCAAGTCCGGTGATGATGACGCGGCTACTCTAAGCCATCATTATATCTCAGAAAGGAAAAAAAAACTTACGTTATTGTGCAAAATACGATCATTATTGAATGGCTCGGTGGAACAGTGGCTAGTGACCCAGGTTAACTACCTTCGGTTCCAAGAGTCGTGGGTTCGATTCCCACTCGGGACAGATATTTGTGTGATAAACATTGGTGTTTGTTCCGTGTCTGGGTGTATTATTTAATATATTTAAGTATATTTGTGTATCCACTGTTGATTCTGATACCCGTAACACAAGTGCTTAAGCTACTTACCACGGGATCAGATCAATGTATGTGATGTTGTGAAATATTTATATTTATTTATTGTTTTTTGTTTAGTAACCTACATCTGCCTTCAGTTCTACACATACAAACTTTAACTTTTATAATATAAGTACGAGTAAAAAGTGACTATAGAACCCTCAACTCAAGACCCCGGCTCACGCTTGACCATCTTGTTCCGCGCATTTCACACGTGAGCAGTTTTCCCAACAAAATATGTCTGACATTTTACCGTACCATAAAAAACGAACGATGGACCGTCAATGACTTATTTTTACGGCATCAATATAAACGGCATTCGCGTAAAAATACGCACAGTCGCGTAAACCCGAACTGTGAAGTCGTGAATGGAATACCAATGGGGGCTATTTGCGTAAATTCGCGTAATGGCGTAAATGAAAATTAATTTTAAAGCTTAAGTCCCCAGAATTAATTGGTTGCTGCTTTGGTGAGAGTTGAAAGTATGATTTTGCTTATACATTAGAATGAAAAATATCTATACTAATATTATAATCTATACTAATATTATAAAGCTGAAGAGTTTGTTTGTTTGTTTGTCCTGTGATTAGCGCGTTCAACGCTAATCTCAGGAACTACTGGTTCGATTTGAAAAAATCTTTTGCTTTGTATAGACCATTTATCGAGGAAGGCTTTAGGCTATATAACATCACGCTGCGACCAATAGGAGCAAAGATACAATGGAAAATGTGTATAAAACGGGGAAAACGCGAACGAAGTCGCTGGCACAGCTAGTATCTTATATGTGAGATGTAAAATGTAGGTTCAAAATATTTTTCCAAGAGTTTACAAGATGACGACAAGGCTAATCCAAGCCATCATCGTAGGGGTGAGAGCCATCCGCTCCCCCGCAAGTCCGGTGATGATGACAAGGCTACTCCAAGCCATCATCGTAGGGGTGAGAGCCATCCGCTCCCCCGCAAGTCCGGTGATGATGACGAGGCTACTCCAAGCCATCATCGTAGGGGTGAGAGCCATCCGCTCCCCCGCAAGTCCGGTGATGATGACGAGGCTACTCCAAGCCATCATCGTAGGGGTGAGAGCCATCCGCTCCCCCGCAAGTCCGGTGATGATGACAAGGCTACTCCAAGCCATCATCGTAGGGGTGAGAGCCATTCGCTCCCCCGCAAGTCCGGTGATGCTGACAAGGCTATTCCAAGCCACCATGATATGTCAGTTAGGAAAAAATCTGAGCAATCAGAGCATGCTCACTTTGCTCATGAGCAGACCAGCTAACTCTGAACGGTGCCAAATAAACAACATTCTGAGAAAGTCGTATAAATAAAAATAAGGCGTCCGACCGATTTCAGCCGTGGCGGCCGATCTCAATTGAGATCAGCCAAGTGCGCAGGACATATTATAGTGCACAAGTGTGCGCGCAAACACAAGTGCACTCTCTATTCCTTTTCTCTCATAATTCGGTGAGACGGCAATCCGACATGACCGATGAGAGATCAGGCGCAGGACCACCGGTTTAACGTGTTTTCCGAGGCACGGGCGTTCAACCGCCAACTTCCTAACTCCGGGCTGAGTAATTTAATTAC
Organism: Maruca vitrata; assembly: GCA_039566165.1. Lineage (NCBI taxonomy): Eukaryota > Metazoa > Arthropoda > Insecta > Lepidoptera > Crambidae > Maruca > Maruca vitrata. The sequence continues at coordinate 2,606,579 of CM076942.1, read as the reverse complement.
AGAAAAACTCACACAAATTTTGCTCGACCCCGGACTCGAACCGGGGACCTCTCGGTCCTTACGCAGCGCTTGCTACCAATAGACCAACGAGGCAGTCGAGAAAGATATAAACCGTTTTTTTTCAGCTTGATTCATGGCGTACCCAACCTATCCCAAGAGGGGAGGATTTATATTGTGTTAAATTACCGTTTTAGTCTTTGTTTTGGAAAATAAATTCAGTTCTAAAGGGAGCAGTTTAAGACAACACTATAAATACGGCTCGGTGGAACAGTGGTTAGTGACCCTGGCGGTTCCAAGAGTCGTGGGTTCGATTCTCACTCGGGACAAATATTTGTGTGATGAACATCGGTGTTTGTTCCGTGTCTGGATGTGTTTATGTATATAAGTATGTATATATAAATATATATGTGTGTATCAGTCTTTGACGCCCATAGTACTAGCTCTGCTTAGTTTGTGGCGTCAGATGACCGTGTGTGGAAATGTCCCAGATATTTATTTATTTATGAAACACAAACATACTTGTACAAGTACACAAACACATGTAAACCGCACCATTTTGGAATCAAAACTACACCATCAGGTAATTTTAAAAATGTCATCTTACAAATTGGAGCGAAAGCTCGCTCGGTGGAGTTTCCGAGCTTCCGAAGCTCCCATAATAAGGTCACGTATCTAAAGTTATTTCGCGAGCTTTCTTTCCTTCTTGGCACCATGTTTTGCGGAAGGTTTATTCCCGCTAATGGTTGGGGCATTGTTTAAAGTAGTATTTTAAGTTGTTGTAAACTTGCATTAAGAACACGACTTTGTTCGTGTGTGATCTTTTAATATTGATTGGCTTTGATAGCGGTATATATGTCACCGTAAAATTGTAAATAACGATAGATTACGATAGATAGATCACTAACCACTGTTCCACCGAGCCAGTCATATTTACTTACTTTGCGTTACTTTTTTAAAAGAAGTTGTATTTAATTAATTCTTGATACAAATAATATTTGTCCCGAGTGGGAATCGCACCCACGACTCTTGGAACTGTAGGTTATCCTGGGTCACTAACCACTGTTCCACCGAGCCAGTTTATAGCTACTGAAGCATTGTTTCTTATCTATACAACTAAATATAATTCAAGTGTCTGTTATATTAAATAAAACGAGTTTTTACTGAAAGGATATGAATCTATATCGGGTACTAATAACAAACATTTTTGTCTGTCTGTCTGTATATTTATTTCCGCTAATCTCCAAAACGGCTGGACGAATTTTGACGGGAGTTTCACTAATAAGATAACTTTACAAGGTAAAATATAGGCTATTTTAATAGAACATTGCTGTGAAAGCAATTTCCACGCGGACGAAGACATAGGCGGCCACTAGTACATAAATACATACATACATAAAATCACGCCTTTTCCCCAGAGGGGTAGGCAGAGATCACTTCCTGCCATGTGCTACGGTCCTGGCACACCACTTTCGCTTCATCCACATTCATCAACCTCTTCATGCACGCTACTAGTCTACACTAATTTATAAAGAGGAAAGATTTGTATTTTTGTAAGTTTGTAATGAATAAACTCAAAAACTACTGGACCGATTACAATAATTTTTTCACCATTAGAGAGCTGCATTATTCAGAAGTAACGTACACGACGTAATATATCACGCTAGGTCCTATAGTTGAGGAGCAGTAACCGAAAATGTTTCAAAAACGGGGGAAATGTATCGTTTCTGAGGCCTTTCGTGGCGTCCGCTGAGCATATAGTTAAAGTTATACAAAAATGCTCTATGGATGAATTGTTCATCTTAATATCATCTCATTATCTTTAAAAAAAGTCCGCGAGAGAATAATATGTCTTCCTTTTATAGTTTACCCATAACAATCGTTTTAATGATTTAGATGTTTGCTCCAAAGTTATGTAATTTTGGCGACGGGACTTCGAAGTTAATAATTTAATAATAAAACGTAAAACTATGTAAAAAATCTTAAGTCCCCCCGTGCAAAGCCGGGACGGGCCGCTAGTAGATAAATAAATAAGTATTATTTGTAATTTCACAAAAGAAAAACTGAATAGAATAAAAGAGTCTATTCTTGCATTGTGTGTTTTGTGTCCCAAGCCAAAACAGGACAATATCTGACAGTCAATGCACGCACTCTCAGATTAAAGTCCAAGAGCCCACCGCTCGATTCTGCAGGTGTATTTTTATTTGATTTGATTTTTTTTCCTAACAGACTACGATGATGGCTTGGAGTAGCCTCGTCACCGTCACCGGACTTGCGGGGGAGCGGATGGCTCTCACCCCTAATGAAGCTACATTTGAATGAATTTGTTCTGGCACGGTATTTAAGTGAATCCTTTAGAGAGGAGGGGACAGACTTTTAACTATAATATAAGGGTATGCAATGAGTACATTTTATTTAAATGATCTCCTAACTTCCTAAATCCCTTTGCTTTTTCCTGATGGGATAAAATAGATAAAAAAAAGAAGGAACGGAAATGTCATTTACGATTTCGCAAAAAAAACTATTAATATCATAAAAAAATACTGAGAAGTTTTTAGACGCAAATGATATTTGTTTCGAATATTAAAAAAGACGTGTGGCACTCGGGGACTGCCGCGGTATAGCTATTGCATAGCATCGTCCGATTTCGGAGCAGCTCGTCTCGATTCGTGTGAGTTTCGTAGAGTCGTACAATACGTCTAACCGCACGCACACAAACACCGTGCCGAAGTCTAACTATCGAGTTTCTTGCCGGTGTCTTCTCGATAGAATCGGCTTTCCGAACCGGTGGTAGAATTACTTATTTATTTAATACAATGACGATTTATAAGTGCATGTTAATGCCTATATAAATAAAGAAATTTTGACTTTGACTTTGACTTTGACTTTGACTTTGAAACGACGTTAGACGATTGTGAGGTTTTTAGTTACGGAATTTCTTGGTTCGGTCGCCGCGCTCAAAGCCCGCGATAAAAGCTATGCAATAGCTTAAAAGTAAATAATATTTTAGGACAGTATTTTATCGATGTCCGTGCATGGCCGAAAATGACCATTTCCCTTTGACCGAGGCGTCCCCGGTTCTAGTCCGGGTTCGGGCAAAATTTGTGCGTGTTTTTCTGTAAAGAAATTACTCCTGGAGTGAGGAAGTTGGTTGCACGCCTGTGCCTGGGAAAGCACGTTAAGCCGGTGGTCCTGCACCCGATCTCTCACGGTCAAGTCAGATTGCCGTCACACCGAACTATGAGGGTAAGGGAACAGAGAGTGCACTTGTGTTTGCAGACTTGTGCACTATAATTGTCCTGCTCAGTTGCCTGATCTCCATTAAGATGAGCCGCCTTAGCCGAAATCGGTCGGAAACCTAATTTTTTTATTTTTATTTATTTGGAACAGTAAACAATTACATAACAACAAATTCTTATCAATAAGTACTAATAGATATGTAATCAAATGCACTATTCACATATTACTTATAATACATTATTATAATACGGCGAGAACATTAACAATAGCTGAGCGGTAGTTAGTAACATACCTACAGAAGCCGTGCAGCTTGTCAATAGTGCTACTAGAAAGTTTGAAAAAATACAATATTGCACTCACATAAAACAAAACAATATTATTATGGCATTTTACAGCTTTATACCTCATTTTACATGTCTTGTATTAGGGATCCACCTACAGAAATAATAATAAGATAAAAATAAAACCAGTTAGAATCACCTAAAAATCAAACCAAACCAGCTTAATATTTTATTTATATTATTGCGACCTGTGTACGATTATTTTTTGCAAGAACACCAATAGTAACTACGTAAGTATTTAAGTTAAAATCGCTTCTGATAGAAATAAAAGCTGGATCGTGAGTACGTGGGAAGGTAATCTATTTCCACTCCCCCCCCTTCCCCCCACTTTGAAACAACGATTGAGAACACAATACATTCTTTATTATTCACAAACAGTTTAAACCAGTATTGTTGCGGTGGCCACGATGTTTTGTAATCGTTCCAAAGAATTTTCATTCGGACAACAATAACGCTAGGCTTTTTTTGTGAACCACATATACATATAGAGATATTTTTTAAGATAGATATTTAAACCGTATAATCAAACAATCGTACATTTATGAAGAAGTAGAGATACGATTATTGTTCACACCATCTCGCCTTAAGGTCATCATGATCATCATCATTAGCCTATTCCTGTCCACTGCTGGACATAGGCCTCCACAATGGGGAATATTTACACATTTTTTTTATTATCCTAAATAAATCTTTAATATTGAAGAATTAAGAATATAATTTTATTTTTCAATTTACTTTAACGACAGCAGAGATATACCTGTTTAAAGTTCCTGAGTAGACAGAGAGATCCGATGACGTCAAATTACACTACTACGGCCATACGCAATCTATACAAAACTCTGTTTTGTAAGAAAGAGATGGAAAATTAACTTTAATTCATTATAAAGCCTTCGTTTTTGAACCGATTTCCACTTCAAATTCACATTGTATTATACAGCGTGAAATTTTAGTGGTTGTTTTCCCGCAGTAAAATGATTCTATCTTAGTAGTACAATAGATTTGTGCAGTTCTTTTTTGTTAAAATCAATAAATGCCGGTTTTACGAAAGGTTTAGCCGAAACTCGAAAGCACGATCGAGCCGCTTTATGACTTAGCTTCTTTGGCTTTAAGCATCGATTTTATGCGGCAAGCAGTTGATTACGTCACATCTTATAAAAGAACGATAGCTTTTGTCTTTTTCGAGTTGGAAAATTATTATTTTGAAAATTTAGAAAAAAAAAAAAATCCAGATATAATTTGCATGATTCGATAGTATTACTAAAGGCAAATCGTTCTGCCACGTGAAAACAACCACTAAAATTTCACGGTGTATTTTGAAGTCTATTTGCATAAGTTGTTGAAAAAATAAAGATTGCCGGTTAATGCATATTCCTTATTGCACGCCACTTCTCTAAGATGCCCTCAGGCTAGGTGGACGGCTGGTAGGAGCTGGATGCGAGTAGCCGAAGATAGACAGAAGTGGCGTGGACAAAACCCTCATGAAACAGCTGGTCTTCCTACGCTTTAATAAAAGTACCTGACTTTGTTTTCTTACCTAATAAATCAAGATAGCCGTGACAAGGGTAGGCCGTGAGAAATTCAACCCATTACGCATGTTGACTTGGAAAACTGCTGAGCGGTTAGAAAGAAAATGGTCCTTTAGAACAAAAAAGACTCGGGTAAGCGCTCAATGAAAATATGATTAAAAAAAACACGACGTCACATACATGGATCTGATCCCGTGGTAAGTAGCTAAAGCCAGCCAGCCATGGCGGCCGATCTCAATTGAGATCAGCCAAGTGCGCAGGACATATTATAGTGCACAAGTGTGCGCGCAAACACAAGTGCACTCTCTATTCCCTTACTCTCATAACTCGGTGAGACGGCAATCCGACATGACCGATGAGAGATCGGGGCAGGACCACCGGCTTAACGTGCTTTCCGAGGCACAGGCGTTCAACCGCCAGCTTCCTAACTCCGGGCTGAGTTATTTCATCACAGAAAAACTCACTCAAATTTTGCCCGACCCCGGACTCGAACCGGGGACCTCTCGGTCCTTACGCCTCTCTATCCGTGACAGATAGACGTGCAGAAAACGAAGGTTAATATTATTATTAGATAGCTGTTGGCACCTTTAGTCCGATGGTAAGTGGCCGTGAGGTCCATATATGAGGTCTTTAGCATAATATAACCTATTGAGGGCCTGTATCATGTAGATGCCGTTGCTTGATTAATTTCAAACCCGTTAAAAAATATTAATTAGAAAACGTTGTGGTGTGAAAGAAGATGTAGTGTCTAATGTTGAGAAAGGTATGCTTAGGATGGTTTGGTCATGTTGATAGGATGAATAATCAAATTTTTTATTCATTTTCTCACTTTTTCCTATATTTGCATTATATGACAATGCTTCATACCAAATTTCAAGATTCTGAGTTTACGAGAAGTACCCTGTAGGTTTTGATTCCTTTGCGAGTGTCGAAAATAGTTGAATATATCGACATAATCGGCTGTATCTTATGATTGGCTTAGCTTAGAAGTTTGATATTTTCACAGCTTTAAGGAATAATAGACTTGAGTATTTCATGTGAATTTCAGCTAGATACGTCCACGCGTTCTTGAGATAAAGGCTCTTAACAAACAGACAGACAGACGGACAATAAAGTGATCCTATAAGGGTTCCGTTTTTTCCTTTTGAGATACGGAACCCTGAAAACGATTTATGAAAGGAATATATAGAGAAAATGGAAATGTCTACAGGGGAAGGCCAAGAAAGACCTTCCATGACCAAATAGGTCAAATTTTGAAGAAGGGTCAAATCAATCGACGAGCGTGCATGAAGAGATTGATGGATGTGAAAGTGGTGTACCAGGACCGTAGCACATGGCAGGAAGTGATCTCTGCCTACCCCTCTGGTATAAAGGCATGATTTAATGTATGTATGAAAAATACTGTCATTAACCTCAAAATGGCCGAAATCCCTCCGTAGTTCAGTAATGAAGAACTTAATATTTAGACAGCAAAATAACAGTTCCCGTCAGATGAGAACAAACAAATTTGAGCCTTGTCCCTAAATAAATAAGTCACATAATGCTTAAACTTTCGCTTGTCCTTGTGGGTTCATTATTAAGCTATGCGCACATGCGAACAGTTTAATGGTGAAGGAAAACATCGTGAGGAAACCTGCACACCTATGAAGAAATTCTAAGGTTGTGTAGTCGGCCAACCCGCACTTGGCCAGCGTGGTCGACTAAGGCCTTATCGCCCTAGTTTAGGGTAGGCCCGTGCCCCAGCAGTGGGGACTATATTAGCTGATGATGATGATGATGATGTTTGTTATTGGTACCCGGTATAGGTTCATATCCATTTAGTGAAAAGTTGTTATTTTATTATTTCAACTAGCCGTGCCAGCGACTTCGTTCGCGTTTCCCCCGTTTTTTACACATTTTCCATGGTATCTTTGCTTCTATTGGTCGCAGCGTGATGTTATATAGCCTAAAGCCTTCCTCGATAAATGGTCTATACAACGCAAAAGATGTTTTTCAAATCGAACAAGTAGTTCCTGAGATTAGCGCGTTCAAACAAACAAACAAACAAACAAACTCTTCAGCTTTATAATATTAGTATAGATTAGACGGTTCAATTTTATTCACTTGTCTTTATTTAGATTCTCCCGAAGTGAAAAGAGTGCACTTTACTATTAAAGTATAGAAATAAGCAAAATGTTTAATGTATTTGTTTGTTTATATTCATCGGCTCTCATTGAAATCTCTCACAAAATTTTTCAAGTTAACTCCAAACTCGCAAAACGTTTCACGTAGCCATTCTGTTTGTTTAATGCCAGGCACACACGCTAGATACAGAGTCGTTGACCTTAAAAGTGTCTTACCTCATCAGGAGTCCTTATCAAAGTACACAACAACGCAGAAAATATTAGTCTTTATGGGTCTACACGCGATATTAGGAGTAGCAAATACATAGCTAGCTGAGTTCGCTCGCGACCACGATTGGTGTAACCCAGTCTGCACGTCGGGCAATAAGTATCTATGTATTTGCTACTCCTAATATCGCGTTAGACCTATAACGACTAATATTTAGTGTAATGGAACGCGATAGCTCAAAATCAAACGCAGAAAATATTACACAACATCACTTACACTGATCTGATCCCGTGGTTAGTAGCTTAAGCACTTGTGTTACGGATATCAGAATCAACAGTGGATACACAAATATACTTAAAAATATATAACTAGTGATCCGCCCTAGCTTCGGGTATATAATAAATAAAAACTGTCGTCTTGAATCCATCTTTATATTAAATAAAAAATCAAAATCCGTTGCGTAGTATTAAAGATTTAGGCAAAGAAACATACATATGTACGTACAGACAGATGCGGGGAGCGACTTTGCTTTATACTATGTCACTACATACACAAACCTAGACACAGAATAAATTTACAGTTAGCCATTTACCGAGTAAGAGTTTAGGCTATTATAACATCTCGCTGCGACCAATAGGAGCAAAGAAACAATGGAAAATGTGTAAAAATACGGGATGAAAACGCGGACGAAGTCGCCGGCAGAGCTAGTAGATTTATAAGCTCTTAGGCCCGCCATACACGGACCGCTCGAGCAGTTAGCCAGTGATCAACATACACGGACCGCTCTTGCAGTCATAGTCAACAGCTTATGCCTGGCGACTGCTTGAGATTTCATCGTGCTGCTAACTGCTCGGAGCAGTTATGACTGCTCTACGGTTCCGAGGATGTGTGTACGTAGAATCTGTTGTTTACTATGCAGCCGCTTCAAGCAGTCCGTCCTGACTGCTTGAAGCTGTCCGTGTATTTCGGCCCTTAGCCGTGTTAGTATCCCGTTGAGACAGAACCTTAATGGTATTGTGTTTTGTACATGTCTGTCCATTCGTTTAATGTAGCAATTTTATGGCCACTAGCAGAGACAAGCTTAGTTCATGACAAGACGTTTGCTTTCAACATTTCTGCTTTAGGGAACCCCGTTGGAGACAGTTAGTACTCTTAAGACTATGCTATATCCGTTTCCTTGCAAGTGGAAAGACCTAACCTAGGGGTAATTACCCTCGCGGGGTAATACTGGATAGACTGGCTCGGTGGAACAGTGGTTAGTGACCCAGGTTTAGTACACAGGATGTCCTGAGTTCGATTAGTATTTCATGAAAATCTTTTTGCGGAATAAATTATTTCATTTCATTTCATATCATATCACCGACCAGGAAGAATAGTTGTATGACTGACGTGTCTGGGTGTGTTTTTAAATAATAAATAAATAAATAATAATAAATCTTTTACAACATCACAAACATTGATCTGATCCCGTAGTAAGTAGCTTAAGCACTCAAGCATCAGAATCAACAGTGGATACACAAATATACTTAAATATATTTAATAATATACCCAGACACGGAACACACACCGATGATTGTCGCACAAATATTTGTCCCGAGCGGGAATCGAACCCACCCACTCTTGGAACCGTAGGTAGTAAACCTGGGTCACTAACCACTGTTCCACCGAGCCAGTCCAGTTAAATATATTTAAGTATATTGGTTCTTAAGCTACTTATCACGGAATCAGATCAAGGAAGGATGCTGTTATTTATTTTATCAGTCATCATCATCGGTCATGTCGGATTGCCGTCTCACCGAATTACGAGAGTTAGGGAATAGAGAGTGCATTTGTGTTTGCGCGCCCACTTGAGCACTGTAATAATATTATGTCCTGCACTATGACTGATCTCAATTGAGATCGGCCGCCATGGCTGACATCTGTCGGACGCCTACATGTGTTTCAAGGGGTAATGATGACCATAGCAGTTACTTGTCTCTAACACTGTATTTCAAATTGACATATGAGCACAGTGTGACTAAGTTGTTACTCAAATTTATGATATTATACACCGGTTAGGATTTTCCTATCTCTTAACTCTACCAAACCATCTTTCAACAATACCTTGTAAAATATCCCTGCCTTCTTTTTATGATCAGAATTGTATACCTTAACTTTTCACTCCACATAATCTTTGCACTCAGACATTTATCAGATTCTATGATCCGTAGCTAAGCAAATTTACTCGTAGCAAACTACGAGAATTCGTAGCACGTAGTCGCTACGATGGCTACGACGTAGTACGGAAATTGAAATTGTGTCCGAAATTATGAACTTGGATTTAACAAGTAATAAAACTTTTATTTTTTTAATCAAATACTTAGGAAATTCGGTTTTTGCGTGAACGGTTTCGAATATCTATTCATCTTTACAAAATGTCATAAATATCATTGATATCTCCATGACCAAATAGGTCAAATCTTAGTCGTAAAATGGTGTGCCGGGACCGTAGCACATGGCAGGAAGTGATCTCTGCCTACCTCTCTGATACAAAGGCGTGATTTTATATATGTATGTTTTCATCTTAATGACGTGTTATTTGCAATAAATTATTATTTTCGTGCCCTGAGAATTTGGCTACTATTCATTGAGATCGGCCGCCAAGAACGTGATCTGTCGGACACTTTTTCAGATGAGAAAATAACACGATAGTCTTCTTCATTCCATATGTGTAGGGGTTATTTAGAATAGAATAGAAAGTATTTATTGATCATAAAAACATACAAAGCTAAAATCAAACATACACATAAAAAATATATTTATGATCAAAAGGTTCTGCCTCAGCATGTGCCGTAGCAGCCGCAAGGACGCGACGGCGCTGATGTTCAGGCAGAACCTTTGATGACGCGACAGAAGGAAAATAAAGATGGCTGAATACAATTAAAAAGTAAGTAACTTTTCGTTTAAGATTAGCAGTACAAGTCAAATAGAGAAAGAGTCTCTAGAGATCCTTGTAAACAAAAGCGTGACCTGGTTTTGAATTTCACATTCACTTTTTGTTGGATTATTTTTTCGGTAATTTAATTGAGATTGAGCGCTCGTTAAGATATACATTTGTGTATTCTATCATTAAGACGTAATAATTTCTTGATTGGGTATACAATTTATTAATTTGACAGCCTGTTGGTCTATTGGTAGCAAGCGCTGCGTAAGGACCGAGAGGTCCCCGGTTCGAGTCCGGGATCGATTAAAATTTGTATGAGACTTTCTGTAAATAAATTATCAGCCCGGAGTTAGGAAGTTGGCGGTTGCACGCCCGTGCCTCGGAAAGCACGTTAAGCCGGTGGTCCTGTGCCCGATCTCTCATCGGGCATGTCGGATTGCCGTCTCACCGAACTATGAGAGTAAGGGAACAGAGAATGCACTGTTTCAAACTTGTGCACTTTAATATGTCCTGCGCACTTGGCTGATCTTAATTGAGATCGGCCGCCAAGGCGGAAATCGGTCGGACGCCTTATAATTTATTATTTCTACTTAGCCCGCGTGACCTCGTTTATCACTCAAAACATTACTCTTTATTAGTATGAGTCAATTAATGAATAGCTTTTCAGGTTATTTTGTTTACCAAAATTCAGGCCAAATAATTTTAAAATTTATTGCCTTGATTTGAAATATATAGTCTAATCTATGTTCAAAGATATTTATTTCTCATAAGAATTACAAATCATTTACTGAGAAAACAGTTTACTAGAGAGTAGAAACTGACTGACTGACATATCAAAGCACAGTCTAAACGGCTAAACTTACGCACTAGAATTTTGGTAGGGACGTAGATTAGGTACCGTAGTGCACCTCCACTAAGAAAGGAATTTGGAAAATTCCCACAGGAACGGGAATTAGCTGGAAAATCTTCTTGTATGAAAAATCTAAACCCCTTTAGTTAGACGCTTGAAATTTGGCATGCAGGTACCATAGTAAACTTAAAGCTTAGTTGCAAAAGGATATTGCACAATTCTAACGGAAACGGGAGTTATTGGAAAAAAACTTTTGTACGATACAACCGAACCTAAATCGCGTAAAATAACTATTCCACGCGGACGAAGTCGCGGGCCAAGCTAGTACATCATAAAGCAAAAATAAATTCATTATAATATAATTAAAAATTTGACTGGCTCGGTGGAACAGTAGCTAGTGACCCAGGTTTACTACCAACGGTTCCAGGAGTCGTGGGTTCGATTCCAACTCGGGACAAATATTTGTGTGACGAACATCGGTGTTTGTTCCGTGTCTAGGTGTATTATTAAATATATTTAAGTATATTTGTGAATCCACTGTTGATTCTGATACCTGTAACACAAGTGCTTAAGCTATACCACGGGATCAGATCAATGTATGTTATGTTGTGAAATATTTATTTATTTATCAGGCCTGAACGAATTCGATATAAAAACGACGAATCCCTGATAAATTCGCTTCTTTTTTCTCATTTCGTGTTCGAGTTGTGAACTTTTGGTTTACGGTAAATTGTACGGCTTTTTGTCTGTACGGAGTTTCGTTATTGGCAGAGTTTTCGAAGAGGCAATGTTGTTAGATCCATGCGTTTTGTAATAAATATTCTCGTGAATCCAAATACTTCGGACCGGGATGAGAAAATTGGAGAGCTTACAAAAGTCAAGAGTTACGGTAATCAGTTATTAAACAGTTAGGTAAAATGCGTCGATGGCCGAGTGGTTAAAGTCATTGCTTGCCATGCGAGAGGTCGCCAGTTATAACCCCGCCAGGTACCAATGTGTTTTTCAAATTTAAAATTCATATGTACCATCATTCGACGCTTTGACGGTGAAGGAAAACATCGTGAGGAAACCAGCACACCTGAGAAATTTTTCAACGGTGTGTGAAGCCATGTCAGAGGCCTACGGACGGTTTGAAAACTCTGACACCAGGTTGTTCATCAACCATACTATAAGAAGAAGAAGGTATAGTATGAATCTATATCGGTTACCAATAACAAAAGACGTGTGGCACTCGGAGACTGCCGCGGTATAGCTACGATTCGTGCGATTTTTTTATATTCATTGCTTCCGTAGTGAAGCCAATAAGTAACACTATCAAAGGTTATCAAAATATTTTAAAGGTAAATGTGAAAAAAACCTTTATTGATTTTGTAAAATCTAAGCAATGGTTGCGGAAAAGATTCGAAAGCTTAACAAATTTCGAATTTATTATATTAAACAAAATTCACGAGTGAAATTCACATGTAACTTCATAAAATCCTTACTAATATTATAAATCCGAAAGTATCTCTGCCTGTCTGTCTGTCTGTTACGCTTTCACGCATAGAGACGTTTAACGGGTAAAACATTACTTCCTTATAGCGCAGTCGGTTATAAAGTAGCCTATATCCTTTCATAGGCTCTGGACTATATCTGTACCAAATTTCATTTAAAGCCGTTCAGTACTCTATGCGTGAAAGCGTAACAGACAGGCAGACAGAGTTACTTTCAGATTTATCATATTAGTAAGGATGTTTAACACTGTAATTTGTAAGCCTACTTGGTGTTTTTAGGATTTTGATAAAGCAATTTCCTAGTAAGTATCGATTTAGTTTCATTTAGTTACGACAAAGATGAATCTTGTTGTCTTTTACTCTATTTAAATGACAGCAACAGGTAGAGTCTTGTTATGCATAGAATATTTAGTTTTTCATTCACTTTAAGAATGAATAATTTATAACGTAACTAATTTTACGGATAAAACTCGCGTGTATTGTTATTCCAAACATATTATTTAGAGACCCGATGTTTCGAGCTCTTTACAGCGCTCGTGATTACAGGCAAGACTCTCAGTTTCTAAATAATATATGTTAGAATAACAATACACGCGAGTTTAATCCATAAAATTAGTTTTGTTCCAAAAAAAATAATTTATTTTAAGAAAAATAAATAAGTAAGAGATAATTTGATTTTTGCCGTTTTTTAGTCATAAAATGCACTAGAATATTTAGTTAAATAACTATTAAATTCATTGTAAAATTAAATAATAATGTTTAATATGATACTGAACCCTCCAACATTACGTCGACACGCATCCTACCGGTTTTCACGCATTTCCCTAACAACGGATGTTACAAAACTACTATTTTCATTTTCCTAAACAAAAAAAATACCAAAATGACGCGAATCAAAACTACCACATTTACGTAGCACAAAAAAAAATCAAAACCAAAGTATCCCGATTTTCCCGTAACACTTTAAAACACAAGGTCAACTTTAACATAACCAAACCGATTTTAAGCCACGCTAATTTGCGCTACGGGCGCATCGTAGCAGCATACTTATACATATTCAAACATCTTACCTTCCGAGTATATTGTAGGGCCCTCCTCTAACCACACAGGGACTCATTAAAATTGTCTGTATCGTGACACAAACACTCCGAGCGCACGACCGCCTCCTTCGGGCGGCGCAAATCGACTGAAGGGAAATAGCTACCGCTCTCTATATATACAGGGTGGAAGGGAGTAATCGTAAATGGGTGGACTAGGGCCGGCACGCGGGTTTGTTTTGCATTTAACACAGGTGGCGGAATCTGTATCGGGGGGTTTTTAGAGTGGAAAAAGGACACAGTGTTTGCGATTGGAAGAAGTTGTTCGTAATACAGACGATGTTTTGTAAAGTTAATATTAATACTAGTGGTCCCGATGAACATTATGCCTAGCCAAAATTAGTTAAATCGGCGCAGCCGTTCTTGAGTTTTAGGGAGACTAAGGAACAGCAATTATATTTATATTTATATAGATTCGTATTGCACTAAGTTACTGAAATAATTGTAGCTCCTCTTGTAACTAGCTGACCTCATACTAAGCAGAGCTTGTACTAAGACTGTCAGGGACTGATATACAAGCGTAGATAGTTATAAATACATACTTTAATATACTATCGATATCGAGACACGGAACAAACTCAAATGTTCATCATATGAATGTCTGTCCCAGATGAGAATCGAACCCAGGACTCTTGGAACACTAACCTGTTCCACCAAGCCTGTTGACCGTTTCCAAATGCAAATTGGTAGAGTTTACACAAACTTAGAATTTCTTCACATGCATAAAAGTCCCCCCGCGATTTTTGCCTTCAGAGTAAGAGAGTTAAATAACTTACTTAATAATATCAAATTTCATTATACATTGATACTTGATGGGGATTGAACCATAGACCTAATGGCATTAACCTAATTAGTGGTCTAATACCACGCTTTGGTAACGAAAAATTAAAAAAAGTTTTTACAAGCAAGCTTTTTATTCATGCACTATATTTTTAGCTCTAATATCTTAGAAGTGAGAGCCATCCGCTCCCCCGCAAGTCCGGTGATGATGACGAGGCTACTCCAAGCCATCATCGTAGGGGTGCGAGACATCCGCTCCCCCGCAAGTCCGGTGATGATGACAAGACTACTCCCAGCCATCATCGTATGTCAGTTAAGAAAAAAAAGGGCTTTTTTTAGTGTATTATTTTAATACAGTTTTAATGTTATAAAATAATGAATAATGAGTTCGCTCGCGACCATGATTGGTGTAACCCAGTCGAAACGTCGGGCAGTAAGTGGCTATGCAATTGCTACTCCTAATATCGCGTGTAGACCCATGAAGACTAATATTTAGTTATAAAAACTCCTCGCAGATTTGAATTTTTACAAACAAGAAAACTACATAAAACCTTGTCAAAATGTACATTAATTTTTTTTCCCTAGTTATCGCATTTACGCCTTCTTACTTCTAGCTTATAGGATAAAGTACTCACCCTCAGTACGGTAACTACAATCCCTTTTGTAAAGACATTTTTGGCTCCATAATACAACTGGTCCATTCTATGGAAAGAAATTTGTGTAGGACATCCTTCTTATTACATTTTTAACTTAGAAAATGATAATATTGCTTACTATCCTTGCTTATATTATAAACCGCCTCGGATCTATTGGTAGCGAGCGCTCCTTTTTGAAGTCGGTTAAAAATAACAAAGTATTTATTTGCAAATACATTATCATAATGCCCGTTGTGATACCGTTTTAAGACCCGTTTCAATTAACCCGTATTTTGGCCGTTTGTTCGTTGGCTGCATGAGTTCTTAAGGTTGTGTATCAGAAGGGTTCCCAAGTGCTAGACAGTTAATATTCATGTATTTATACACCGTGAATTTTAAGTGGTTGTTTTCCCGCAGCAAAATGATTCTACCTTAGTAGCAAAATAGATTTGTGCAGTTAATTTTTATCAAAACCAACAAATGTCTGTTTTACGAAAGGTATAAGTGAAACTTTAAAGTACGTTCGAACCACTTTATTACTTAGGGCGTAGAGCTTCTTTAGCTTTAAGCATTGATTTCATGCGGCAAGCAGTACCTGAATACGTCACATCTTAAAAAACAACGATAGCTCTTCTCGTTTTCGAGTTGGAAAATTATTATTTTGAAAATTAGAAAAAAAAAATTCTTGTTTCAAGGAATAATTTGCATGATTCGATAGTATTACTAAAGGCAAATCGTTCTGCCACGGGAAAACAACCACTCAAATTTCACGGTGTATTGTTGTATATGTAGGCAGAAGGGGTATGTAACTACATAATTAACAATGAATAAAACGTCAGGTCTATCAAAACCGATCTAATACTTTATTACTTTCTTTAATGAGAACCATATCCATCACTTATCACTTTTATCAAAGTATAACCATAGCAATTGTAGCAAATGCCTAAGACATAAACTACAATTAGAGTTTGATTTATTAATTACAAATTGCACAGCAGCAGTTTTATAATTAACGATAATAATTAATTCGACAATCGAATTAATTATCCAAAGGTGTCTAGGATAAGCTATTGCAACGGTACAACGAGTGTTCCGTGCCACGCCAGAGCCAAGACTGCCTGCACTGTTCAAAGTGAGCGCCTTTTATAGTCGAGTCGAGCGGCGAGGGGGAGTGACTAACGACGCAGCTGGTCGGTGACGTGACCCGTGCACGTGCAGCTTGTTACTCATTCTATAATGAAGGCGAGCGATGTGACTCCTGCTGACACGGCCAACCTGACTAGCGGTCGTCCTCGAACGCTTCAACTAAAGCATGTCTAGATTTCTGTAACAAAAGCATCGTTCGATCATCCTGACAAAATTAATTAGTCCGGTCTATAATGACCCTGCAAATCAATTAGTTCTGGTCTGGTCTACATTAACCCTTCAGATGTATTACAATTAACCCTTCAGAAATATTATTACAATTAACCCTTCAGATATATTACAATTAACCCTTCAGATATATTACAATTAACCCTTCAGATATATTACAATTAACCCTTCAGATATATTACAATTAACCCTTCAGATATATTACAATTAACCCTTCAGATATATTACAATAGTTCTGGTCTGGTCCACATCGACCCTTCGTATATCTCACACTTTGCTCTGGTCCGGTCTCTAATTAGACCCTTCAGGCACTAGTATTGGTCCGGTTCCCTCTCCTTTTTTTTTTAAAGAACCCTTCAACACTAGCCAGTTTCGGTCCGGCCACGTGCCCTTCAAAACTCTGCTTCTTTTTTTTTTTTTTACTTTACTCTTTTTTTTACTTTACTTTTTTTTTATACCAGTTTTGGTCCGGCAAACAGCCCTTCAAAACTCTGCTCTCTTTTTTTTTTTCATTCTCTTTTTTTTATACCTTACGACCATATAAACCCTTAAAAGACATTTCCTGTGACACATTTTTTATTGACCAAGTAGTGGGTGTGGATCTCATCCCACTTCTGATGTAGGCAGAAGGGGTATGTAACTACATAATTAACAATGAATAAAACGTCAGGTCTATCAAAACCGATCTAATACTTTATTACTTTCTTTAATGAGAACCATATCCATCACTTATCACTTTTATCAAAGTATAACCATAGCAATTGTAGCAAATGCCTAAGACATAAACTACAATTAGAGTTTGATTTATTAATTACAAATTGCACAGCAGCAGTTTTATAATTAACGATAATAATTAATTCGACAATCGAATTAATTATCCAAAGGTGTCTAGGATAAGCTATTGCAACGGTACAACGAGTGTTCCGTGCCACGCCAGAGCCAAGACTGCCTGCACTGTTCAAAGTGAGGGCCTTTTATAGTCGAGTCGAGCGGCGAGGGGGAGTGACTAACGACGCAGCTGGTCGGTGACGTGACCCGTGCACGTGCAGCTTGTTACTCATTCTATAATGAAGGCGAGCGATGACTCCTGCTGACATATACAACAAATAAAATAAAAAATGACGTGTGGCACTCGGGGACTGCCGCGGTATAGCTGTTGAATAGCGTCGTCCGATTTCGGAGCAGCTCGTCTCGATTCGTGCGAGTTTCGTAGAGTTGTACAGTACAATACGTCTAACCGCACGCACACAAACACCGTGCCGAAGTCTACCGAACTGAAACGACGTAAGACGATTGTGAGGTTTTTTCGTTACGGAATTTCTTGGTTCGGTCGCCGCGCTCAAAGCCCGCGATAAAAGCTATGCAATAGCTTAAAAAATGGAAATGCTCGTTATCAGAAACAGCATTAGGTAAATGATACGGAACCATCCTACACAAATCAGGTTTGCACCTAACCTGTTGATTTTTTTTCATCTTAGTTTCTCAAAGCTTGTACTCATGATAATACTCTGCCTTAATGACTCTTCCTTTCGCAAACATCTTTGAAGTGAACCTAGAATTAATTAAATCTAAACATTTGCTACAATAAAACAGAGCGATTCAATTTCAGCTGTTAAAAGCGTCGATGGCCGAGTGGTTAAGGTCGTTGCTTGCCATGCGAGGTCGCCAGTTCAAACCCCGCCAGGTACCAATGTGTTTTTCAAATTTGATTTGAAAAACACATTGATACCCGGAAAAATGAATGCTACATATGAAATTCATATGTACCATTCGACGCTTTAACGGTAAAGGAAAACATCGTGAGGAAACCTGCACACCTGAGAGATTTTTCAACGGTGTGTGAAGCCATGTCAGAGGCCAACGGGCGGTTTAAACTCTGACACCAGGTTGTTCATCAACCATACGAGAAGAAAAAGATTTCAGCTGTTAAGTTAACTTAAGTAGTTTAAACACTATGGTCTATCAGTGGAAAGTTAAAGGACGATTTATAAGTGCATGTAAATTGCCTATACGCTGTGAAAAATTTAGTGGTTATTTTCCCGTGGCAGAACGTCTTTAGTAATACTATCGAATCATGCAAATAATTCCTTGAAAAAAAAAATTTTTTTTCAAATTTGGCATTATAATAATTTTCCAACTCGAATACGAGAGAAACTATCATTATTTTATAAGATGTGACGTAATCAGGTACCGCTTGCCGCATGAAATCGATGCTTAAAGCTGAGAAGCTCTACACCCTAAGTAATGAAGCGGTTCGAACGTGTTTTCGAGTTTCGGTTATACCTTTCGTAAAACGGGCATTTATTGATTTCAATAGAAAAGAACTGCACAATCTATTGTGCTACTAAGATAGAATCATTTTACTGCGGGAAAACAACCACTAAAATTTCACGGTGTATAAATATAGACATATTGATTTTGATACACAATCTTTCAAAACACTTAAAAGTATGAAATAAGTTTAATTTTCAGCCATCAGGATTCAAACACGATATCTTCCGTCATAGAAACTGCGATCAATAAGTAAACGTGCCTGTTAGCCCTGTGGGACTACATTATACCATTGGTTGGAAAACAAACAACATCTGAATGAAAGCAACTTCCTCAGAATCTAAATAGCATTATTATTATTCGCTTTATTGGACAGCGGTTCTCAAACTTTGAATAAATAAATATCTGGGACATTTCCACACACGATCATCTGACCCCAAACTAAGCAGAGCTATGGGCGTCAGATACGTTATACATACATAGATCTTTATTTTAGCGGTTTTTCTAGTTCCATCATCATCATCAGCCCATATGTATACGGTACCCCTAAAGAGGCACGGGCCTAGCTTAAACTAGGGCAATAAGGCCTCAGTCAACCACGCTGGCCAAGTGCGGGTTGGTCGACTACGCAACCTTAGAATTTCTTCGTAGGTACGCAGGTTTCCTCACGATGTTTTACCTTCACAGTTAAAGCGTCGAATAATCGCACATCTGAATTTCAAATTTGCAAACACAGTGGTACGTGACGGGGTTTGAACTGGTGATCTCGCATGGCAAGCAACGACCTTAACCACTCTGCCATCGACGTTTTTTATTTATGTTTTTTGTTGACTTATAAATATTTGGGACACCTCCACACACAGCCACCTGACCCCAAACTCGCATAATTTTATTTTTCTCTTGATTAAAAGAAAAAAGTTTGAGAACCACATTACATCGGCTACCGTTATGTTGATATATGATAACACTGCTTTTGATATGAATAATAAATAAAA
Source organism: Maruca vitrata (assembly GCA_039566165.1). Lineage (NCBI taxonomy): Eukaryota > Metazoa > Arthropoda > Insecta > Lepidoptera > Crambidae > Maruca > Maruca vitrata. Next base: position 2,586,726 of record CM076942.1, on the reverse strand, counting down.
AAACATATAACAGTGCTTCCCAGATAAGGGTTTGCTGAGATGAGAGTGCACAAACGAACAGATGAACGAACATACATTTAATCCAAAAATCAAGGTTTTATGTGTCTAGCCCACAGGAATTTTCAGCCTTAAGGTGGTAGAACCTTAGATTTTTTTTTTATACACAACATCACATACATTGATCTGATCCCGTGGTAAGTAGCTTTAGCACTTGTGTTACAGATATCAGAATCAACAGTGGATACACAAATATACTTAAATATACTTAATACACACCCAGACACGGAACAAACACCGATGTTCGTCACACAAATATTTGTCCCGAGTGGGAATCGAACCCACGACTCTTTGAACTGTAGGTAATGAACCTGGGTCACTAGCCACTGTTCCATAGAGACAGTCAAAAGGTGCACTCTCTGTTCCTCTCATAGCTCGATGAGACGGCAATCCGACATGACCGATGAGAGATCCGGCGCGGGACCACCGGCTTAACGTGCGTTCCGAAGCACAACCGCCAACTTCCTGACTCCGGGCTGAGTAATTTCTTTACAGGAAAACTCACACAAATTTTGCCCGACCGGACTCGAACCGGGGACCTCTCGGTCTTAACGCAGCGCTTGCTACCAATAGACCAACGAGGCAGTTAAATGATGGGCTTATCATATCCCTACTATAGTATCAATATTCTCAGAACCCATAAAGTCAGTCGTCTCATTTCAATCCAGCTAGAACTAATGTCCATAATTTAATTCCTAAAGAAGCGACCTCCATAGAAATGTATCTATCCCGCTCTGACATACGAGTCATATCAGCCGTCTCGTTTCCACTGAAAAATACATGACTTCCCTAAGACCTGGTTTTCTATTAGCTTCGATCTCGGCGCTATGTAGAGACACCATAATTTTGGGGAATTGAGGATAGTCTCTAGTTAGTTCTGCTTTTATGATCTTTGTTAATACACACTTCATCATCTCATCATCTCAGCCTATGATGTGCACTGCTGAGCATAGGCCTCTTCCAAAACTTTCCAGCGTGACCGGTATACGGCCACCTGCATCCAACAAAACCCAGGGATATTCACCAGGTCGTCAGTCCACCTGGCAGGTGGTCGTCCCACACTGCGCTTTCCAGTACGTGGCCTCCAGGATCTTTCGGCCCTAACTACCGTACAATCTTCATGCTACTAGCCGGCCCATTGCCACTTCTGTACTCACTTAGTTGGCTATAAATACTTTAACTTTGACCAGTCATCATCCTCATCATCAGCCCGTATACGTCCCGACTGCTGAGACATGGGCCTACCCTAAACTAGGGCGATAAGGCCTTAGTCAACCACCATATTTCATTATACAAGTTTTTACATCGAGTGGGAATCGAACTCAAGACTATTGGCGTAAGAGTCAGGAGCAGTATCTCATAACTTTTTAAAATTTATAATAAGCAGTGTATTACAATACCCTTTTAGATAGGTATAAGTTTAAGTCTAAATTTTTGTGTTCTGCAACTTAAAACTAACATAATATTATTACTGTATTTTGTTTATAAGTTTATTTAAAAATATTTTTTTTTTCGTTACCATACTGAAACATGCTGTGTATGCAATGAGGGTTTTCCCGAATGAGAAATTCACAAGATGGCAATACGTAGGCGTGAGGTCCAACTGCAGCATGATTGGTTATTTTTGACGTGACATTGACAGACATGTCAATATTCACCAATCACTTAGCAGTTAGACCTTAGGTCTGCGTCTTGACATCTAGTGGATTTCTCTTACGCGAATACCCTCATTAATGGATTACTGTCATTCTATTTCATTAATTAAGATTGAAGTTTTTAGCTCGTGTATCAGACTGTAAACTGTAATAAAACTCAAATTATTTCCCGGACAATCCTACATTTACCGGACCATGTGGTCACCCCAAATCACCGCTGTATATTCAGTCCTGACAAAGGCTGCCAATATACTCACCCTAGTATACGGAGGTGTCGATTTTTTTCGATTTATTTATATTCGAAGAGGATATCATAATATGAATATTATTTTGACAAAAAGTAAAACAGAAACATCAGTGTGCAATGATAACTGAATAATATTTTATAGTGCACAAGCGTGTGCGCAAACATAAGTGCACTCATTTTTAATTATACACAACACACAGGTGACAAAAACACAAATCTTTGTCTATGGCGGGAATCGAACCCACGCCTTTTAGAATCATAACTAACTTCTGACCACTGCTCCATCGAGACAGTTCACTAGAAGACTCAATCAATAATAATAAATACATATAATGGAAAGCGAAATACAAACTATAAATAAATAAATAATAAATAAATAAATAAATATTACACAACATCACATACATTGATCTGATCCCGTGGTAAGTAGCTTAAGCACTTGTGTTACGGAAATCAGGACCAACAGTGGATACACAAATAAACTTAAATATATTTAATAATACACCCAGACACGGAACAAACACCGATGTTCGTCACACAAATATTTGTCCCGAGTGGGAATCGAACCCACGACTCTTGGAACCGTAGGTTTTGAATCTGAGTCACTAACCACTGTTCCACCGAGCCAGTCTAAAATCATCGCTCCGAATTCCAATCATTCAGTTAGAATCCTTACTGCTGGGGCACGGACCTACGCTAAACTAAGGCGATCAAGTCTTAGTAGACCACACTGCCCAAGTGCTCGTTAGTTGACTACACAACCGCATGATTCCTTGTAATAGTTTTAAGTTTTGTAAAATAAATATCAATATTAATTTATAATTTTAAAAAAAATCTACCCAAGCTACACCCAGGTGTTGTAACACCTGGGTAGCTCAGAGGAAAGAGCATACGACGCGATATCGGAAGGTCCGGTGGTTCAAGTCCCCGTTCAGGCGGGGTCATGAATGCGAATGCGAAATTTACATTAAGCTTTAATAGCATTAAAAACAACAAATAAAATATAAATATCAATTTTAATTTGAATACAGTGGTACGTGGCGGGATTTGAACTGGCGACCTCTCGCATAGTATGCAACGACCTTAACCACTCGGCGGTCGATACTCGTCACCTTATTATCAAGTATTTTTTCCCCGCTAGAACATTCAGAAAGATATAAATATAATTACGAATATTCGATCATAAATTTACCGAATCCGAAAGACGACGGCTGGACTCTTCACTACACGGCTCAGCGAAGCGGTAGTTCACAATTATAACTGTCTACAGCTCATCTGCCTCGCCGGGGTTCGAACCCTTGACAATTCGCGCGTGCCTAATACTACATCAAAGTATTCACTCAGCTATAGCGAACACGGATGTGTACGAACATACATACGTATTAAATAAATATATTGATGTCAGAAGATTTCGAATTGATTTGATTTTCAGTTAAGCATAGTCCTACTAATATTATAAACGTGAAACTTTGTATGTGGGGATGGATGTTTGTTACTCTTTCAAGCAAATACTACTAAACCCATAACAATAAAATTTGGTATGCAGGTAGCTGGAGACCCAGACTAACACATAGGCTACTTTATGCCGGAGTTCCTGCGGGAATAGAGTTTCCACGCGGATGAAGTCGCGGGCGGAAAGCTAGTACTATCGGAGTACTTGGCGGTCGACCACCTATAAGATGAAAATCGCTTGCGCTTATACGTCTGTCAGAGCAAGCCCCGCCCAAATTGTGGTTCGAGAGCCTGCAAGAATTTTTCGGTAGGTATATGAGGCAAGCTGAAAACTTGTCCTATACCTTTAATATTATAACTCAACACAAAACCGCAGACCTGGCTGAGTACCGGGGCTAAACCAAACCACCAATTTTTCTTATTTTAAAATATATTTTATAATCCAAAAAAATATAATTTGTCAGTTCACCTGACAGGTAGAAGTTCCATCGAAATAATTTGTCTTACAACGTGAGTCTTATTTTTAGTTATAAATAAAAAGATGAAAAATATTTTTGGGGGTTTGCTTTAGCCCCGCTACTCACCAGCCAGGTCTGCAGTGTCGTGCTGGGATATAATAGGAGAGGTTCAGGATAAGTTTTTAGCTTGCCTCAAATACCTACCAAAAAAATCTTGCTAGCTCTCCTACTATTGGAACGTTTTTGCTTGGATTTTGACAGATTTTCTTTAAGTGCTCTTCTATTGGCCAGTGGGCGGGGCTAATGGCGTTTAAAGAAATATATTTGAAAAGTTATTACTACCGCCAAAATTGCCGACCGTACATTATACACCGTGAAATTTTAGCGGTTTTTTTTTCGCAGTAAAATAAATCTAACTTGAAGTAAAATAGTTTGTGTAGTTTTTTTTTATTCAAATCAATAAATACCGGTTTTACTAAAGGGATAAATGAAACTCGGAAGCACGCTCGAACCGCTTTATTACTTAGAGCGTAGAGCTTCTTTAGCTTTAATCGTCAATTTCATGCGGCAAGCAAATACCTGATTTCGTCACATCTCTTAAAAGAGCTATTGCTTTTCACGCTTTCGAGTTGGATGATTATGTTTTTTGAACCATTTTTTATTTTTGAGGAAATAATTGAGTTTCGAAAAATTGGATCTTGTTTATTTTTGACAAGTGCATTGGAGTTGATATGGGGTCTAATTTGCTAGATATGCGCTTTGCTGAAACGGGATAATGTTTTATATTTAAGAATAATTAATGTTAAGTTTAATCTCATGCCCTCATGATGCAGTGCCTGAAAAGGGCAACTTTAAAGTTATTAAGCTTATATTATTGTAAGACCTATAATGTACACTTAGTTTGCAATAAAAACTTTAACTTTAACTTTTGGGACTATATTAGCCTGTCTAGCTGCAATCGGGATTGTTCCAGAGAAATTTTGAAAATGTTTGCATACTTTCTGGGTCTATGAGTCCTCACTTTACCAGCTTTTACCGATTTAAAAGGAGCAATTACAGGTGTCAATGAATCAATCTTACTCAGATTAAAAAAATGAGAGAGTAGCTTTGTGCTTTCACGCTTAAATTTTTGAGCGCGGCGACCGAACCAAGAAATTCCGTAACGAAAAAAACCTCACAATCGTCTAACGTCGTTTCAGTTCGGTAGACTTCGGCACGGTGTTTGTGTGCGTGCGGTTAGACGACGTATCGTACAACTCTACGAAACTCGCACGAATCGAGACGAGCTGCTCTGGAATCGGACGAGGCTATGCAATAGCTATACCGCGGCAGTCCCCGAGTGCCACACGTCTTTTTTATTTTATTGTTTTCATTACGAAGGGGCAATAACAACACGCAGACGAAGTCGCGGGCGGAGAACTAGTTAATAATATTATTTTCAAATCTATTGTGCTACTAAGATAGAATCATTTTACTGCGGGAAAACAACCACTAAAATTTCACGGTGTATAGTGAAAATAAAAAACATAAATGGACCATCAACTTGAACCCCACTGGCAAGCTCGAAATACGGACTGAGCAAAAAAAAAACAAAGCTAAACTTGCATTTTCGCGCCTAACACATTCAAATTACAACCAGTTCATTGACCTTTCAAAAACCTTTTGAACCCCCACCTGACCGATTACCAACAACGCCAGTAACACACAAAAATACACCATAAAAGAATAAATAGGGTGGAAAGAGTTACCATCTATTTCTGAGCGTCGTTACACAATTTTTTATTAGAGCGAAAAATTCCATCATACTAACTTGATCAAAAGGCGTGCTTACTCATCGATGGCCGAGACTCAACTGACCGTTCGGACGTTACGGATTTAAATAAGGAACGGTGGAAGCGCGGCTAATGATTGGTCAGGGGCGTCCATAGACTAATCGGCTTACTTTCTCAATCGAGCATAGACATGCTTTGATCGTTCTTACGGTCGAATAACTTTTTAATATGACAAAGGCATTATGCCGCGACTCTTAGGGATGGCTGCATGCTTCAATAGGTCGTTTACTTTGACTGATAGAGTGTGGCAAGTGTATGGTTGGGGTCCCAGGTTCTAATCTGGATCGGTGGAACAGTTGTTAGTGACCCTGCCTGGCGGTTCCAAGAGTCGTGTATTCGATTTCCAGTCGGGACAAATATTTGTGTGACTAACATCGGTGTTTTCGTGTCTGGGTGTGTTATTAAATATATTAAAGTATGTTAGTATATGCACTGTCGTGTCTGATTTCCGTTACACAAGTGCTTAAGCTTCTTACCACGGGATCAGATTGATGTAGGTATGTGATGTTGCGAAATATTAAAAAAAAATCTCGGGTGGACCTGAAAATGTATGTTAGTTTAGTGGTAATGTACACGAAGGGGTAATAAAAGAATAGAATAGAAAGTATGTCTAAAAACACTGTGGTATGTGGCGAGGTTTTAACTGACGATCTATCAGATAGCAAGCAACGACGATAACCACTCGGCCATCGACGCTTTTTTTTTACTGAATTACTTAAAAATACATTAATTACTTAATAACCAAAAGCTTTCATCGTTTTCAATTCAACTTACGCTAAGTTGGGGCTAAGCTCAGCTTATGAATAGAAGCGAGAGAACTTAATTAAACTCCTAACTTGTGTTACAATGATTCTTTGTTTCAAACAAAGATGTGCTATAGACTGGGCGGTGGACGTTATTTTTTTAAACAATATTAATCATTTCTTACATTTGATTTTTTGTTTATCTATTTGAATTGAATAGGCTCCGAAACTACTGAACACATTTGAATATTTTTTACATTGTTGGGAAGCTATATTTTACCTGAGTGACATAGGCATATATTTCATTTTTAAGCTATGCAATAGCTTTTATCGCGGGCGTTGAGCGCGGCGACCAGAACCAAGAAATTCCGTAACGAAAAAACCTCACAATCGTCTAACGTCGTTTCAGTTCGGTAGACTTCGGCACGGTGTTTGTGTGCGTGCGGTTAGACGTATTGTACGACTCTACGAAACTCGCACGAATCGAGACGAGCTGCTCCGAAATCGGACGATGCTATGCAATAGCTATACCGCGGCAGTCCCACACACGTCTCTTTTGTTTATCTATTTGAATTGAATAGGCTCCGAAACTACTGAACACATTTGAATATTTTTTACATTGTTGGGAAGCTATATTTTTCCTGAGTGACATGAGGCTATATTTCATTCTTTTTAAATGGGGACCCATACTTAAATTACGACAAAGTGTAAAAATTTCAATGGTAGGAAGTGATCTTTGCCTACCCCTCTGGGGAAAAGGCGTGATTTTATGTATATATGTATGTAAAAATACCCGAAGCGAAGCGAGGAAAAATTTATCATAGTGATCCGCATATTATGATAAATATTTTAGGTAAAAATAAGTGGTTAATATACGTATATTAGAGTTAAAATTAATATTTTGTGGGAGCGATCCTACGTCTGCCCCACGGCTTAAGAAACGAGGCAGGAGAGTATACATTATAGTTATTAGTATACTCTATGTATACTTTTTCATTTTAGCAAACTCTTGGCTGTTTTTAATTATTATTATTATCCCTACTAATCACTGCATTGTATAAAATAAAGTTGCTTATTGAGTGTGTCTTAAATCATACTGGCTCGGTGGAACAGTGGTTAGTGACTCAGGTTCAAAACCTTTGGTTCCAAGAGTCGTGGGCTCGATTCCCACTGGGGACAAATATTTGTGTGACGTGTTATTAAATATATTTAAGTTTATTTGTGTATCCACTGTTGATCCTGATTTCTGTAACACAAGTGCTTAAGCTACTTACCACGGGATCAGATCAATGTTTGTGATGTTGTGTAATATTTATTTATTTATTTATCTGCAAAACTATGGATCATATACTGAAGTGGTATTTTTATAGATAAAGGGATACAAGAGGAAGGATTCCTAGTATAATATCCGAAGCGTTGCGAGGGTGGGTCACTAGTATAACATAATAAAAATCATCATCATCATCATCAGCCTGTTCCTGTCCACTGCTGGACATAGACCTCCCCAAATGCACGCCACTTCTCTCTATCCTCGGCCACTCGCATCCAGCTCCTACCAGCCGTCCCGCGCAGATCGTCACTCCACCTGGCCTGCGGGCGTCCTACACTACGTTTGCCGAGACGCGGTATCCACTCCAGAACTCGAGAATAATAAAAATATTGTTTCGATTCCGAAATAATATACACCGTGAAATTTGAGAGGTTATTTCCTGAGGCAGAACGATTTGCCTTTAGGAATACTATCGAATCATGCAAATTAGACCTTAAAAAAAATTTTTTTTTTACGAATTTTCAAAATAATTATTTTCCAACTCGAAAACGAGAGAAGCTATCGTTGTTTTTTAAGATGTGTCGTATTCAGGTACTGCTTGCCGCATGAAATCGATGCTTAAAGCTACAGAAGTTTGACGCCCTAAGTCATAAAGCGGCTCGAACGTGCTTTCGAATTTCGGTTAAACCTTTCGTAAAACCGGCATTTATTGATTTTAACAAAAAAGAACTGCACAAATCTATTGTACTTCTAAGATAGAATCATTTTACTGCGGGAAAACAACCACTAAAATTTTCATGGTGTATTTATTGAAATAAATCGCTTTCTCGTGTTACGGATATCGGAATAAACAGTGGCGTACACAATATATACTAAAAAAAATACCCAGACACAGAACAAACGCCTTTATTCATCACACAAATATTTGTCTAGAATGGGAATTAAACCCACTAATGGGTGTGCAGTGGTACACACGGAACATATCTAAAAAGCGTCCGACTGATTTCAGCCATGGCGGCCGATCTCAATTGAGATCAGCCGAGTACGCAGGACATATTATAGTGTGCGCGCAAACACAAGTGCACTCTCTATTCCCTTACTCTCATAGTAGACGGCAATACGACATGACCGATGAGAGATCGGGCGCAGGACCACCGGCTTAACGTGCTTTCCGAGGCACGGGCGTTCAACCGCCAACTCCGGGCTGAGTAATTTCATTACAGAAAATCTCACACAAATTTTGCCCGACCCCGGACTCGAACAGGGGACCTCTCGGTCCTTACGCAGCGCTTGCTACCAATGTTACGATGTATTTGTGTGTGTATGTTCATAATGTAATACAGTAGAACCCGTTTAAGACGATCACGCTTAATACGATTTCCCGCATAATACGCCAATTTATGCCAGTCCCAGCAACTTAAGATATATTTTCATACATTTCTTAACGCTTAATACGATTGTCATCCCGTTTAATACGCCTAAAACCGACAGATCGAGCGCTCTAAAAGCGCATGCAACAGGGCCCGCGTCGTAGAAACTTTCTGTAACGCATGCCGTAGGGTCTAATGACTGAGGTGCTATGTACGGGAAGGAGTCCCTGAATGCCTTTCGACTGAGGGAAGTCCACTAATTCGGGCTTAGGTATGACTGATTTATCAACCAATGTGAATGTAGTGACAATAATGTGAACGATGGTAGTAGTGTCGTGCGTAATAAAAGACTGAGAAAGAGGGTAGACCGATATGACTGCCCATAGACCTACCGTCATTCTCGCAGTCCTACAGTTCACCCGTGATCATGGCGCTTGCAACAGTGCCGAAATATCGGGAGCTCATTAAAACAAAACAACATGGTAAATATCCCGGACAGTTTCAGTTTTCTAATGTATGTAACCATGACAGTTTAAAATTATATTATGTGAATGTAAATTTAATTACACTACGTATTTAATGTAATTTATACGTACAATTTAATGCCTATTATACCGAAATTTTAAAATAATACATAATTATATATATAGTTCGTGTTATTTTCCCTATCCCGCTTAATACGCTTTCCCGCTTAAGACGCGTTTTTGATAGGGTCCCTGAGAAATCGTCTTAAGCGGGTTTTACTGTATCTCAAAAAATTCTAAGTGCTACATTTATTTATGACTAGCCGACCCGACAGACTTCGTCCTACCAAAAAAATTTGAAAAAGAAAAGGGCTGTTTTTAGGGTTTTCCCGGGAATTATTCGATTTTTTCTCGCCGTAAGAACCATCCTTGGACTTTAACGAACATTTTATAAAAGAATTGGCCAAATTGATTCAGGCGTTGTTGAGTTATGCGCTTACCAACACATTTTGCGATTCATTTTTATATATAAGAAGATTTTAGACTTTCGCGTTCCATTACACTAAATATTAAACGCCGGGCAGTAAGTAGCTATGTATTTGCTACTCCTAATAACGTGTGTAGACCCATAAAGACTAATATTTAGTGCTACATTTATTGCTAAAAAAAATTTCGGGATCCTTACTAAAACTGATATCCGAATCGGAGCGATGGCGGTTCTCTAGTCAATTACACCGTGAAATAGTGGTTGTTTTCCCGAAGTGGAACTACTTACCTTTAGTAGTAAGTACTATAACATTATAATAGTTATTTCTTAATAAAAAAGACGTGTGGCACTCGGGGACTACCGCGGTATAGCTATTGCATAGCATCGTCCGATTTCGGAGCAGCTCGTCTCGATTCGTGCGAGTTTCGTAGAATCGTACAATACGTCTAACCGCACGCACATAAACGACGGTAGACTATTGTGAGGTTTTTTTCGTTACGGAATTTCTTGGTTCGGTCGCCGCGCTCAAAGCCCGCGATAAAAACTATGTAATAGCTTAAAAATTAAAATAAATTATCATCCAAATCTAAATCGTGAGAAGCAAAAGTTCTTTTACGTAATGTGACGATATTTTTTCTGTAGTTTGTATTTCTGTAATGAAATGGTAAATAGCGCCACAGTACATAGCATCTGGTGATGGTAATGCACGTCTAGGGGCGATTCCCAGAAGGACGGGTGTTCGATTCCGCGGGCCGCGGTGAGGCAGTTGAATTTTTTCCGCTTTTCCAAATATTACCTTCGAATTTCATTAAAACTGGTATCTATTGATTTTATGAACAAAAAAGACGTGTGGCACTCGGGGACTGCCGCGGTATAGCTATTGCATAGCATCGTCCGATTTCGGAGCAGCTCGTCTCGATTCGTGCGAGTTTCGTAGAATCGTACAATACGTCTAACCGCACGCACACAAACACCGTGCCGAAGTCTACCGTTAAAACTGGTATCTATTGATTTGATGAACAAAAAAACTTCACAAATCTATTTTACTACTAAGTTAAAATCAGTATACTGCTCGAATACAACCTCCAAAATTTCACGGTGTACAAAACTAACACTATTCATTCTGTACGTTTGGTTGGCAAGACGATTCTGCGCATTCGCTAAACCAATTAATTTGTGGGAACCCACAGCTGGGATCCACTGAACCAATAGGGTTCATACGACACATTTCACGCTTTGACGAGGATCCCATACGCACGACTAGTGGTATAACGCGGGTTTGTTTGATCATTTCCGGCCGAGTTCTGTAGCGCTACCATGAGTTAGCTATCGAAACTTAGGTAACGTTAAAAATCTATTGAATTGTTTTTTTCATACTACCGATTTTAGTCGTTAGCGTTACATTTTTTTATGGACATTTTTTACATAAGCGATATTGAGTCTGGCACTTTTAAACTCATGGTAGCGCTACTTTTCATGTGAAGCCGTTTGTTGCTGTAGTGTATGTGGATGTTAGTAGGTATGGCTGTATGCTGTAGTCTCCTTAGCCTTTTTTTAAATGTTATTTTAACTCGTAGAATGCTTGATGCACCGTCACCTTGGGCAGGGGTTTACCCAAGGTGGTGTGTGGGACTCCCGGCTGCCGGTGCTGAGATGGAAAACCGGCAGCTGCTCCTGGGCTAAGGTGCAATGCCCAGGGGTGTACCCACTAAACTCCGCGGCGTACCTCATCGCCTTAGCGGCGTCATGGTTCCTAGCATAGCCCAACTACCACAACGCCGCCAGCGTTCCGCCCTTTAACGGGCTCCACTCAAGTCCCATACTAAGGGGAGCGACATATCCTTAGCCTATGTTAACAGATAAGAAAGAAGTAAACAGGGGCTGTCAGGGCGACGTAAGGAAGATGAAAATTTGCTCTAATAGCGTTCCAGGCAAGGAGCCGATAATAAAGGAAATATAAGTAACTAGTGACCTGCCCTAGCTTCGCTTCGGGTAATCCTTTCTTAGCGGAAGCCTACGTCATAACATCTACCTGCATGCCAAATATCAGCCCGATCCGTCCAGTGGTTTGGGCTGTGCGTTGATAGATCACTATGTCATCTAACCCTAATCTAATCAACTACAGTTGCTAAACATAACTTACTAAAAGCAAAGGAGGTATAAAGCTATATGTTCTTTTTCAGTCATAACGGCCGATCTTAATGGAGTATAAGTTTGTGCGCTAGTATTTATTTATATATTTATTTGAGCAACCAACAAGAACATACACCTTAAATGTCATAATTGTACATAACATCAAGTTCACAAGACATGGTGCTGTCTTAATTACAGGTTGCCACGAACAGAGAAGCACAAACAGAGATTGTTGGGAGCATAAGGCATCCCTTACCTTAAATAAATAAAATTAGATTATTAGTAGGTACATTAAAGTGTGTGCGCGCAAACACAAGTGCACTCTCTGTTCCCTTACTCACATAGTTCGGTGAGACGGCAATCCGACATGACCGATGAGAGATCGGGCGCAGGACCACCGGCTTAACGTGCTTTCCGAGGCACGGGCGTGCAACCGCCAACTTCCTGACTCCAGGCTAAGTAATTTCTTAACAGAAAAGCTCACACAGATTTTACCTGACCCCGGACTCGAACCGGGGACCTCTCACCGTTAAAGCGTTGATAATCGTACAAATGAATTTTAAATTCGAAAAAACACAGTGGTACGAGGCGAGGATCTTGACCACTCGGCCATCGACGCTTTTTTATGATGCTATTTACAAACGGACAGACACACATCCTTAATACTCAAATCTAGATATGAAACAGGATTAAACAGGGTCTACGCTTTATCCCTATTAACTTGTTGAGTAATCAAAGAGATCTTCCAATCTCTGTTAGAGAGCAGGACAGCGATATATGAACACGTATGAGAGAGCAGGACGGGTGATGTCTTTGAAAGGTATTACATCTACACTAATATTATAAAGAGGAAATATTTGTATTTTTGTATGTTTGCAATGAATAAACTCAAAATCTACTGGACCGATTGCAATTTTTTTTTCACCATTAGAAATCGGCATTATTCAGAAGTAACATAGGCTATATAATATCACGCTAGGTCCTATAGTTGTGGAGCAGTAGCCGAAAATGTTTCAAAAACGGGGGAAAAGTATCATTTCTGAGGCCTTCCGTGGCGTGCACTGAGCATATAGTTAAAGTTATACAAAAATGCTCTATGGATGAATTGTTCATCTTAATATTATCTTTAAAAAAGTCCGCGAGAGCATATATCTACCTTTTATAGTTTACCCATAACAATCGTTTTAATGATTTAGATGTTTGCTCTTTCCTTCATTTCATTTTGGCGACGGGATTTTGAAATAAATGGTTTAATCCTTATAAAAGTTTGCTCCAGAAATAAACACATATAAATAAAACGTAAAACTAAGTAAAAAATGTTAAGTAAAGAAGGATGCGAGGCGGAAAATTTAATTTGATTGTTCTTCGTCATAGTTTTAAGCTATACATGCTTGGTTGGTCTACTGTGAAGGCAAGCGTAAGGCCCGAGAGGTCTCTAGTTCGAATCCGGATCGGGCCAGATTTGTGCGACACTTTCTGTTAGCGAAAATTACTTGGTCTGATATCAGGAAGTAGGCGGATACACGCCTGTGCCTCGGAAAACACGTTAACCCGGTGGTCCTGTGCCTGATCTCTCATGAGCTAAGTTGGACTGCCTGCTCACAGGAACAGAGAGTGCACATATGTCTGCGTGCACACTTGTGCACTATAATTATGTCATGCGAAGCAATTTCTTGTTAAGTAAATCCTTCACAATACCGGAAGATAAATAAGGTATCGCACATTTTACTCTTTGTCGTGATTTAAAAAAAAATCTTTATTTAAAATTTGAAAAAAATCGCATTCATGACCCCGCCTGAACGGGGACTTGAACCACCGGACCTCCCGATATCGCGTCGGTTGCTCTACCCTCTGAGCTATCCAGGCAATTAGTCATCAATTTTTTTCCTCTTTTTTTTTCAAATTTTAAATTGAGCTTTAATAGCATTAAAAACAACAAATAAAAAAACAATTTTTTGTGTTATAAAAATATATTTATTTGTTACTTAATGTTACAATTTTATATACAGCGTGAATACATTGACAATGGAAATCAGATTTAAAACAACTATCTAAATCCAATTTAGTATATTTGTGCAAGACTTGCAAGTGTAGGAAAGTTAAAGGACATACTTAAGCTACGTTTTGTAATAATTTTATTAATGCTTTAAAAGTCATTTTAGTGAATCCAAAAATATTATATCCTTGAAAAGCGTCGATGGCCGAGTGGTTAAGGTCGTTGCTTGCCATGCGAGAGGTCGCCAGTTCAAACCCCGCCAGGTACCAACGTGTTTTTCAAATTTGAAATTCTTATGTACCATCATTCGACGCTTTAACGGTGAAGGAAAACATCGTCTACGGGCAGTTTAAAAACTCTGACACCAGGTTGTTCATCAACCATACGATAATAATAATAATAATTTATTACTTAATTTATACGATAAGAAGAAGAATGATAAAATAAACTGATTGACATAACATTTTCACTGTGTCTACATCCCTATCAAAAGATAGACGACAAAAAAAAACATTTAGGCCGTTCGATGACTTTAAAACATTGTAACGCATAATTTTTATTTAAAAGGTGAGAAGTGCAAGGTTAGCTTTTGGGGGTGAGAGCCAGCCCCGCAAGCCCGGTGATGATGACAAGGCTCCTCCAAGCCATCATCGTTAGTCAGTTAGGAAAAAAAAAAAGGTTAGCTTGGTACAAGCATATTATGAGGAGGGAAGAAAGCCATGTGAGTAGAAGAGCGATGAGTATGAATGTCAATGGACGTAATAGTAGAGGAGGGCCCAAGAAGACATAGATGGATTGCGTGAGAGATGATATGGGAGTGAAAGGAGTAGACACAGAGCTGACGAATGACAGGCCCGAGTGGAAGAAGTACACATGTTGCGCCGACCACACTTAGCGTGGGACAAGGGCAGGAGAATGATGATGATGATGATGATGAATTTTTATTTTGGTATCAAAAACAAGAAATGAGACGTTTTAAAGTGTTGAAATTTTTTGTATCAAATCAAATCATTTATTGCACTTCATCACAATACAACACACATAAGATTACGTCACTATACACCGTGAAATTTGAGTGGTTGTTTTCCCGCAGTAAAATGATTCTATCTTAGTAGCACAATAGATTTGTGCAGTTCTTCTTATTAAAATCAATCAATAAATGCCGGTCTTACGAAAGGTAAAACCGAAACTCGAAAGCACGTTCGAACCGCTTTATTACTTAGGGAGTAGAGCTTCTTTAGCTTTAAGCATCGAATTCATGCGGCAAGCAGAACCTGATTACGTCACATCTTAAAAAAACAACGATGGCTTCTCTCGTTTTCGAATTGGAAAATTATTATTTAGAAAAAATTAAACAAAATTTTTCTTTTCAAGGATAAATTGCATGATTCGATAGTATTACTAAAGGCAAATCGTTCTGCCACGGGAAAACAACCACTCAAATTTCACGGTGTATAACACGATTTTGGGTTACGAGTGACGTCACACGCCCATTACAGAGGTTTAATAAGCTATGTGAATTTTTAATGAATTAAATAGGTGTCCTGTATTTTTTTGTAAACTAACTTAAGGACTAAAATAATGTTATAATTTAGACCCAGTCGTCCTCCGTTATCTGCTTCAGAGTTCTTATCTTGTACCATTTTCTTCATTTTGCTTCTTCTCCGTTGCATTTATTATATTCTTCACCAGTGCATTCTCCACAGACTGACCGTAGATGTGAATTCGGCACCAGTATTGAGCTGTCTTTCAGGTTATACAAAACTTGTATTCCTGACAGCTGAGATGTCACTTTGACGCCATCTTGGATTTGAGTTACACTGAAAAAATATGAAAAGGTTGATATTACAAGATGGCTGACTCTTCTTACCCGACAACGGCTTACAAAGAAAAGGATGTATTATAATGATTTCGGCAAATAATGTATTTAATGTAACATTAGAACCCTCATTAATGTTCTTTCTTTCTTAACCTTAAGAATTTTATGGTAACCTATAAAATTATATGTTGCTTAAAGCACTTGTGTCACGGATATCAGAACAACGATTTTAGACTTTCGCGTTCAATTACATTACGTTCAGTAAGTTGCTATATATTTTGTTTTTTTTAATCGGATGTGACCCATAGTATTAGTTTTAAGATGCAACAATAGTATACACGTTCTATACCTAAAATAATAAAAAACACATAATAGAAAGATGTTATCCCGGGCAGTTGATAGAACCCACGACACTTTTCTTTTGCCATGTGGCACTATAAACATAATTTTATTTCGTTTTTACCTGACCGCGCGAAGCAAAGGCTTGGCATATTTTCCCCTTTACTTTTTTCTTCAAGTAAATCAAATCGTGGTAAACAATCACTAATTAACTTACTTAAGATGTCCACCAGACTGTGTCTCGTTGACCACAATTCTTCCTTCCCCTCTTCCTAAGGTGACGTAGTATCCACCAGCGTAAAACTTCATACCGCCATCTTTGTGCCTTATAATAGCGAATCTGTAACAATAAAAAGACGTGTGGTACTCGGGGACTGCCGCGGTATAGCTATTGCATAGCATCGTCCGATTTCGGAGCAGCTCGTCTCGATTCGTGCTAGTTTCGTAGAGTCGTACAATACGTCTAACCGCACGCACACAAACACCGTGCCGAAGTCTACCGAACTGAAACGACGTTAGACGATTGTGAGGTTTTTTTCGTTACGGAATTTCTTGGTACGGTCGCCGCGCTCAAAAAAAGCTATGCAATAGCTGAGCAAAAACAATGTGGATAGTAGCAGTTGACTGCCTCGTTGGTCTATTGGTAGCAAGCGCTGCGTAAGGACCGTGAAGTCCCCGGTTCGAGTCCGGGGTCGGGCCATATTTGTGTAAGTTTTTCTGTACTGAAATTACTCAGCCCGGAGTTACCTACATAAGAAGTTGGCGGTTGCACGCACGAGCTTCGGAAAGCACGTTAAGCCGGTGGTCCTGTGTCCGATCTCTGATCGGTCATGAAGAATTGCCGTCGCGCCGAACTATGAGAGGGAGGAAATAGAGAGTGCACTTGTGTTGCGCGTAAAATTTAATGCCCTACGCACTTGGCTGCTCTGAAGTTAGATTGGCCGCCATGGCTGAAATCGGACGGACGCCTTAGTAGTACAATTTATAAGGGAAGGTTTTTGGTGTAATAAATAATATTTTATTTTTATTTATTTGTTGTGCCAATTTAAGGTAGTACCATTAAATAGTCCAGTAATTTCGGTTCTGTCAGCCAATTTAAGTTTATGGTTTGAATGTTTTGCTAAATCGTAGGCACTAATAGAACTTTTTATTAATATTTTTAGTCAAGAAAACATCTACAAGTGACAGATCTTCCTCCATACAAACTATAACATAATTATGAACTAGTATTTCTGATATTGAAAACTTTCTCTATGCGATGTAGATTGCCTACTTTTACTGCTATTTATATGAAAATTGCCTATAAGCGCCATCTATTGGTTGCTTTTGGAACTTCTTAGTCAGATATTGCCACAATCATCATCAGTACTCACCTTGGAACCTTAGTACAGTCAGCTAAAGCGATCCTTCTGTCACAGGTCATAGGAGTGATTCTTGCACTCTCAGACTTCTCAACTGGACAGTCGAGAGTGCTGACTGTGAGGGTCGAAGTGCTAAGACGGCATTCCCCTGTAAAAGATCATGTTTGAGAGTTTAAGAAATACATACATACATACAATCACGCCTTTTTCCCAGAGGGGTAGGCAGAGATCACTTCGAGCGATCCACTTTTCACCTCTGTGGGAAACGTGACATGACGGGTTGTGGGGGAAGGAATATGATGAGTTCAAATCATCCGACGAGACAGTATCCTTCCTCTCCTTTTCCTTCCACCGTCATATATCCTTGCTACTAGTGGGAACGCAATGACCTTGTTAAAACAATGCACAAGGCAGAATGGCGGCGACGTGGTCTACAACCCGTCACGTCACGTTTCCCACAGAGGTGAAAAGTGGATCGCTGGAAGTGATCTCTGTCTACCCCTCTGGGAAAAAGGCGTGATTGTATATATGTATGTATGTATGTACTATGAAGAGTTGACGAGAAGGATTATTAATATTTATATTTATTTATGTTTATACATTTTAGTCCGAAAATCATACTCAGGGTGATATTCCATAAATATTTATACACTGTGAAATTTGAGTGTTTTTTTTCCCGTGGCAGAACGATTTGCTTTTAGTGATACTATTGAATCATGCACATTATAACTATTTTGAAAATTTGAAAAAAAAAAATGATTCAAATTTTCAAAATAGTTATTTTCCAACTCGAAAACGAGAGAAGCTATCGTTCTTTTTTAAGATGTGACGTAATCAGGTACTGCTTGCCGCATGAAATCGATGCTTAAAGCTAAAGAAGCTCTACACTCTTAATCATAAAGCGGTTCGAATGTGCTTTCGAGTTTTGGTTAAACCTTTCGTAAAACTGGCATTTGTTGATTTTAATAAAAAAGAACTGCACAAACCTATTGTACTACTAAGATAGAATCATTTTACTGTGGGAAAACAACCACTAAAATTTCACGGTATAGATTTACTTACGATACAGCCCGTAGTTGTAAACTTTCCAATTAGTCCACATGTCAAACAGCCAATCAAAGCCGAGAGATACAAACTGGAAATTGGTTACATTGTCAACGACTATCGACGCTACCCCGTTCTTCACCTGAAAACGAATAGGTATATTTTTTATGGGAAACAAGATACTACAATATATAATTTTAAACTGTCATGGTTACACACATTAGAAAACTGTAACTGTCCGGGATATTTATCATGTTGTTTTGTTTTAATGAGCTCCCGATATTTCGGCACTGTGTTCGGCGTGCGTAGTAAAAGACTAAGAAAGAGGGTAGACCGATATGCTGCCCTTAGACCTACCGTCATTCTCGCAGTTCACCTGTGATCATGGCGCTTGCAACAGTGCCGAAATATCAAGAGCTCATTAAAACAAAACTTCATGGTAAATATCCCGGACAGTTTCAGTTTTCTAAGATACTACAATTAGGGTAACTTCCACTACTTACTACCCATGAATGTGAGTAGTTTTTTTTTAAATATTTTTTTTATTTTTTATAAAAGGCTAACAAGATGACCTCACTGATGGTAAGTGGTAGTGAGATCCAAATATGAGTTCTTAAAATATATATTTTTTCTTATTTCACTAAAGGCCTTGAAAGTTGGTAGAAAAAATTGGATTTGTGAAACTTTTATGAAGAATTATTATTTAAGTTACAGTGAAAACTTTTATACTGAATTTCGGCATTTAACTTAAATTTCACAAAAATCTCAATAAGTTTTAAAATCGCGGAACATACATGGGGGTTATATCGATAGGTATTGAAGTCCTCCATCGATTGACTTAGTCCGCGTGGCCATGTGGAAATTAAAATAGCCCGGATAACTAACACACAGATTTCATTAAATAAATAAACCAATTTAAATTCAAATAACTGCACAGATGGTCACAGAATAAACTGAGTCCTTTTTTTTAACAATACACTGCCTAATAATAAGGCGTCCGACCGATTTCAGCCATGGCGGCCGATCTCAATTGAGATCAGCCAAGTGCGCAGGACATATTATAGTGCACAAGTGTGCGCGCAAACACAAGTGCACTCTCTATTCCCTTACTCTCATAGTTCGGTGAGACGGTAATCCGACATGACCGATGAGAGATCGGGCGCAGGACCACCGGCTTAACGTGCTTTCCGAGGCACGGGCGTTCAACCGTTCAACTTCCTAATTTCGGGCTGCTTGATACACTGCCTATAATGTTCAACGCGTTAAAAGTCGTCTCGCATACGAAGTCACGGGCGGGAGTTGTTTTTAATGAAAGGAAGTAAAACAGAATGGTTACCTTTAAAGAGGCATTGAATTTGCTCTCGCTAGAATCTCCAACTTTAATAGATCTCTTATACGATTCAGAGATACACTGAAGTCCCACACTTGTCATAATATCTTGCGGTAACTGTAAAAAAAAATTGGTGTCGGTATACGGGCGAAAGTTTTACGTGACAACGACTTTGAGTGGTAAAATAATTTTAATGTGAATATTCATTCGTATAGTAGGAAGAAGGATGAAATAATAGTAATAAGGCGGGCTAACTGTGCTCGAGCGGAAGGGACGCGTGCCTCTCACTCGCTCTCATTGTGAGCGCATAACGTAAGCGGAGCGTAACGCAGTTTCTTAAAGTGTCACCCGGCAAACCAATTTATAAGACCTTGTCACGTCAAAATATGCTAATGACATCATCATCATTAAAAAATGCGAATGACATACGAATTCACCATTTTCTACAGCCCCATAGACGTCCCCACTGCTGGGGCACGGGCCTGCCTTAAACTAGGGCGATAAGGCCTTAGTCAACCACGCTGGCCAAGTACGGGTTGTTGACTACACCACCTAAGAATTTCTTCGTAGGTGTGCAGGTTTCCTCACGATATTTTCCTTCACCGTTAAAGCGTCGAATAACCGTACATCCCATGGGAACGGGAGTTATTGAAAAAAACACTTGTATGAAAAATCCTGTGGGCCACGGGAACGGTAAATGATTGAAATTTGGCATGTAGGTACACAAATAAATATAAAGTTTACTTGCAACGCGAAATTACAAAATTTCTGTGGCAACGGGAGTTATTGGGAAAAAACCTTTCTATGTAAATCATGTAGTCAACGCGAACGGAGTCGCGAGCACAGCTAGAATGAATATAAAATTTGAAAAAGACAGTGGTACGTGGCGGGATTTGAATTGGTGACCTCTCGCATGGCAAGCAACTAACTTAACTACTCGGCCATCGACTTTTATACTTATAATACTTGCTCCGTGGTTAATACTTACATCAGTATGTGTCACTCTGAAATCAATTCTCTTACTTCTAGTAGCATCCACTGCAGTTCCATTATAGTAAATAACGATTTGGCTTTTAGAGCTATCGGGAGCGGCCATTTTCTTATAATGGATGGCCAAATGACCACCATAATCTAAGCCGGAAAGAGGAATCCGTTTCGGGAACTTGAAGTTGTCTTTATTTTCTATGGTGACCTAAAAAAAAACCGTAAATTGTATTTAAATTTCGTGGACTCGGTGAAGATTCATCAACATCCCATATACGTCTCCACTGCTGGAGCAAATGCCTACCCGGGCTAAACTAGTGTGATAACGCTTTTTTTTTACCGCGGAGAATGCTTGATGCACCGTCACCTTGGGCAGGGGTTTATCCAAGGTGGTGTGTGGGACTCCCGGCTGCCGGTGTTTAGATGGAAAGCCGGCAGCTGCTCCTGAGCTAAGGTGCAATGCCCAGGGGTGTACCCACTAAACTCCGCGGCGTACCTCATCGCCGTAGCAGCGTCATGGTTCCTAGCATAGCCCAACTAAAACAACGCCGCCAGCAGGGCGATAATGCCTTAGTCAACCACGCTGGCCAAGTGATGGTTGGTTGACGTAACCTAAGAATTTCCTCACGATGTTTTCCTTCACCGTTAAAGCGTCGAGTAATCGTACATAATGAATTTCAAATTTTCTCGGAGTTGGAACTGGTGGCCTCTCTCAGGGCAAGCAACAACCTTAACCACTCGGCCATCCACTCTTTTTAGGTATGGTATGGTATGGCTATGGTATTTGTGGTAGATATAGTAATATACTTACACTCCAGTCTGCTTCAGGCGATTCAGGCCACCTAGAAGCCATAGTGAACTTTGCGAGACTATTTTCAACTAAATTCTTCAAGTTTAGATCAGATTCTATCATAAATATTATGTCATCTTCTTGTTCGTCCGAATATTGTCTGAAAAATAAAAAAAGGCTTCTTAGTCTAGTCCTTTAAGGTTTTATCCGCCGAAAAGTGCCCCCAGTGATCTGATTTTTGTAAAAACCTTCATTTCAACTTCAACCTTCCTACTGTAAATTTTAAAAATCGGCATTGATATTGTGCCGGCTAAAAAAGTTATGAATGTCGCAAATATTCGCGACCTATTGCTTTGAAGTATTTTGCCTATATTTATTTTAATATCAAATATTTGTGTGACGAACATCGGTGTTTGGTCCGTGTCTGGGTGTGTTATTAAATATGTTTATTTGTGTATCCACTGTTGATTCTGATATCAATAACACATGTGCTTAAGCTACTTACCACGGCATCAGATCAATGTAAGTGATGTTGTGTAATACATTTTTTTTATTTATTCTGAATACTGACCTATAATATTTCACCAGTAAAGAGACATTCAACTCAGTCTGTTTCCCAGACACAAAACCTGCTACAATCGGAGTTTCATCCACCACCAGGGTTGCCAACAGCCCCTTGTCCTCTCCAAGGGTCTTGGGGGGGTAGATCACCCCACAGTGCTTGAAAGGAGGTGAAAGGAGAATGGGAATACTGTTGAAGAGGAGACGTGAAGGACGGAAGGAGTTGAGGAAGCTGAAACAAAAATTTCATCAAAATCGGTTCACCCAAATTATCGCGAACAAACATACATACACTAAATATTAGTCTTTATGGGTCTACACGCGATATTGAAGCAGCAACTACGTAGCTACTTATTGCCCGACGTTTCGACTGGGTTACACCAATCGTGGTCGCGAGACCAGTGTGATGATTGGTGCAACCCAGTCAAAACGTCGGCCAGTAAGTGACCATGTATTCGCTAGTCCTAATATCGCGTGTAGACCGATAAAGACTAATATTCAGTGTAATGAAACTCGAAAGTCTAAAAAAATAATAAACAAACATACTGAGAACTGAAGAAAGACAATCGGCCTTCCTTAATTATTTCAACATTTGATCTTGTGACGATGTGGTCAAAAATTGCACATAATTATTGCACAAGTGTACTAAAATTAATCATCGATACTGCACTTTTTTAGTTCTGTGTGATAGCAATTTGACATGATCAGACGGTAATCAAGCGGTGGACCAAGCGCTTAACATGCACTAAGATGCATTTATTTCACTCTGAACCGGTGCAAAGTTATGATGGTCCTATGATCCCAGGCTCCTCAGGCGGGGCGTGAAACCGCATTTAAGCAGGCCTCCAGGGTGAGTGCGACAGGCTCAAAATGGTCTATTGTGCCTGTCGACCTCATATGTGGATCTCACTACCGCTTACTATCAGGTAGAGTGAGGTCATCTTATTAGCCAAGTAAAAAAAAATCTGGATAGAAAATTGCTAAAAGGTGTACTTACTTGTAAAAGCTGGACTTGAATAGATCTTCTGACTCCAGCATATCTGTAGATTTATCGCAATCAAAATATATACTGGATTCGTTCACCTGAAATATAATAGCTATTTAAGATTTACACTTTTGCGTTCCATTACACTAAAGATTAGTCTTTATGGGTCTTCACTTATATATTAGGAGTACTCTCTGTTCCCTTACCCTTGTGGCGACATCCGATAAAGAACTGCGCACAGCATCTAACAGATGGCGCTGACATACCATCTCCATGAGAATAAGCTATTAGTATGGTACCTACATCTCAATTCAAAGTTATTCGGGCCACTAACTATATATAGGGCAAAAAACAAGATGGTAATAGAACCATGGTCCCTTTTAGGATCACTCCTACATCCTCATAGTTCGGTGAGACGGCAATCCGACATGACCGATGAGAGATCAAGCGCAGGACCAACGGTTTAACGTGCTTTCCGAGGCTCGGGCGTGATCTACCAACTTCCTGACTTCGGGCTGAGTAATTTCTTATAAGAAAAAGTCACACAAATTTTCCGGGCTCGAACCGGGGGACTCTCAGTCCTAAAGCAGCATTTGCTACCAATAGACCAACGAGGCAGTATCCTACCTCATACTGTCCTTTGGAAGGGTCCAGATCCTTCGCAGTTACTACGTACGCGTCCGAGCTGCCATTGGCCCGTTTTTCAACGTGTGTCCTTGTGTGCATCACTATGCCACCTCTTTGGAGGTTCGGTGAAATGAAGCTGAGAAAATACAAAATTTTTACTAACAACTAAATATTGCCCGTGACCACGAGCGCTGTAAAGAGCTCGAAACGTCGGAATATTATGTTTAGAATAACAATATACGGGAGTTTAATCCGTAAAATTGGTTTTATTTCAAAAGTTCTACTTCTTAATTTGAAGTTGGTAGACATTTCAGCTAGTCCCTCCCTCCCCTTTCCACTCCCAAACGACACGTGCTAGACAGCGCTGCCATCCACATTTGATGGAGCGCTGATGGCTTTGACCGAGAGATTTAGTTCCTCTTTTCTGCCACGTCTCAATAAGGCATGAAACGCCCTTTTAAGTTCATGTTTTCCCTCCCTCCTATGATCCCAGGCTCCTCAGGCGGGGCGTGAAACGGCATTTAAACAGGCCTTCAGGGTGAGTGCGACAGGCTCAGTATAGTCTATTGTGCCTGTCGACCTCATAATATGTGAATCACACTACCGCTTTCCATCAGGTGGAGTGAGGTCATCTCGTTAGCCTATTTTATAAAAAAAATAAAACTTACTTAACAACACCACCGGGTGCAGCGGTAAGGTTGAATCTGATTGGTAGATGGGCAACGGTTGATGTTTGAACTCTAACCGCGTGCTCTGATTGGATGAGCGCGCCGAATGTCGTTAGTGAAGTCAGAGAGACTCCTTGGTACCTGAAAGACAAGTAGATTCATTAATCTAAATTTAAAAATGAGAAACTATGCTTAACTGCCTGATTGACTGACCGACATATCAACGCACAGCCTAAATGGTTAAATTTCCACGGGAATAGGAATCAGCGGGAAAATCCTTATGAAACGAAAAATCTAAACCACTTAAGTTACTCGCTTGAAATTTAGGCTTGAAATGCAGGTAGTTTAGTAAACTCAAAGCTTGGTTGCAACAGGATATTGCCATATTGCCACGGGAACGGGAGTGAGCGGGAAAATCCTTATGAAACGAAAAATCTAAACCACTTAAGTTACTCGCTTGAAATTTAGGCTTGAAATGCAGGTAGTTTAGTAAACTTTAAGCTTAGTTGCAGGATATTGTAAAATTTCCACGGGAACGGGAGTGAGCGGGAAAAAACCACCAACTTCCTGACTTCGGGCTGAGAAATTTCTTTACAAAAAAAGTCGCACAAATTTTTGCCCGACCCCGGACTTGAACCGGAGACCTATCGGTCTTAACGCAGTACTTGCTACCAATAGTCCAAAGTAGGAGTTAAAAGTATACTTTTCTTGTGACTCCATATTTTTAAGATCCTCAGTTCTTGGGTTCAGAACTTACCTGATATGCAGGTCAGTAGATGGTGTGGTCAGGTTTCCCCTGATGGAAGTAAACGAGAGGGTTGTGGTCTGCAACCTTACAGGAATTCCTGAAACAAATAGTTAAAATCATGATGATTCCAAAGAAAAATCATCTCAAAATGACGACAATTTTTTTATGAACAGTCCAGTGTTATATTGCTTAATATTAGTCTTTATTTGTCTACACGCGATATATGGAGTAGCAATTACATAACTATTTACTGCCCGACGTTTCGACTAGGTTACACCTATCATGGTCGCTCGCGACCGCGACGTGTAATTGCTACTCCTAATATCGCGTGTAGACTAATATTTAGTGTGAACGGTATACGGGTAAGCGACCCCGGATCCTCGAGCCAAATCATCCGAGGCGATAGTATCCTTCCTCCCCTTTTCCTTTCCCCGTCATATATCCTTGCTACTCGTGGGAACGCAATGACCTTGTTAAAACAATGCAAAAGGCAGAATGGCGGCGACGTGGTCCACAACCCGTCACGTCACGTTTCCCACAGAGGTGAAAAGTGGATCGCTGGAAGTGATCTCTGCCTACCCCTCTGGGGAAAAGGTGTGATTTTATGTATTTACAGATCTTACCTAGCTCGCTAGGGAAAACCAACTCCTTATGTGATGGGTAGTACACCATCTGCTGGTTGATGTGGCTCCCAAGGCGTAGAAATTCGTTCACCGTCTTGGCCACTGTTGAGAAAAAAGATGACATTATTCAACAATGCATGCTAGAGAATTCCAAGTTTTTTTTTTTACAAAAACGTCTATTGACCTCCGAGAAATACATCGTGAAATTCGAGTGGTTGTTTTCCCGCAGCAAAATTATTCTACCTTAGTAGCACAATAGATTTGTGTAGTTATTTTTTATTAAAATCAATAAACGCCGGTTTTACGAAAAGTTTAACTGAAACTTTAAAGGACGTTCGAACTACTTCATTAATTAGGGCGTAGAGCTTCTTTAGCATAAGGCATCGATTTCATGCGGCATGCAGTAGCTGAATACGTCACATCTTAAAAAACACCGATAGCTTCTCTCGTTATCAAGATAGACAATTATTATTTTGAAAATTTAAAAAAAAAAATGTTTAAAGGAATAGTTTGCATGATTCGATAGTAGGCACTAAAGGCAAACCGTTCTGCCACAGGAAAACAACCACTCAAATTTCACGGTGTATAGTCCAAGATCGCCAGATTTATCTCTAATAGGTCGCGTGATATATGCGAAAAACGAATTGTCGTGACGTTTTGACCTTTATAATAAAACTTTTAAAGGTGTAGATGTCGCAGTCGGATTGTATAATCCGCCGTATTATATTACGGCTAGCCGTTATCGAAAACAGGGCCGTTATGTATTACGGCGGATCAACGATTAGCCGGATTGAATACGGCTGAATGAAATTCCGCCGGGATGTGTTTGGCGCTAAACGTTATTTAATGCGGCTAGCCGTAATGTGTTTTCTTTGACTGTTTTTAGTTCCCATGTTTATCGCTCGCGGCGCTGCATGTCATAATAACAACAATGGCCTTGAATACAGAAAGTATTTCACAAAAATGTGATTTTAACAGTGGTTTTAAAGAAATAAACGTGACAAATACGAGTGTAAATAGTGACTTTATGAATAAATTTGACGTGCAATTGAACTGTTTCTATTCGTCTCAATGTCCCATGGACAAAAGAACGAGTTGTAGAGGTTATATTGCATATCAAATTTGCTAAAGTTGTTGTTGCTATGGATTCTGGTATTCGGCGGAATCCCACACAGTATTATTGGTGCAAAAAATATGACCTCATGAATGTTGCTGGTGAAGATTATCTGATCTTGAAAAATAATCCTGAGGACCATAGCATTCGCGTAATACCCATGGAGCAATATTTCGATACTCTGATGGAAATTCATAAGGAAATTGGCCACGGCGGGCGAGACAAAATGCTGTATACCGTAAAAAACAAACTTTATATTAAAAAAAAGGCTATTGAAATATTTGTCTCCCTATGCCCAACCTGCGAATTTTCTAATTCTTAATTACTATAAAAAATCTTTAGTTTTTATATTAGGTATTATACTTTCGCACCTACGCAACACAAAGTACAAACCTATTATACATACCGAGTAGGTACATAACCTTTATTTTTCTCATTAAAATTGATTTTCAATTAAACCCTGTTTTATTTTGTTATCACATGACGTGTTCACCCTACAATATTGAATAAAGTGCAATACGGCTGAACGTCGATCCGCCGTAATACATAACGGCCCTGTTTTTGATAACGACTAGCCGTAATGTAATACGGCGGATTATACAATACGACTGCGACATATATAAATTGAAGTCACTAGGATATTTTCCGCAGACTGAGGTTTAAAACTCCTTAAATTACAGGACTACGAGGGATGTTTTTTAACAGTAGGCTAACAAGATGACCTCACTCCACCTGATGTAGTGAGATCCACATTGAGGTTGACACGCACATTAATGGTTGCCATTAAGTGACCATTCAAGTTAACTGGACATAAAAAATATCTTTACAACCAGAAAATAAAATGTAAGATTTTTTACTTTCGCGTCCCATTACACTAAAATTAGTCTTAATGGGTCTACACGCGATATAAGGAGTAGCAAATTACATAGCTACTCCTAATATCGCGTGTAGACCCATTAAGACTAATTTCAGAAAATAAAATGATGAAACTCTTACATTCCAGCAGGTTCCAGCTCTCAAACCGCGTTTGGTTCATGTGGGACACGAAGACAGCTTTTTCTTGGATTTTGACCACGAAATCGACGAGGACCTGTTGAGTTATATTATAATCTTATTTCAGTATCATTTATTTTAGATCTTAAGAAAAAATGGTGTTTGATCCGTGTCTGGGTGTGTTATTAAATATATTTAAGAATATTTGTGTATCTGTCGTGGCCATATCGTAGAATTGCCCATTTCATGAAATGATTGGCCATTTCATGAAATGGTTGCATTTCATGAAATATTTCACTGTCCATTGGCCATTTCATGATATGGCCAGGTCAGATCAATGATAAGAAATCGTTTGACGATTGGGCCAGCTAGACGCACTGCCATTTCATGAAACGATCAATCTCATTCGATCATATCGTGGAATTGTTTCGTTGACTTTGCCGGTGGAGTGCCAGAGTTGCCATACCAATTAAGCACTTATTATTTTCTTCCTGTTTAGCATATTATTTTATCTTTTATTTTAGAATAGCATATTTTTAGCAAAAAAAAATTTTATAACATTCATGTAATTTTGAAAGTAGGTTACATTTAATTTTAATTCGGAAAAAATTGTCGGAAGTTTGCCTATTTTAGGCAGTAAACTTACTAATTTGGCAACACTGGTTGTTTTTGTGCAGTTTGTGTCAAAATGGTGGCCCTTGTTGTAAACAAAGACGAATTTTCTCTCAGAAAAAATGCGAATAATTCTTTATTAAACACGGAAGAAAGTTAAAATGAAAGATGAAGAATTCGATGAAAACGTATTAGAGTATGCGTATCAAAATTGATCCTGGTTTTCATTAAATATTTTATAGTCGCCCTCTTTTTACGATATGGCCAAACGTGGGTGACCAAATCGCTAAACGTTTATCGTTTAATGATTTGGTCACCATTGGTTGGCCACTTCATGAAACGTGAACACTTCACGAAATGGCCAACCATTTCATGAAATGATCAATTCATCGATTTGGCCACGACATATCCACTGTTGATTCTGATATTCGTAACACAAGTGCTTAAGCTACTTACCACGGGATCAGATCAATGTATGTGATGTTGTGTAATATTTTATATTTACACTAACCCAGACACGAAACGAACACGAACGACGAAACATCACACAAATATTTATCCCGGGTAGAAATCGAACCCACGGCTCTCGGAACCGTAGATAGTGACCATGGGTCACTAACCACTGTTCCACCGAGCCAGTCAAATCGCAACATTGAATTTAAAACTTTCGCGTTCCATTACACTAAATATTAGTCTTTATGGGTCGCGAGCGACCACGATTGGTGTAACCCAGTCTGCACGTCGGGCAGTAAGTAGCTATGTATTTGCTACTCCTAATAACGCGTGTAGACCCCATAAAGACTAATATTTATTGAATTTAAAACATTTAGAGAAAGTTTTAAAATGTCTTTACCTCCTCCGAAGGCTTCACCGCATATGCCTTAAACTCTTTCAGGAGTTCCACTAATGTGTTTATTTTCAAATCGTTTTCGTTGAAATTATGCATTCGCTTGTAGATATTCGACGCCACCCCCTCGGCTATGATGTAGACCTGCAATATAAAAATACTTGAAATTGTCATTAAATAATAGATACTTATAATAAGACGTTGGACCGATTTCAGCCATGGCGGCCGATCTCAATTAAGATCAGCTAAGTGCGCAGGACATATTATAGTGCACAAGTATGCGCCCAAACACAAGTGCACTCTCTGTTCCCTTACTCTCATAGTTGGTGAGACGGCAATCCGACATCACCGATGAGAGATCGGGCGCAGGACCACCGGCTTAACGTGCTTTCCGAGTCACGGGCGCGCGTCGATTTATCTCTATTGAGATTTGCCATCACAACCAAAAACTTTTAGAAAATATTACAATTACCATCATTATCATTATCACCATCATCATCATCATCATTATACTCACAGAAACCCTCCTCCCTTCAACAGAGACCCTCAGACCAGCAAACGTGGGCAGGTCCGCTTCGTCAGCAGTCGTGATGAGGTGCACCGATGAGGTCGAGTCTTCGGAGCTGACGATCAGATTGTTGGTGGCCCAGTGGTTAGGGACTAAAGAGTACTCCAGTTCGGAGAGTGTTGGAGCGTACATTGCCCTGTGGAAAGACACAGAGGTTTTAAGGGGTTATACCAGAGCCGCTCTAAGTTGACTGATTTGACACATGTCCGACTGACTGCACTAGTGAGGGACAACGGTAAAATTGCCGAAGTATATAAGTAACAGTTATTTCCACTTTATAACCAAGCAAGGCCAAATTATAACAAATTTTTATTAAAAACATTTATTCACATCCAGAAGATTGAATTGAAGTTTCTTATTAAAAATATATTTATTTTTAAAATACAATACTTATTAAATCCTTCAGCCTATTTAAAAAAAAATATCTGGTGAGTATTACCCATTACGTCACTATGAAAACGTGTCAAACGGCGTAACCTTGTAAAAGCGTAATACAGAGAGGAAATTTTACGTTTTCTTTTTATAATTCAATTATTTTAAGTAATAAAAGACAAATAATTATATAATTAGGTGCATTTGACATTTTGAAATAACGTCTTATTTTTAAAAGTTGTTCTTTATGATTCGCTAAATATGTTCCTCTTAACAAGGATAAATGCAAAATATAAAATAAAAAGTGTCAAATCGGTCAACTTAGAGCGGTTCTGGTATAATGATATCTATGTCGGAATATTGCGACGCCAGCGCCACCTATCAGCTATTTCGACGCCAGCGCCAACTAGCGGCGGCGTTTTACAGTCTACGGCGTGGCAGCGCGCGATCGAGAGCTCACTTTGATCCTGACCGCCGAGCGGTGAACACGTCTAGAAACTGTCGCGGACCAGATCCTCACATTTTGACATCTACGACATTTAGCTTCGACGGTTAACTCAGATATTTAGAATAAGAATAAGAAGCTTTATTGACCAACCACATATACAATCACAATTGACAACAAGTAATATTTAAAACAAAAAACACAAAAATAAATATGATCTTCTTCTTATCGAATGGTTGATGAACAACCTGGTGTCAGAGTATTTAAACCGCCCGTAGGCCTCTGACATGGCTTCACACACCGAAGAAAAGTCCTCAGGTGTGCTGGTTTCCTCACGATGTTTTCCTTCGCCGTTAAAGCGTCCAATGATGGTACATATGAATTTCAAATAAATAATATGATAAATAAATTAAACACAGGTATGTGGTCTGTGGCCAACAAGGCGCAGCCTCAGCATTTTCTAACGGAGTAAACACATAAAGGATAACAATAATTTTATATATAAAATTCTCGTGTCACAGTTCTCTTTGCCGTACTCCTCCGAAACGGCTTGACTGATTCTCATGAAACTTTGTGAGCATATTGAGTAGGTCTGAGATGTGTAATATTTATTTACAATTAGCTTTCAAATTTGAAATTCATATGTACCATCATTCGACGCTTTAACGGTAAAGGAAAACATCGTGAGGAAACCAGCACACCTGAGAGATTTCTCAACGGTGTGTGAAGCTATGTCAGAGGCCTACGGGCGGTTTAAACTCGGACACCAGGTTGTTCATCAACCATACGATAAGAAGAAGATTAGCTTCGACATTTAGCCAACAAATCACGTGGCCAATCCCATGCATTTTGTTCTTTTCGAACTTCGTTATCGTTTCGATATTGTTACTTTGGCTAAGCCCCCATAGCCTAACAAGTATACTCACGCTAACTTATACCCATCGAAGTTCTTATTACTCTGCAAACTCTTCACAGCCATATACCAGAACCTCATGAGACGCTGGTCCAGGGCTATGTAGCGGTAGACCAGAAGGAAATCGTTCTGGGTTATGGTGGTGGAAGTCAGGAAGACGTGGAGAGCAGCCATCTTGATTTGGACGTCCTCTGTTGAGTTGGCCAGGGTCGGGAGTAGGAGATCAGTAATCTGCGCAGAAGAAAGTAAAATTTAACCTTTTTTTTTTATAGTAAGCTAACAAGATGACCTCACTCCATCTGATGGTAAGCGGTAGTGAGATCCAAATATGAGGTCGACAGGCACAATAGACCATATTGAGCCTGTCGCACTCACCCTGAAAGCCCGCTTAAAGAGGAGACCACTGCTGCGGCAACAACGAGACAAGGCGTGGAGTCTCGCATTGGTATTGAGCTGTGCGGGTCGGAGTTGGCCAGTCGCTGGACGGAAAGGCCCCCGTGTCTACGGGTCTCCCTGGCCGGCGCTTGCCGCAGCAATGGTCCCCCCTGGCTCCGGTTCGTACAGTGCTGATCCCGGAACGCGACCTGACCGAGAGAGGCCAGAGTCACTTGGCGGGTTTTACGCAACTGTATGGTGGTAACAGCAACCGGTCGACAAAACGTCTCCCACCTGAACCTTCTGAGTCTTAGGCTTTATGCAAATGGTCATCTATCACAGCCACTAGTGGCCAGCAACAGTCACTTACCTTACTTTTTATTACATGAACTAGCTGTGCCCGTAACTTCGTCCACGTGGAATAGTTTTATTGAAGCGCATAAGATTTTTCCATACAAAACATTTTTCCCGCTGCAACTCCCTTTATCGTGGGAATTTTGCAATATCCTTTTGCAACTAAGCTTTTAAGATTACTATAGTACCTGCATACCAAATTTCAAGCGTCGAACTTAAGCGGTTTAGATTTTTCATACAAAAGGATTTTTTTTCCCGCTTATTCCCGTTCCCGTAGGAATTACGGGAATTCCTTTCTTAGTGTACCTCTACGGTACCTAATAATAATAATAATAACGCCCCCCTCAAGTCCAACCTTACGTCCGCGCTTGAACATCTAAGCCACGTGGGGGGCGGACATCTGCCAAGAAATGACCATGCAGATGACCAACAGGGCAATGGCATCCACCCTATATGGAGAATGTCTAATAGAAAATATAATTTGCGGCCGCTTCCCGGGGGTCGCCGGGGCACACCTGGAGCCGTTGCTGGGTGTTTCAGCATGCGATCCGACGGCGACGGGGGGCTGAGCAGGCGGGCTCCCCTCGATAAACATGTTACAGCCGATATCAATCCGGAATATTCAGATTCATCCGACAACCAATCTCTATTCTCATCACTAAACCGATCAGACTATATACCCACTCCTTCGTCACTCAATAGTGAACAGACCGTGGATGTTGTCCAGGATACAGTAGCTACTGTTGGATCTGGACCCACCACAACACAGGTCTGCAAGCGCAGAAGATGGTCAGAAGAAATGAACATGTTTATTCTGCGCACATACTTAGAAATAACAAATTTAGGCACCAACGCAAAACATTACCTGGACAGTTTGCACCAAAAATTGACTCAAAGGTTCCCCATTTTTCAAGTCACTTAACAACGACTCGGAGTCCAAAGAAGAGCAATAGTACAAAAACTTTTATTACCACAAACTGTAATAGACGAAATTTATAAAGACGTTCAACAAAAACTTAATATTGGCACACCCTCACTTACACCACAACCAATAACGTACACACAAACACAGACAAGACTCAGGTGGACCAACGAACAAAATGAGGCAATAATTAGATTATACATGCAAATAACACAATTAGAGACAAAACAAAACAGCATACCGAAAACCATTACACCAACAATTTATAACGCAGTTCCCATCTCTTGCTCATCTAAGCGAACAAAGGATAGCTGACCAACGACGTATTATAATATGCAGCAAGTATATTAATGATGACAGACTAAGCGAAATACGCCAAGAAGTAGCTGAAAATCTAGGATTTAATTCACAATCATACGTAAATGAGACAACAAATAATCACACACACAGTCAAATACCAGAAACACACACACCAGTAACTTTTAATACTGAGAATAATAACCACACCGACACGATTGGACCTAGACCGACACCACAACGAAAAACAGATATTGATAATTTATTTATACATACACTTGAACATTTTAAAAACACAGATCCTACTCAAAGACCATTTATACCAAGGCAGAAACCTTCCAAAAAACTAGCTAATATAGTAATGTACGTAGATAACGTTTTACTTCCAGAACATACCAACGAGGATACTGACTTTTCAACTTTACAGACTATTATTTACTCTGCTGCCTGGACTACCGCTAAACTTAATGGAGCTAAAATTAACTTGACACCAAGGGAACAAAGAAGAGCGTTGGAACATAAACCGAACTGGCAAAGAAGACTTGAGAGAAAGATTGAAGATTTAAGGACTAAGATAGCAAGATTAACGCAGCATATAAACGGTAACAGAGGCAGGATTCTCACAGAACAGGTGAATAGAATTGCGGAACAGTATAAAGTTCACTCTACCCATGAAGGGTCAAATACACAAATTTCACATTTTTTGGACACACTGAAACAAAAACTTGCTGTTTACTCAGGCCGACTTAATAGGTATAAAGCATGTACACTTCGGAAACAACAAAACTCACAATTCATTAATAACGAGAAACAATTTTACCGGAAGCTTACAACCTTATGCAGCAATAACCAAGAAAGTAACAATAGAAATTCTCAAAGATTAGCAGATTCAAGGCCAGACAAAGAAGTACTACACAGGTTCTGGTCGAATATATGGGAAAATTCAGTTGAGCATAACACCCTAGCACCTTGGATTCAGGAAGAAATCGAACGCGGATCACAAATCCAACAAATGGAATTTGAAGTAATACCAGTGGAAATATTTGAAAGAGTTATTCACAATCTACATAATTGGAAGGCGCCTGGATCAGACCACATTCACAGCTACTGGTATAAAAGTTCACTACAACTCTCCCATATATGTACAAACATATCAATAATTTTATCAAAGATCCTGAAAGTATGCCACAGTACATCACATCGGGTACAACATTCATGATCCCAAAAGATCAAAACGATTTGTTAAACCCTGCTAAATTCAGACCAATTACTTGTTTACAAACTATTTATAAAATAATTACCAGTTGCATCGCCGAATTAATTTACAGACACTTAGATGAAAACTGCATTCTAGCTGAACAGCAAAAAGGCTGCAGAAAACAGAGCCAGGGCTGCAAAGAACAGCTAACGATCGACTCAGTTATACTTAAACAGGTACATAAAACTAAATCCGAATTATTTACAATGTACATCGACTATCAAAAGCTTATGATTCCGTTCCTCACTCCTGGTTACTAAAAGTCCTAGATATTTATAAAGTTCATCCAAATATAGTTTTATTCTTAAATACTACAATGCAAAATTGGGCCACTAAACTCAGACTGACAACCCCCACTGAAACTATTGACACTGAAAAAATCAAAATACAACGCGGCATTTTTCAAGGTGACACACTAAGACCTCTATGGTTCTGTCTAGCTTTGAACCCACTGTCTAACATACTTAACAATACACCAATAGGATACCCACTCAAACATTCGATTACCAGTTACAGGACCGAACCGATAGAAGAAAGCATAACTAAATTAAATCACTTACTTTATATGGACGACATAAAAATTTACGCTGATAACGAAAATGAACTTGTTCAACTCGCCAATTTAACAGAACAATTTTCAAATGACATTAACATGAAATTTAGAATAGATAAGTGCAAAATTAACTCTGTCAAAGCTAGAAAGACCTATGGCCATCAATACACACTATACTCAGGAGAAGTTATCGACCCACTAGATGAATTCACTTCATATAAATATTTAGGGTATATACAATCTCAACAAATTCACTTCACTGAAATAAAAAATAGATTAAAACAACAATTTAGGCACAGATTGAATTCAATTTTGAAAACACAGCTCGACTCACGTAATACTATCAAAGCCATCAACACCTATGCAATACCCATCCTGACCTATTCCTTTGGCATCATAAATTGGAGCAAAACAGACCTTAAATCCCTTCAAAGAATGATAAACACCACAATGACCAAATTTCGAAAGCACCACCCCAGATCATGCGTCCAAAGATTAACCCTACCCAGAAAAGAAGGCGGAAGAGGCTTGATTGATATAAGCAACCTACACAATAAGCAGATCTCAACACTTAGACAGTATTTCCATCAAAAAGAGAACATTTCGAAGATTCACATGGCCATAGTACAAAATGATGTTAAACTCACACCACTGAACTTGCATGACCATCAACAACAAAACAACGAGAAGACCGTTGACCACCATCAAACTAAAATAGCTGAATGGAGTATAAAGTCACTGCACGGAAGACATCGTCAAGATTTATGCCAACCAAATGTCGATAAGGAAGCATCGAACAAGTGGCTAAATCGCGGCGAACTCTTCCCAGAGACTGAGGGCTTCATGTTGGCTATACAGGATCAAATCATTGAGACCCGAAACTATCAAAAATATATTACAAAAAGTAGAGCAATAGACACTTGCAGGAAATGCAGCAGTTCCCCCGAAACTATCCAACATATCACTGGCGCATGCAAAGGAATAGTACAAACCGACTACAAACACAGGCACGATCAAGTAGCCAATATCGTCCACCAAAAACTCGCCATAAAGTATCAGTTAATACAACCACCAGCATCCCCTACTATAAATATAACCCCGAAGCAGTTTTAGAAAACCAAACCCATCGTATATACTATGACAGAGCCATCCTTACAGATAAAACCATTCACTACAATAGACCAGATATTACTGTAGTAGACAAGACCAATAAAACAGCCCTTTTGATAGACATAGCGATTCCTAATACACACAACTTACAAAATACCATAGCTGAAAAAGTTAACAAAATACGTAGATTTGAAAGACGAAATTACCAGAATTTGGAAGCTTAATAGTGTTACAATAGTACCGATAGTCTTGTCTACCACAGGCGTAATACCCAAACAAATTCATAATTCCTTAGATTTACTCTCCTTGCCACAATCTACTTATATTTTAATGCAAAAAGCAGTTATTCTAAATACATGCAGGATAGTCAGGAAATTTTTACAAATAGAATCACAAGAACCCGCACCGACAGACCATCATCACCATAGTTCATCATCCCACAATCACCTCCCTGGTATGCACTTGGCCTAGGCCCGTGTATATCAGTACCCCAGTATCTCCACAAGATGCTGAGAAAAGCGAAGCTTTAAAAAATTATAATAATAATAATAATTTATTTATTGTCAGATAACAGAGATCCATAGGGTTAGTTATAATGTGTCTTATAGATCTATGTTAGTAATACACAGAATAAAATGAAATACCATAGAGAGAACTCATGGTAGAGAGAATCTGCCCTGTACCACCAGAGGTAGCACAGCATCGATTTATATACGCGCAGTCATACCTACTGGCGATCATACTCAGGATGCTGTTGGTGCTGCCCCGCACCCTGCGCACGAGAGATGCGCTCCTTTTACGCATGATAGTGCAGAATCAGTCCACCCTTGCTTCTACGAACATCCCCGAGGCAATGCAGTAACGAAGCAGC
The DNA here is from genome assembly GCA_039566165.1 of Maruca vitrata. Classification (NCBI taxonomy): domain Eukaryota; kingdom Metazoa; phylum Arthropoda; class Insecta; order Lepidoptera; family Crambidae; genus Maruca; species Maruca vitrata. The sequence goes on along the minus strand of CM076942.1, from coordinate 2,549,079 downwards.
CCCAGCAACATCCTGAATGCATTGTTATACTGCACACTGAGGCAACGTCCTAAGCAACGTCCGTTATCATGAAAGTTATTTATTGAAATATTTTTTTTTTATTCTTTAATTTTTTTTTCATCCAGCTAGTAGTCGCGATAGTTCTTTACGAAATGTGAAATTGATGATTAAAAAAGCTCCAAGCTCTAAGTAATAAAGCGGTTCGAGCGTGCTTTCGAGTTTCGATTATCACTTTCGTAAAACTGGTATTTATTATATGAATTTAAAAACTGCACTAATATTTGTACCTGTAAGATCATCATCATCATCATCATCTGATATGGGCTGATGATGATGATGATGATGAAGATAAATAATATTTGTACCTGTAAGATAGATTCTTTTAACTCCAATAGGCTCAAAAACAGTGGAAAATGTGTAAAATAAAACGCGGACGAAGTTGCTGGCACAGCTAGTTAAAAAAAAACGGCCAATTGCATTTGGACTCGCGCACGTAGGGTTTCGTACCAATTATGTAAAAAAGGAACCCGTTTATTGTATCGGGTCCCCCTTAATATCTTTTTGTTAAATGTTTAGTACTTGACATTATAGTCAAGCAAGTCAGGGGATACCAGTCACAACTATCTGTCCGGTGGTTGGTGAACTGTATACGGGTAAGCATCCCCGGTTCCTTGAGCTACTATCGACTCAGTCCAAATCATCCGAGGCGATAGTATCCATCCTCCCCTTTTCCTTCCCCCGTCATATATCCTTGCTACTCGTGGGAACGCAATGACCTTGTTAAAACAATGCACAAGGCAGAATGGCGGCGACGTGGTCCACAACTCGTCACGTCACGTTTCCCACAGAGGTGAAAAGTGAATCTCTGGAAGTGATCTCTGCCTACCCCTCTGGGAAAAAGGCGTGATTTTATGTATGTATGAAAAATTTACAACTTACCCTTATTTGCCCATCGGAATAATACTGGTTATCAATATAGTTAGTAGCGAAGGCAGCCCATAGTCTTTCGTTCCGTGGCTTACTCGGATCCGTGAATATCTCCATAGTATATTTTTGGGCCCAAAACCCTATGTTGCATAGACCTTGGAGCCAGATCAAACGGTCCATGTAGTGGGGGCAATCTGTAACAAAATTAACTATTTTCAAATAAAACTTTAAACTTTTATTTCATCATTCTCCTGCCCTTGTCCCATACCAAGTGGGGTCGGCGCATCATGTATATTTCTTCCACTCGGGCCTGTCATTCGTCATCTCTGCGTGTACTCCTTTCACTCCCATATCATCTCTCACGCAATCCATCCATGTCTTCTTCGGCCTTCCTCTACTATTACGTCCATTGACATTCATACTCATCGCTCTTCTAGTCACATGGCTTTCTTCCCTCCTCATAACATGCCCGTACCAAGCTAACCTTGCACTTCTCACCTTTTCTAAAATTGGTGCAACTTTCAGACTTCCCCTTATATATTCATTCCTAATCCTGTCCAACCTTGTAACTCCACACATCCATCTCAACATACGCATCTCATTTGCATGCATCTTCCTCTCTTCAGTCTTTTTTCATTGCCCAGCACTCTGATCCATACATCGCGACAGGTCTGATGACCGTTTTGTAAATTTTCCCTTAAGTTTAAGGGGCATTTGTGGGTCACAAGTTGTTCCCGAGACCTGTCGCCACTTCATCCATCCAGCATTCATTCGATTCTTAACGTCTCGATCAATATTGCCGTCGTTTTGGAAAAAGTGAGCCTAAGTACTTAAAGTCTTTTTTTAAAAAACGTTTAAAGTTTTTTTTTTAAAGCTTTAAACTTTTATTTATTTATTATTTATTATTAAGGTATACGCAATAGGTTACAATCATAAATCAATTTGAATAAAAACATTTAGAAATTACAAACCTAGATTATGACCCAAAAACGTGTACACACAGCGTGGTTAAACAAAAGCGCGTAAACTTATATTACATTTTTTTTTATTATTATTACATTTTTATAACAAACCAAAGGAAATGGTAAGATATTGTGAGAAAATTAAGGATAGCTCAGTTGAGGATACTTTTCACTTTATGCTTAAAGGTAATATATTTATTAACAAAAATATCCAACTCATCGTGTTTTACTCTTGATTAAACTCGCGTGTATTGTTATTCTAAACATATTATTTAGAGATCCGCCGTTCCGAGCTCTTTACAGCGCTAGTGGTCACGGGCAAGACTAAAATTGTTAGTGTCGTCGATAGCTGAGTAGTTTAGGTCGTTGCTTGCTATTCCAAGAGGTCGCCAGTTCAAATTTAAAATTATTATGTTCGTTTATTCGGCTCTAACGGTAAAGGAAAACATCGTGAGGAAACCTGCACACCTAAGAAGAAATAGGTTGTGTAAATATTTGTCTTTATGGGTCTACACGCGTTATTAGGAGTAGCAAATTACATAGCTACTTACTGCCCGACGTTTCGATTGGGTTACACCAATCGTGGTCGCTCGCGACCTCGCGAAACGTCGGGCAGTAAGTAGCTATGTAATTTGCTACTCCTAATAACGCGTGTAGACCCATAAAGACAAATATTTAGTGTAATGGAACGCGAAAGTCTAAAAATAGGTTGTGTAGTCAACCAACCCGCAGTTGGCCAGCGTGGTTGACTAAGGCCTCAACGCCCTAATTTACGGTAGGCCCGTCCCCAGCAGTGGGGACGTATGGGCTGATGATGATAAGTACGGAACCTGGAAATAATTACAAAAACATACCACTGTACATGCGTACGTATTTTACGACCATGTTGTCGAAATAGTCGTCGCCCACTTTGCCTTCCCGTTTCGTCTGATGCAGCAAAGTGGAGAAACTCAAAATAGCTGCGTGTCTGATTTCCTGAAAAATAAACATTAATTTACACTTAAGCCAAGTTTTTTCCTAACTGATTTTACACATACACACACACACACACACACACACACACTTCTTGATAAATCTCGCAGTTGAAAATTTAAGTTCTTAATTTACTTACCATTGTTTTATATCTACGTAGATCGAAATTGATATGTTTAATCAGGAAGAGCGAGGTGTTCCCTACACAAGTGTTTTTCGACTACTTTAAGGGAAGCCCCCGCAACTAATTTTTTTATTTTATTTTATTAAAATATTTCTATAATTCTTTAATAAAAAGCATGTCACACAACATAAAAATAATGACTAAGATATTATACACACACATAAAAAAAATCTTAAGAATACAAACTTAGTCAAAATTTAAAACTAAAAACATTACTAGAAGAGATAAATTATATTTTAATTTTAATTTTTTATTTTATTTTATGATATGCGATGATGGCTTGGAGTTGCCCGTCATCATCAATAGACAATGCCAAGTATCACCTGAGGAAAGTCTAAGCCAAGCTTGGTGAATGCCTCCAACTCCTGAAGTAGACCCTGGGTGTAGTTGGCTCCAGTGAAGGGTAGTTTCCTGATGAGGGTCAGGAGAGCTGCATCTTCGATCTTGGACTGGAAAAAAGAGTTCAAAGATTTGAGCAGTTTATCATCAGCCCATATACGTCCCCACTGCTGGGGCACGGGCCTACCCCAAAGTAGGGCGATATGGTCAACCACGCTGGCCATTGCGGGTTGGTTGACTACACAACCTTAGAATTTCTTCGTAGGTGTGCAGGTTTCCTCACGATGTTTTCCTTCACCGTTGAAGCGTCGAATAATCGTACATATGATTTATGAAAAATGCATTGTATATTACAATACGTTTGAACTGGCAACTTGCATGGCAAGCCATTACCACTCGGCCATTGACGCTCTATTTTGTTTTTTATTTTTTAAATAATATTTATTAATTACCTTCTCCTCAATCACGAGATGCTTGACAAACCTCACAGAGGCCTCCGACCCTGAATATGGTAGAACCTCCAGGAAAATGTTCCTCGAGGTCTCTAGCTCATAGCTGGTACCCAGAACCAAATCCTCAAAAAGCCTTAGAAGACTTGTGTAGTTCAGTTGAGACATTGTGCTGAAAAAGTATAGAATATTACCGTTACTCATCGTCTATCGGAGTTCTCGAACTCTCTATTTCTGTAATGTGGATTTCGACTTGCGTGCGGATTTGACCCGAGTGCGGATCTGATCCACGTGCGTTTGTATTCACCGCCAGTTACAAGATAACAATATCGTTTAATTTGGCCTATTATGCGAATTCCACGTACCGTGTACATAATAGCCCATGTAATTGGAATAAACATGCATTTTTAATATAACTAGTGACCCCTCCCTAGCTTCGCTTCGGGCATATTAGTTATGTTATTTTATAAAATAAAAACGATCCACTTAAACCCCTCTACCTATTAAAAAACACATCAAAATTCGTTGTTTTTATAAATGTATGTATTCATAGGGACAGACATATGCGGGAAGCGACTTGGCTTTATACTATGTAGTGATACGCGAAGTCAATACGCATGCGAGCACAAATCCACATCACAGAAAGACGTTTATCATCATATGTTACATATACACATACATCATAAGAAAAGCATAATTTACCTCAACAAATCCACAAAGTCCAAACTGTGGATGATTGACGCATTCCTAACGATATTATCAGCATCTATTCCTTTCTTTGAAATCTTCAGTAATATCTGAAAAATAAGGTCGTTAAATCATAATTTTGTTACTTTGAAGTCGAGGGATACCAGTCCCAACTATCTGTCCAATGGTTGGTGAACGGTATACGGGTAAGCGACCCCGGCTCCTCGAGCTACTATCGACTCAGTCCGAATCATCTGAGGCGATAGTATCCATACATACATACATACATACAATCACGCCTTTTTCCCATAGGGGTAGGCAGAGATCACTTCGAGCGATCCACTTTTCACCTTTGTGGGAAACGTGACGTGACGGGTTGTGGGGGAAGGAAAATGAAGAGTTCAAATCATCCGAGGAGATAGTATCCTTCCTCCCCTTTTCATTCCCCGTCATATATCCTTGCTACTCGTGGGAACGCAATGACTTTGTTAAAACAATGCATAAGGCAGAATGGCTGCGACGTGGTCCACAACCCGTCACGTTACGTTTACCACAGAGGTGAAAAGTGGATCGCTGGAAGTGATCTCTGCCTACTCCTCTGGGAAAAAGGCGTGATTTTATGTAGGTATGTATGTACGTTAGTTTTACCCAACACCACAAAAAGAGGGGTGTTGAAACGAACACAACCCTGTTCGTGGGCACATACAAAATTAACCCAACACAGAGAGTTTTGTACGAGCCCGAGTTGACTGTTGTAAGACCATCTCTCCTAATATTAAAAATGCAAAAGTAACTCTTCTGTTTATTACGCTTTCCCGCTTGAACTTCTCACCCGATTTTGATGTTTGGCACAATCTTAAAGACCCTGAGAAAGGCGTAGGCTACCCTTTTGGATTTCTTAATTTTAAAAGATAAAACCATGAAACGTTATATTAAGCACTTGATAAGATAATTAAACATTTTTTCAAGCATTTTTGACTGGCTCGGTGGAACAGTGGCTAGTGACCCAGGTTTACTACCTACGGTTCCAAGGGGCGTGGTTTCTATTCCCATCCGGGACAAATATTAGTGTGACGAACATCGGTGTTTGTTCCGTGTCTGGGTGTGTTATTAAATAATATGTAGTTAAGTATATTTGTGTATCCAATATCGATTTTGATATCCGTAACATAAGTGTTTAAGCTACTTACCCGGGATCAGATCAATGTATGTGATGTTGTGAAAAAAAGAATTATTTATTTATTTTTGAAATTCGACCAGTTAGGGGGGAAATTAGAGTTGAATGTTTCAAGCACTAGCAGAAAAGTTTATCTAACGTTCAATAAAGTAAAACGCAAATATTTTACTATTTTTTTATTTCGATATAGTTTGATGGACCACTCGAACACAAAGACACTGCTGAAAGTATCACTTTGATATCTCGATAACTCGACGAGATATTACAATTTTAATTGCACATTATTTGGACGACCTCAAAAACGCTCCATACAAACGTCCACTATCGTAATGACGTCACAACGCTAGTTCTTTGTATGCAGCGCCAAGGAAGTTTGTTCGGCAGGTTCATCAAAAGTTGCGTTTATGAATATATTTTCATAATGAAAGATGTTATTTCTATAAGAATTGCTAATTCTGTTATTTATTAAATTTTAAATGATTTTCGCACTTTTAAAATGGACTTGCCCACCCAACTTTAAATGTCTTGTGCTGTCTCATTTTGCCAAAAAATTTAGTTTCGATTTTTTTTTATAATAGGCTAACAAAATGACTCCACCTGATGGTAAGCGGTAGTGAGAGCCACATATGATGATTTCATTAATAATTTTGATTTACTCTGCTTATCATAAAAATGGCAAGCAAAACAACCATAGTAAAATACCCTATTGCGTTTAAATTGCGGGCAAGGATCGATGAAACCACTATTTCCAATCCCACTCTTACCTCGTAAGTCCTATTCTTCAGGTACCCTTGAGTATGAGTTCTGATGCCGCAAGAGGCATCGAGGCATCCATCCCTATCGTGTTTAGGACTGCTCCGCGTCAGCTCCGGCCAGTCCACGCTCACGCTTTGCCGTTCTGTCTCGAAGTTTATGTTGATTCTGGGGACAAGATCAAAAGTTATCAGGTTAATCACGACAAGTCTAAAACAAAGACGTTCCATCTGTCTGTCCTGTGCTTGAATCCTTGAAATCTCCAATACAATAGTATTGTCTATTATTTGCGCGGGCACTACGCATTTAAAACAAAACTAAAACATCGGATCTCTCAATAATGTTTGGAATACCAATACACGCGAGTTAGTCAGAGGATACCAGTCACAATTATCTGTCCCGTGGTTGGTGCCGTTCACCAACCAAACATACGGGTAAGCGACCCCGGCTCCTCGAGCTGCTATCGACTCAGTCCAAATCATCCGAGGCGATAGTATCCTTCCTCCCTTTTTCCTTTCACCGTCATATATCCTTGCTACTCGTGTGAACGCAATGACCTTGTTAAAACAATGCACAAGGCAGAATGGCGGCGACGTGGTTCACAACCCGTCACGTCATGTTTCCCACAGATATAAAAAGTGGACCGTTGGAAGTGATCTCTGACTACCTATATTGTATTGGTTCTGATTGTATTCGTCCATATTTTTTTCTCAAAGGTTCTGCCAGACTATCAGCGCCGTCGCGTCCTCGCGGCTGCTGCGGCACATGCTGAGGCAGAACCTTTGATCATAAATATATTTGTATGTGTATTTGTCCGCGTATTAATGGGCTTTAGTAGCAATGATGTATTAAAATAGCCTTCATGCCTTGTAAAATGTGTTATTTATTAGTGAAAGTTCCGTCAACGTTCCCCCCCCCCCCCATAACTTCCATGGGGGTCGAATTTTGAAAAAAAGTAGCGTTGGTGTCTTTCCAGTGTGCCCTGCGGGCGGGCATTGGGGCCCCGCCCACCCCCCAATGAGGCTGAATTAAAAAAAAAAAAAAAATGCACTGGTGTCTCTCCGGAGTGTCAGCTACCTCCATACCAAGTTTTATAAAAATCTATAAAGACGTAAAAGTTCTCCCATACTAACGGGGCTGAATAAAAAAAAAATACGCTGGTGTCTCTCCCGAGAGGCAGATACCTCCATACCAAGTTTTATAAAAATCGACAAACATGTAAAAATTCTCCCATACTAATTTTCAATCCCCCCCCCCCCCCATGAACCCCATGGGGGTAAAATTGAAAAAAAAAAAAAGCGCTGGTGTCTCTCCGGAGTGTCAGCTACCTCCATACCACGTTTTATAAAAATCTATAAACACGTAAAAGTTCTCCCATACTAAAGGGGCTAAATTAAAAAAAAAATTAAAAAATGCGCTGGTGTCTCTACGGAGTGCTAGCTACCTCCATACCAAGTTTTATAAAAATCGACAAACACGTAAAAATTCTCCCATACTAATTTTCAATCGCCCCCCCCCCCCCCCATTGAACACCATGGGGTTGTATTAAAAAAATTACGTTGGTGTCTCTCCGGAATGCCAGCTACCTCCATACCATGTTTTATAAAAATCGACAAACACGTAAAAATTCTCCCATACTATTATTCTTTCACCCCCCAATGAACCACATGGGGGTTGAATTAAAAAAGTACCCTATATGTTATTCCAGAGTGCCAGCTACCATCATACTAAATTTCATGAAAATCGGTTCAGTCATTTGAGCGTGAAAGAGTAACAAACATACATCCATCCATACATCCATACATACATCCATACATACAAACTTTCACCTTTATAATATTAGTAAGGATAAATGTTTTCTTTCTTTCTTTCTTTCTTTACCTCTCTGGAAAAAAAGACGTGATTTTTTGTATCTCGTATGTATGTATGTATCAGGTGGGAGACATTTTGTCGACCGGTTGCTGTTATACCAGAGCCGCTCTAAGTTGGCCGATTTGACACATGTCAGACTGACTGCACTAGTGAGGGACAACGGTAAAATTGCCGAAGTATATAAGTAACAGTTATTTCCACTGTATAACCAAGCAAGGTCTAATAGGGTATTTGACTGTGGTTGTTATGCTTGCCATTTTTATGAAAATCAGTAAGATTTATGTAAATCAATATTATTAATGAAAACGAAACTTAAGTTTTTAGCGAAATGAGACTACAAAAGACATTTAAAGTTTATCATTTAAAATTTCTTTGTCATCTTATTAATAACAGAATTAGTCACATCTTTTATTATGAAAACATATCAATAAACGCAACTTTTGATGAACCTACCGAACAAACTTCTTAGGCGCTGCATACAACAAACTAGCGTGTGACGTCACACGCCAGTCGACGTTTGTATGGAGCATTTTTGAGCTCGCCCAAATAATGTGCAATTAAATTTGTAATATCTCGTAGAGTTATCCAGATATCAAAGTGATACTTTCAACAGTGTCTTTGTGTTCGAGTGGTCCAACTATATCAAAATAAAAAAATAGTCAAATACCCTAGTATAACAATATTTTTATTAAAAAACATTTATTCACATCCAGAAGTTGAATTGAAGTTTCTTATTTAAAAATATATTTATTTTTAAAATACAATACTTATTCAATCCTTCATCCTATTTCTAAAAAATACCTGGTGAGTATTTACCCATTACGTCCCTATGAAAACGTGTCAAACGGCGTAACCTTGTAAAAGCGTAATACAGAGTGGAAATTTTACGTTTTCTTTTTATAATTCAATTATTTTAAGTAATAAAAGACAAATAATTAGATAATTAGGTGCATTTGACATTTTGAAATAACGTCTTATTTTTAAAAGTTGTTCTTTATGATTCGCTAAATATGTTCCTCTTAACAAGGATAAATGCAAAATATAAAATAAAAAGTGTCAAATCGGCCAACTTAGAGCGGCTCTGGTATACCACCATACAGTTGTGTAAAACCCGCCAAGTGACTCTGACCTCTCTTGGTCAGGTCGCGTTCCGGGATCAGCACTGTACGAACCGGAGCCAGGGGGACCATTGTTGCGGCAAACGCCGGACCAGTAAAGTCTTAGCGGCGGTATTGTGCGGGCGGAGCGGGTCAGCCCGCCGGACTGGCCAACTCCGACCCGCACAGCTCAATACCAATGCGAGACTCCACGCCTTGTCTCGTTGTTGCCGCAGCTGTGGTCTCCTTTTTCACGGCTTTCAGGGTGAGTGCGACAGGCTCAATATGGTCTATTGTGCCTGTCGACCTCATATTTGGATCTCACTACCGCTTACCATCAGGTGGAGTGAGGTCATCTTGTTAGCCTCTTTATAAAAAAAAAAAATGTAAGTTAAGAGACCAGTGGTTGGGCCTTTGATTGAACCAAGCTCTAGATGGCTTTAGGTGGACGCCTAGTCCGTGTATACAACTGTGATTGTAGCCTGTGTCATTTTTATATGTCATCTCATCATCATCATCATCTGCCTATGAATTTGTCTACTGCTGGACATAGGTCTCTCTAAATTGTTGCCACTTCCTCCTATCCTCGGCTACTCTCATCCAGCTCCCACCAGCAGTCCTGCGCAGATCGTCACTCCACCCGGCCTGAGGTGGGGACGTATATGGGCTGATGATGAACCAAAAGTCCATCTTTGGACACATGCAAACAATCACATTTATAATAAGGCGTCCGACCGATTTCAGCCATGGCGGCCGATCTGATCAGCCAAATGCGTAGGACATATTATATAGTGCACAAGTGTGCGCGCAAACACAAGTGCACTCTCTATTAGCCCCAAAATTGACTAATTTCGAAAGCTTAACCAAAAGGAGAGATTTCAAAGTTCCAGTTTCAGTTGTCAGAACCGTGTTTGCTCAACGTTTCCAAAAATTCATCTTCCCTCGCATTTATAACAAACTAGTTAACGTATGTGGTTTGAAACGATCGCAAGTCCATGAGGTTAAAACAAAATTGATGGAATTTCTACTGTCCTGGGATTACAAACAAGCCGAAGAAATCTTGAGGGTCACTGCATAGGAGGTTGTCTCATATTACCATGCATATAATCATAAAGTGAAACACATTTACCATCTCCACAATATCCACTCACATACAACACTAAACACTCGCACACACACACACTCAAATACTCACACATACACACACACTCACTCGTACATAAATACATACCAACACATACACTCACACAGCGCGCGAAGAGCATTAGAGAACATTTAAAGATTATATTATATAAATTCATTTAAACTAGCCTAAGATATTATTGCATATTTTATAAATAGTATATTTAGTAACAGCAGATTGTATAAGTATAGTTTAGCCACTAAGTTTGTTTGTACGGATTATTTAAATGGTTTGACCCCCACAAGACAGGCTTAGCCTAGTGTGGGCGTCACAGATATATTGTTATGATTTGGCTGTGTTTTTGGTAATAAAGACTTATTATTATTATTATTTTCAGTTTCTGGACGTTTTTCTCAGCAATTTGCTGGTATTTTTATACTATTTACGGGTTAAACCAAGTAAATAGTACATAAAAAGTGTTACGTGCAAGTCTGTCTGTCATTGTCTTCGTCTAGCTGTAGGAATTTACGTACTATACGGCATGTATTTAAAATTGCTGCTTTTTGTAATTGAATGTAAGTGTTGGGTTTTATTTTTATTATTATTATTATTATTATTATTATTCCCTTACTCTCATAATTAGGTGAGACGGCAATCCAACATGACCGATGAGAGATCGAGCGTAGGGACTACCAGCTTGACGTGCTTTCCGAGGCTCAGGCGTGCAACCGCCAACTTCCTGACTCCGGGCTGAGTAATTTCATAACATAACAGAAAAACTCACACAAATTTTGCTTGACCCCGGACTCAAACAGGCGACCTCCCGGTCCATACGCAGCAATACCAATAGACCAACGAGGCAGTAAAAAAATTAAAATTAGTAGATAGTAGAATGGACTCACTGAGTAGACACCTGCAAGGTCCGGTCTTCTATCTTGTACGTGATGAATTCTTCGCCGTTCATCTCCAGTAGACCGGTCTTCTCGCTCAATCTGTATTCTCTTTCAGACAGCATCGTCGTTGTATCCGGCTGAAATATTTAATATCACTATTAGACTTCGAGGTTTTAGTTTGTTTAAGTTATTTAAATGCTAGCGTTAATAGCGTAGCCTTGTTAAAACAATGCACAAGGCAGGATGGCGGCGACGTGGTCCACAACCCGTCACGTCACGTTTCCCACAGAGGTGAAAAGTGGATCGCTGGAAGTGATCTCTGCCTACCCCTCTGGGAAAAGGGCGTGATCATCATCATCATCAGCGCATATACGGCCCCACTGCTGGGGCACGGGTCTACCTTAAATTAGGGCGATAAAGCCTTATTCAACCACGCTGGCCATGTGCGAGTTGGTCGACTACTTAACCTTAGAATTTCTTCGTAGTTGTACAGGTTTTCTCACTATGTTTTCCTTCACTGTTAAAGCGTCGAATAATCGTATTACAACGTAAACACACACACACACACACAAACACACACACACACTAGTAATGCTCATTATTGCAACATACACTTATTTTACTTTGTTTCTAAGATTGTATCTTTCTTTAATTTGAACTGTTATATTTGTTTTCTTTATAACCTAGCAAGTCGTCAAATTTGTTACACTTTTTACATTATATAGTAACTGTACCTACTGGTTCCTGCGATACAGACCTAGAGTCTAGTGCAGTGGCCGCTGCCTGAGTGTAGTTAGTTCGTAAGATTTATCATTTCAATTATTTCAAGATATTATTATTGAGTATTTTGTAATTAGCATATAACTGTGCAATACGACACTAACTTTTGTTATTTATTTTTTGAATAAATAAAGTAAGTATTATTATTATTAAACTCACAACAAACAACGTGATCTTTCGCTCAAGCAACGACCTTAACGAGTCGGCCATCGACGCTTTTCAGTTCCTTATATGCCTGCGACAAATGTATATGTATACTCACAATACTATTCCACACAGTATGGTCAGTTCTGTAGACCGGGTTAGTCCAGGGGACCGACACCCAACTGCTCCCATACTTCGGTGATGATGGAGCGGCATTGAACTTCTTCACATAGGTGGCGTTGGCGGCGTAGGTGGTCAAACATCTGTAGTCGTGTACACAGGGCTGGAAAGAGGTTGAAAAATAATAAAAATCGGCCAAGTGCAAGACGGAATTGCGCACAAAGGAATCCGTACCAATTATGACTGGCTGGAACTGGAATTTTTGACTGGCTCGGTGGAACAGTGGTTAGTGACCCAGGTTCACCAACGGTTCCAAGAGTCGTGGGTTCGATTCCAAATCGGGACAAATATTTCTGTGACGAACATCGGTGTTTGTTCCGTGTCTGGGTGTGTTATTAAATATATTTAAGTATATTTGTGTATCCACAGTCGTTTCTGATTTCCGAGACACAAGTGGTTATTTTACAAACCATGGGATCAGATTGATGTATGTGATGTTGTGAAATATTATTTATTTTATGTAAAAACAGACACGTTTATTGTATCGCGGAGCCCCTTATTTTATTGTTATAGCGGCAACGGAGCTTTTTAGCTATCATTGTTTATGAGATACACCTTGGAGACAGACTGACGGACAGAATGACATTTAGTTATTACTAAGCCTCTGAACCCTAAAAATTATATACTCAAATTCAAATATATTTTATTTTCTCTTCACAAAGGTATAAATATTTAGACATATAATATGGATGATCTTAACAGTAAAATAAACATACCTTTGTGAGAGACTGGTGTCTAAACTAGGGTATTCCCTGTGTGATAGATCACCAGGCCCTCACATAAAAATCTATGGAACGGTATATGCGACTTTGTTTTCTTAGCATAAATATTAATAGTCAACAACTGTGCGAGAAAATACATTACATTACAGGATATAATATTACGTAATCAGTAGAGTACTAAAATTTTAATAACAGGAATGTGCAGAAGCTTTAATACTATGGGTCTACTTGCGATATAAAATGTAGCAAAAACATAGCTACTTACTACCTGACGTTTCGATTGGGTTACAACAATCATGGTATTGGTCGCAAGCAATCATGGCCCGATTCAATTTTTTTTTTTTTGTTTAGAAATTACTCAGCCCCGGAAAGCACGTTAAGCCGATGGTCCTGCGCCTGATCTCTCATCGGTCATGTCGAAGTGCCGTCTCACCGAACTATTAGAGTAAGGGATCAGTGAGTGCATTTGTGTTTGCGCGTCCATTTGTGCACTATAATATGTCCTGCGCTGGCTGATCTTAATGAAGATCGGGCGCCATGGTCGAAATCGGTTGGACGCCTTATTGATATTATTCATTGCTAGAGAAGATTAGGGATCCTCTCTAAAACTTACGTAAAACTAGCAAACCCGACAGACTGATATTTTACGCGATTCAATAACATGCGCTTCCCAAACATAAGACTGAGCTAGATCGATTTCTCGTCCCCAAAAACACCAAATTTCAGCTAAATCGTAGGGGCCGTTTCCTAGACATGCTTTTTCAAGCAATCAGCGCCATCTGCCGGGATTTGTGAATTTCATTCTGGGCGCCTCTTAAACGCACACGGAAAAAATCATTTAAATCGGTCAAGTCGAATTATTTGTATGTATAAAGATAACCCAAAGTACTTATAATATACTAAGTTATCCTTATCCTTACTTCCTTACTAATATAATAAATTCGAAAGTAACTCTGTCTGTCTGTTACGCTTTCACGCATTCTAAGTACTGAACCGATTAAAATGAAATTTGGTAAAGATATAGTCCAGAGCCTAAGAAAGGATATAGGCTACTTTTTAACCGACTGCGCTATAAAGAAGTAATGTTTTACCCGTTAAACGTCTCTACGCGGACGAAGTCGCGGGCGGAAAGCTAGTGTATGTATAAAGGTAACCCAAAGTATAATGTACTAGCGGCCCGTCCCGGCTTCGCATGGGGGGACTTAAGATTTTTACATAGTCTTACGTTTTATTATGTATAAACCATTTATTTCGAAATCCCGTCGCCAAAATGACATTACTCTGGAGCAAACATCTAAATCATTAAAACTATTGTTAAGGGTAAACTATAAAAGGTAGACATATGCTCTCGGGGACTTTTTTAAAATTAATGTTAAGATAAGCAATTTATCCACAGAGCATTTTTGTATAACTTTAACTAATGCTAAGCGCACGCCACGGAAGGCCTCAGAAACGATACTTTTACCCGTTTTTGAAACATTTTCGATTACTGCTCCACAACTACAGGACCTAGCGTGATATTATACATCATGTTACTTCTGAATAATGCAGATTTATAATGGTGAAAAAAATATTGCAATCGGTCCAGTAGTTTTTGAGTTTATTCATTACAAACATACAAAAATACAAATCTTTCCTCTTTATAATATTAGTGTAGACTAGAAACAAACCGAGAGTCGGTAGCAAGTATTTTATAAAGGTAAAGGGAGAAGAATAAAGCATTACCTGTTATTTATTACAAACTAATTCAAAAGTTACCTCATAACTTGTATAGATTCCATCCCCGTTCTTCAATTGGAAGTTAAGACTGAGTGCTCTTTTGAAGTTTGATATCCAAACAGGCTCTGCAGGCAAATATATGGATTCTATGAGGTCCTAGAAAATAAAAATAAAAAGGTACATAATTACATCATAATAAATAAATACTCCGTCCGACCGCTTTCAGCCATGGCGGCCGATCTCAAATTGAGATCAGCCAAGTGCGCAGGACGTATTATAGTGCACAAGTGTGCGCGCAAACACAAGTGCACTCTCTATTCCCTTACTCTCATAATTCGGTGAGACGGTAATCCGACATGCCCGATGAGAGATCGGGCGCAGGACCACCGGCTTAACGTGCTTTCCGAGGCACTAGCGTTCAACCGCAAACTTCCTAACTCCGGGCTGAGTAACATTATAGAGAAACGCACACAAATTTTGCCCGACCCCGGACTCGAACCGGGGACCTCTCAGTCGTAACGCAGCACTTGCTACCAATAGACCAACGAGGCAGTTGAACATCATAGTCACATTACATCATAAGAGAATAACTACATAGTATTAAACAAAGTCGCTTTTTCTGTTCCTATATCCCTTTGTATGCTTAAACCTTTAAAACTACGCAATGGATTTTTTCAAGAGAAAGGTTTTTATGTAAAATGCTCCCGAAGCGAAACTTTTTCTTCTTATCGTATGGTTGATGAACAACCTGGTGTCAGAGTTTAAACCGCCCGTAGGCCTCTGACATGGCTTCACACACCGTTGAAAAATCTCTCAGGTGTGCTGGTTTCCTCACGATGTTTTCCTTCACTGTTAAAGCGTCGAATGATGGTACATATGAATTTCAAATTTGAAAAACACATTGGTACCTGGCGGGGTTTGAACTGGCGACCTCTCGCATGGCAAGCAACGACCTTAACCACTCGGCCATCGAAGCGAAGCGAGGACGGGTCACTAGTTTATTATAATGCATGCACAAAATGGTATTTTAGGGACAAAAGAAAGAAAAATTACATGTTACATAGATTTAATTGATTATGAATCCAATCAAAACATAAATGTGAAATGAGAGCCAAGTTCAATATTATGATAATTGCCTTGGTTGTTGACTTCAACGACAAAGAAGTTAGATCTAAATGGGTGCCAAGTTCAATGGTCAACCCTGAAATTTATTTATTAGTAACACTATAACATACCTATCATATCTTTCATAACATAAGATAATGTATGGTGATTGGTGGTAGCCTATGAAGGTCTGTCTTGGCTAGTTTTCATATATGAATTATAGCCGTCGCAAGTTCTAAGCCTACAAGTATTTGTCGGTTTTTAGTTTATAATTCCGAAAATTTGGATTGTTGGTAGAAACTAGCGAGCGAACATAATAATACGTTGGTAGGTTTATAGAAACTAGCCAAGAGAGACCTTCAAGGGCTACCACCATACATTATCTTATGTTATAAGAAGATATTATGATAGGTATGTTATAGTGTTACTAATAAATAAATTTCAGGGTTGACCATTGAACTTGGCACCCATTTAGATCTAACTTCTTTGTCGTTGAAGTCAACAACCAAGGCAATTACCATAATATTGAACTTGGCTCTCATTTCACATTTATGTTTTTGATTAGATATCATTACTTTTTGTAGAAGTGTATCATCATCAAGTATACCTAAATATATACTTAGTGCTCTGCCTTCCCGGTATATAGGCGTGATTAGGCACTAATTAGGTATTTCTGTTAAGCCTTCATAATAGAACCTAACCTAATTATTTAAAAAATGCCAGTTTTTATTTATTCCTTTGTATTCATGTAATTACCTATCTGCATAACAAATTTTAACTCTCTAGGTCATTTGGAACTGGGTTAGAATTTTGATCTGTCAGTCAGTCAATGATAAAAATGAGGATTTTTGGACATTAATATCTAAATAACTGTTTGAGATAAGGTTATGAAATTTAGAACACATATTTATCTCGCAAGTCACAATATATGAGCCAAATTTGATACGTTTATGTAAAATAGTTTTTGATTTATGAGGGGTTCAAAAGTGGTTCCAAATGGTTCGTGTAATATTACACACGGTGCGGCTCGCCAGTTCTGTTTCTTGAACTTGGCTTGATACGCTACCGCGTGTCTAGATTTAACCCCGCCAAGTCAAACTTACTTTTCTCAATATAATTTTATGTAGGTAACAAAAAAAATATTCAATTTATTGTACATACATACATACATACAATCACGCGCTTTTCCAGAGGGGTAGGCAGATATCACTTCCAGCGATCCACTTTTCACCTCTGTGGGAAACGTGACGTGACGGGTTGTGGACCACGTCGCCGCCATTCTGCCTTGTGCATTGTTTTAACAAGGTCATTGCATTCCCACGTAGTGCAAGGATATATGACGGGGGAAGGAAAAGGGGAGGAAGGATACTGTCGCCTCGGATGATTTGGACTGAGTCGATAGTAGCTCGAGGAGCCGGGGTCGCTTACCCGTATACCGTTCACCAACCACCGGACAGATAGTTGTAACTGGTGTCCCCTGACTGATTTCTTTTACTTTTTATTGTATTCCTACTTACTTTATAATACTCCACAATCCATGGTAACTTCAATGGTTTGAATTCTTCTTCGAACTGGTATGAAATGTGGCCATGGTTCTTACTGGAAACGTGAACCTGAAATCATGTCGTAAAAAAATATCTAAGCTTCGTGCTTGCCTTGTTTTGAAGTGCATTTATTTTATTTCACTGAAACTCTATGGACACAGAACGGTCAACTGTAAGGCCGACCAATCAGGGACCGCCAGTTCGGACAGTTGACAATTTGACAGGTTCACTCCGATAGATTGTAATCCAACGAATGATGACACGTTAAATTGTAAGCAGTATGTTATGGTCCACAATTTTTGGACAGTTCACAATCTCGCGAGATAGATTGCAATCTAGCGTTATTTACAATTTACGGTGACACTGTTGGTGTTATTTTTGAATAAAAAATAAAGACGTGTGGCACTCGGGGACTGCCGCGGTATAGCTATTGCATAGCATCGTCCGATTTCGGAGCAGCTTGTCTCGATTCGTGCGAGTTTCGTAGAGTCGTACAATACGTCTAACCGCACGCACACAAACACCGTGCCGAAGTCTACCGAACTGAAACGACGTTAAACGATTGTGAGGTTTTTTTCGTTACGGAATTTCTTGGTTCGGTCGCCGCGCTCAAAGCCCGCGATAAAAGCTATGCAATAGCTTAATAAATATAACGTTAACAAACCTTAATATCATCTAACTCGAATCGAACTTGGCTGTCATTCAGCACCTGGACCCTCAATCGTCCCGTGAGGGCCCAAGATGATGAAACCTCCTTAACCCCCCTCACTCCTGAGGATAAGGAGGCGTGGACCTCATAGATGTACTGCTTTTGAGAGGGAAACAGGACACGAAAGTCGTTTGAGGACTGAGATGAGGTCGCGAGTACTGTAACATACACATATAACGTTTATATAATTATATTTAAGTAGTAATGTCTTACTTCAGACTCCGGAAAAACTAAATAAATAAATATCTGGGACATTTCCACACACGGTCATCTGACCCCAAACTAAGCAGAGCTTGTACTATGGGCGTCAGAGACTGATACACATACGTAGATATTTATAAATACATACTTAAATACATAATCACACCCAGACACGAAACAAACACCGATGTTCATCACACAAATATTTGTCCCGAGTGGGAATCGAACCCACGACTCTTGGAAGCGGCCAGGGTCACTAACCACTGTTCCACCGAGCCAGTCAAAAATTATATTAAAGTAGTAATGTCCTTTCTCAGACCTCAGACCAACTGAGTGTTACATTTAATTTTAATAGTAGCAAAATGAATAGTTACCTATGACAGGCAGAATATATTTGACAAACATCTTCTCCTCAATCTGGAATGAAAAAAAACATACTTTTTATTAATTTGCACTACATATAACTTTTTGGGTGTGTTATTTATATATTTTAGTTTTAGCTGTGATTAGTCGGTGAAGTAAATACAGGCAGCATTTTTAAGCTGTTGCATAGCTTTTATCGCGGGCTTTGAGCGCGGCGACCGAACCAAGAAATTCCGTAACGAAAAAAACCTCACAATCGTCTAACGTCGTTTCAGTTCGGTAGACTTCGGCACGGTGTTTGTGTGCGTGCGGTTAGACGTATTGTACGACTCTACGAAACTCGCACGAATCGAGACGAGCTGCTCCGAAATCGGACGATGCTATGCAATAGCTATACCGCGGCAGTCCCCGAGTGCGACACGTCTTTTTATTTATGAACCGATTGAAACAGACTGACACTGAAAGCGAATCTAAATCTAATAAGCAGTTCCAACAAACAAAATATCCAAATATCTTACAACTGAATGAGGCGTCCGACCGATTTCGGTCATGGCGGCCGATCTCAATTGAGATCAGCCAAGTGCGCAGAACATATACGCACAAGTACTCTCTCTATTCCCTTAATCTCATAGTTCGGTGAGACGGCAATCCGACATGACCGATGAGAGATCGGGCGCAGGACCACCGGCTTAACGTGCTTTCCGAGGCACGGGCGTCCAACCGCCAACTTCCTAACTCCGGGCTGAGTTATTTCTTCACAGAAAACTCACACAAATTTTGCCCGACCCCGGACTCGAACCGGAGACCTCTCGGTCCTAACGCAGCGCTTGCTACCAATAGACCAACGAGGCAGTTGTCTTACAACTTACTATATTGCATTGATAAAGGCCTCCTACAATATTTTTAGGGGTTCGTATCTAAATATCAAAGAACTGAACGCGTTTAAGATTCGTTTTAGGGAAGGCCCGTGCCCCAGCAGTGGGAACGTATATGGGCTGATGATGACCATTAAAAATCACGTCATATTTTAGATATTTTTATCAATGAATAGATAGGTATATCAAAGCTAGATAAACAGCAAATGTCACCAGTTAGAAATACTAAAAAGACACACTTATGTACTTACTTTTATGAACTAATGTTTATTTATTTATTTATATTGTATGAACTATTGAATTAATCACTTTCACCGATAATTATCTATATATAAATGTCATCTTCACTGTACACTTGACGCGGGGACAAACACAAATGAATGATTTAGTCAACCATTAGTAGATAGTGTTGTACGTTGTACAAATAAAATAATAATAATAAATAAATATTACACAACATCACATACATTGATCTGATTCCGTTGTAAGTAGCTTAAGCACTTGTGGTACAGATATCACAATCAACAGTGGTAATAGTTTATAGCACCGTGTAAAATTTACTATTTATTAGTAAAAATTAAGTACCTACCTATAGTTAAGATGTATATTTGTATATCCACCATTGATTCTGATATCTGTAACACAAGTGCTTAAGCTACTTACCACGGGATCAGATCAATGTATGTGATGTTGTGTAACATTTATTTATTTATTTCATTGTTTGTAACTTAATTTTGTGAAAGTTACCAATTCAGATAAAATTACATTTCTTACTGCAAACATTAATACGGTAGAATAGAAACCCCTTTAGAAGTCGGTTAATAAACGAAAATATTTATTTTTCCAACATGAGTCACATCACTAAACATGCGGGCGTTATCAATACGCGTAGATAAGCGGTTGACCCACGACCCGAGAGTTGCCGGCACCTGACCAGACCCCGCCACAGCGGAGCGAATGTATTTAACCTCTCAGTCCACGCACTTAAACATCTTCTTTATTTATATACTAGCGACCGCCCTTGCTTCGCTTCGGGTAATCCTTTCTTAGTGGATTGCTACATCATAACATCTACCTGCATGCCGAATTTCAACCCGATCAGTCTAGTGTTTTGGGCTGTACGTTGATAGAACACTATGTCAGTCAGTCACCTTTGCGTTTTATATAAATAAATAAATAAATATCTGGGACATTTCCCACGGTCATCTGACCCCAAACTAAGCAGAGCTTGTACTATGTCAGAGTTTGATAACCATACATAGATATTTTTAAATACATACTTAAATACATAAACACACCCAGACGCGGAACAAACACCGATGTCCATCACACAAATATTTTTCCCGAGTGGGAATCGAACCCACGACTCTTGGAACCGCCAGCCAGGGTCACTAACCACTGTTCCACCGAGCCAGTCAATTCTGTTGTAATATTTATATAATGTATGGATTACCTCTGACTGCGTCGTTGGTCTAATGGTAGCAAGCGTTAGGACTAAGAGGTTCAGCTCTTCATTTCTGCCCCGTGCCATTACGGCATGGAATGCCCTTCCAGCTCATGTTTTCCCTCCCTCCTATGATCCCGGGCTCTTCAGGCGGGGCGTGAAACGGCATTTAAGCAGGTCTTCAGGGTGAGTGCGACAGGCTCAATATGGTCTATTGTGCCTGTCGACCTCATATGTGGATCTCACTACCGCTTACCACCAGGTGGATTGAGGTCATCCTCTTAGACACTTATATTTAAAAAAAAAAAAAACTACAAACATAAATTATTTTTGCATTTGTAATATTAGAAATAATTTATTGTAAGTTATTAATTACTAGCTTTCCGCCCGCGACCTCGTCCGCGTAGAGACGTTTAACGGGTAAAACATTACTTCTTTATAGCGCAGTCGGTTAAAAAGTAGCCTATGTCCTTTCCTAGGCTCTGGACTATATCTGTACCAAATTTCGTTTGTATCGGTTCAGTACTCTATGCGTGAAAGCGTAACAGACAGACAAAGTTACTTTCGCATTTAAAATATTAGTTAGGAAGTAAGGGTAATCTTCTAATAAAGCGGTTCGAACATGCTTTCGAGTTTAGGTTAAACCTTTCGTAAAACCGGCATTTATTGATTTTAACAAAAAGGAACTGCGAAGATCTATTGTACTACTAAAATAGAATCATTTTACTGCGGGAAAACAACCACTAAAATTTCACGGTGTATAAAAATATCACTGCTTTCTCAAACATACTATGACCAGAATTTATGTACACAATCTTATGTCTGTCTGACTAACAGGTCAACATATAATGGTCCAAATTGACTCATTCTTAATAAATTACGACCCAAGGTCAAAACTCCAAGATATAGATAGATAGATAGGATACGCGTATAAAAGTGAATTCTTTGTTTTAAACAGTCAATTGGTTAATGGATTGGTTGATTGGCGCTTACACTGAGTCTTGGGTTCAGATCCCCGCCAGGGTAACTGCCTCGTTGGTCTATTGGTAGCAAGCGCTGCGTAAGGACCGAGGGGTCCCCGCTTCGAGTCCGGGGTCGGGCAAAATTTGTTTGAGTTATTCTGTAATGAGATTACTCAGCCCGGAGTTAGAGAGTTGGCGGTTGCACGCCCGTGTCTCGGAAAGCATGTTAAGCCGATGGTCTTGCGCCCGATCTTTCATCGGTCATGTCGGATTGTAGTCTCACCAAACTATAAGAGTAAGGGAACAGAGAGTCCACTTGTGTTTGCGCGCACACTTGTGCACTATAAATGACTTGGCTGATCTAATTGAGATCGGCCGCCATACCATGTATTGATAATGTAATGATGTTTAAGTACCTTTATTAAATAAGTTACATTACTTCCACTGTTACAAAAAAAGAATATATTTTTGAAATATCGTACGTGTCAATTACACTGCAGTTTGAACAAAATATTATTTATCTTTGAGTAATAGATGCGGGTTCTATATCGGAAAAAAACTCTACTGTATGTGTGATCGTCACATTATAATAGGTAGAGTCTCTCTTAAAGACCAGGGGTTGTGGGTTCGAGTCGTGATTATTCTTTTTTTTCGTCTCTGGATATCTATTTATCCATTTAAGCATATTTTTTTACACAAGAACTCAAGCTCAAAACTAGGTCAAAGAATTGGTGTGTGATATTCAATATTTTTTAATAAAAAAAAACCTTTATATAAAAAACAATAATCATTATCATCATTAGCCCTATACGTCGCCACTGCTCTGGCATGGGCCTACCCTAAAATAGGGCGATCAGGCCTTAGTCAACAACGCTGGCCAAGTGCAGCGTAATAAATAAATAAATGTCTTGGACATTTCCACACACGGTCATCTGACAACAAACTAAGCAGAGCTTGTACTATGGGCGTCATAGACTGATATACATCATCATCATCATCATCATCATCATCATCAGCCCATATACGTCCTCACTGCTGGGGCACGGGCCTACCCTAAACTAACCGCACTTGGCCAGCGTGGTCGACTACACAACCTTAGAATTTCTTCGTAGGTGTGCAGGTTTCCTCACGATGTTTTCCTTCACTGCTAAAGCGTCGAATACTTAGTACATATGAATTTCAAACTTGAAAACACAGTGGCACGTGGCGGGGTTTGAACTGGCGACCTCTCGCATGGCAAGCCACGACCTTAACTACTCAGCCATCGACGCTAATATACATACATTAAATAAAATCACGCCAGAGGGATGGGCAAAGATCTATTCCTGACATATATATATTTATTGATACATACTTAACTAAATAATCACACCCAGACACGGAGCAAATACTAAAGTTCATCACACAAATATTTGGCCCGAGTGGGAATCGAACCCACGACTCTTAGAACTGCCAGTCAGAGTCAACACTGTTAGAACAGTGGTACTAAAAGTGGTTAGTACCACTGTTCCATCGAGCCATTCTGAAATGTCTCTTTTAATAGTGATTCTGTAAGTAAGCTTTTTATTCTCAAGCAAAGCAGTGTCATATGACTAGTTACTGTAAATATCTAACTTTTCTGTCAAATATAAGGCTGTTCAAATTCGCTTTAGTTTCCATAGTCTGCAAAATGTTTGCGGGAAGTGTTTGTTTAGTGATCACAGCGATTTTTGTCGTTTTTGGTACGTTTTGAAATAATAATATTGTAAATCAGGGGATACCAGTCACAACTATCTGTCCGGTGGTTGGTGAACGGTATACGGGTAAGCGACCCCGGCTCCTCGAGCTACTATCGACTCAGTCCAAATCATCCGAGGCGATAGTATCCTTCCTCCCCTTTTCTTTCCCCCGTCATACACCGTGAAATTTTAATGGTTGTTTTCCCACAGTAAAATGATTATCTTAGTAGTACAATAGATTTGTGCAGTTCTTTTTTGTTAAAATTAATAAATGCCGGTTTTACGAAAGGTTTAACCAAAACTCGAAAGCACGTTCGAGCCGCTTTATGACTTAGGGCGTCGAGCTTCTGTAGCTTTAAGCATCGATTTCATGCGGCAAGCAGTACCTGATTACGTCACATCTTATAAAAGAACGATAGCTTCTCTCGTTTTCGAGTTGGAAAATTATTATTTTGAAAATTTGAAAAAAAAATTTTTTTTTCGCGGAATAATTTGCATGATTCGATAGTATTACTAAAGGCAAATCGTTCTGCCACGGGAAAACAACCACTAAAATTTCACGGTGTATATCCTTGCTACTCGTGGGAACGCAATGACCTTGTTAAAACAATGCACAAGGCAGAATGGCGGCGACGTGGTCCACAACCCGTCACGTCACGTTTCCCACGAGGTGAAAAGTGGATCGCTGGAAGTGATCTCTGCCTACCCCTCTGGGAAAAAGGCGTGATTTTATGTATGTATGTATGTATATTGTAAAATAACAATACATATTGGTTATGGCGGTCAGTCTCAATGTAGATAAACACGTCCCACTCAACAGCGGCGCCGCCTGTAGCGGTACCATGAGTTAGCTATCGAAAACTTACGTATGTTAAAAACCTATCGAATTGTTTTTTCCATACTACCGATTTTAGTTCTTAAAAGCGTCGATGGCCGAGTGGTTAAGGTCGTTGCTTGCCATGCGAGAGGTCGCCAGTTCAAACCCCGCCAGGTACCAATGTGTTTTTCAAATTTGAAATTCATATGTACCATCATTCGACGCTTTAACGGTAAAGGAAAACATCGTGAGGAAATCAGCACACCTGAGAGATTTCTCAACGGTGTGTGAAGCCATGTCAGAGGCCTACGGGCGGTTTAAAAACTCTGACACCAGGTTGTTCATCAACCATACGATAAGAAGAAGAAGAGTTGTAATCGCCAGGGGCGCTATGCAAGTTTTTCATAGACATACCTATTTACATAGGCGATATCGAGTCTGTCACATTTAAACTCATGATAGCGCTACTGGTGAGCGCAAAAAGGATAACCCACGTCTTTTTGTATTTTCTTTCGTAAGAACATTCTTCTTTTTTTATTTCAGATGTAACCTACAGCAGTCCATTGAGACAAAAAAGGTAAGAACATAATTTATTGTAGTTATTCATACTTATCTTTATATGTACAATTCTGTTGTACGTGTGTATGGCATTGAACTCCTCTTACACGGCATGACGGATTCAAATGATTTTTAACCGACTTCAAAAAAAGGAGGAGGTTCTCAATTCGTCTGTATGTATAATATTTTTTTTTTTTTTTTTTTTTTTTTTTATGTATGTTCACCGATATTTTCTTCAATTATAGACGGATTTCAAATTTTTTTGGTTGGGTAGAGTTCACTTCCGAGGTGGTCCCATTTTCACCAGTCTTGGATCTGATGATGGGATCCAGGAGAAGCCGAGGGCAGCCTCAAATTTTGAAGGCACATGTACCGCGTTTTACATATTTTCTGAAGCTATAATGGCATTTGCTTCTGGCAATCATAATGTTATGATGCTGAGCTGATGATGGAAAGTCATCTTCTTAATAATAAGGAATAAAAGAATAATTCTTACAATGCTGCATACATATTCAGACTACTAGTTATAATATAAGTAGTATTACAGGTGAGCTGAACTAATAGGTTGTAAAAAATGTAACACTAAAAGGATGAAAAAATTGTAAACAAAAAAAAACCGCCTTCAAAAACCCGACTCACTAAAAATTACAAAATAATATAATACGAACATTAATCTGGGTATGAATTTGATATGTTGTTGAAGGCGGTGCCAATTAAATTTTTGAGGAAAACTGCATGAAATATAAACGGCACCGCCTTCAACAACATATCAAATTCATACCCAGATTAATGTTCGTATTATATTATTTTGTAATTTTTAGTGAGTCGGGTTTTTGAAGGCGGTTTTTTTTTTGTTTACATATTTTTCTGTATGCGTTTGAGTGGCGCCCTGGATGGTTTAGATTCACAAATCAGCCCGGCAGATGGCGCTGATTGCTTGAAAAAGCATGTGATCTCGGAAACGGCCCTAACGATTTCGCTGAAATTTGATATGTGGGGGTTTTTGGGATCGAGAAATCGATCTAGCTCAGTCTTATGTTTGGGGGATATACAAAAGCGAAGCGAGGGCGGTACACTAGTTCAATGTAAATAGTAACTGGTTTATAGTGTACTAGCTTTCCGCCCGCGACTTCGTCCGCGTAGATATATTTAACGGGTAAAACATTACTTCTTTATAGCGCAGTCGGTTAGAAAGTAGCCTTTATCCTTTCCTAGGCTCTGGACTATATCTGTACCAAATTTCATTGAAATCGGTTCAGTACTCTATGCGTGAAAGCGTAACAGACAGACAGACAGAGTTACTTTCGCATTTATAATTTTAGTAAGAATATAGTTGCCCTGTCTTTTATGCCAGGAGTTTCGGCATGCTGCTTAAACCAATTTCACACAGACAAAGTCGGGGGCAGTCGCTAGTACTAATTAAATACATTTCTCCCCAGATGCATCGTAGTCCAGAAACAATCAGGGTCCAGGGATGTGGAAGATGATGATGATGATGATGACTATAGACAGCCGCAGCCCAAGATCATCAGGCCTGATCGACTGAAGATTCCTGCCACTGAAAGATATGATGATGTCCACGGAAACAGACTGGATGCTGAAGTAACTATCCAATGATTGACTGGCTCGGTGGAACAGTGGTTCGTGACCTACGGTTCCAAGAGTCGTGGGTTCGATTCCCTCCTGGGACAAATATTTATGTGACGTATATGGGTGTGTTATTAAATATATTTAAGTATATTTGTGTATCCACTGTTGATTCTGATATCTGTAACACAAGTGCTTAAGCTACTTACCACGGGATCAGATCAATGTATGTGATGTTGTGTAATATTTATTTATTTATTTGTTTGACGAGAGTTTCTGCTTACTTAAATCCACTAGATGGCAAGACGTAGATATTAAGTCTATCTGCTACGTGATTGGTGGATATTGACATGTCTGTCAATGTCACGTCAAAAATAACCAATCGTGCTGCAGTTGGACCTCACGCCTACGTATTGCCATCTAGTTAATTTCTGATACTCGAAAACTTTCATGACAGATACATATTTTTTAGTTATTCGTGAGGCAAATAACTACTGATATCTTCATATACCTATTTACATATTTGCACCCAGCAATGTTTGATCAGGGTGGGGATTGAACCCACGACTCTTCGAACCGTATCCAGGGTCACTAACCACTGTTCCTTCCAGCCAGTCAAAATTTTTATTACGTAGAGAAAGTTTATATAAATTGACTGACTCTTCGGGCATAAGACAGGGCTACTATCCAGACCTATTGAGTTAGTCGAGTTTATCATTTTCCTTCTATTTAATTTTTTCCTAACTGACTACGATGATGGCTTGGAGTAGCCTTGTCATCATCACCGGACTTGCGGGGGAGCGGATGGCTCTCATCCCTACGATGATGGCTTGGAGTAGCCTCGTCATCCTAATCGGACTTGCGAGGGAGCGGATTACTCTCACCCCTACGATGATGGCAAACAGTAGCCTCGTCATCATAACAGGACTAATGGAGGAGCGGATGGCTCTCACCCCTACGATGATGGCTTGGAGTAGCCTCGTCATCATCACCGGACTTGCGGGGGAGCGGATGGCTCTCACCCCTACGATGATGGCTTGGAGTAGCCTCGTCATCATCACCGGACTTGCGGGGGAGCGGATGGCTCTCACCCCTACGATGATGGCTTGGAGTAGCCTCGTCATCATCACCGGACTTGCGGGGGAGCGGATGGCTCTCACCCCTACGATGACGGCTTGGAGTAGCCTCGTCATCATCACCGGACTTGCGGGGGAGCGGATGGCTCTCACCCCTAGATAAGAGTTATCATCAGCTCAAATACGCAGCTTGGGCACCGGCCTAACCTAAACTAGGGTGATTAGAGCCAAATATGAGTACATACCAAAAATAGCCAATTAAATTTTAAACAATCCTATAACATTAGAAAACTGAAACTGTCCGGGATATTTACCATGTTGTTTTGTTTTAATGAGTTCACCATGGTGATCATGGCGCTTGCAACAGTGCCGAAATATCGGGAGCTCATTAAAACAAAACAACATGGTAAATATCCCGGACAGTTTCAGTTTTCTAATGTGTGTAACCATGACAGTTTAAAATTAAAATCCTACAACATCAATGTGATAGTATGTGTATGTAAAATGATAAAGTGCAGTAAATATTATTATAATCATGTCGATATGATTGTCTGCTACAAAGTAGCACTTTTGTTATGGATATTGAGAGATGAGATTTCTTTTTCCTATAAACTGACTTACGATGATAGCTTGGAGTAGCCTCGTCATCATCACCGGACTTGCGGGGAGCGGATGGCTCTCATCCCTCCGATGATGGCTTGGAGTAGCCTCGTCATCATCACCGGACTTGCGGGGGAGCGGATGGCTCTCACCCCTACGATGATGGCTTGGAGTAGCCTCGTCATCATCACCGGACTCGCGGGGGAGCGGATGGCTCTCACCCCTACGATGATGGCTTGGAGTAGCCTCGTCATCAACACCGGACTTGTGGGGGAGCGGATGGCTCTCACCTCTACGATGATGACTTGGAGTAGGCTCGTCATCATCACCAGACTTGCGGGGGAGCGGATGGCTCTTACCCCTACGATGATGGCTTGGAGTAGCCTCGTCATCATCACCTTACTTGCGGGAGAGCATAAGGCTCTCATCCCTAGTTATTTCAGTCTACAGTCTATTTTTGTATCAAATTAGCCACGGCTCCCATACCCAATCACCTAGTTTACGCTGAAAGTACGCCGATTAACATTTCTCGGTTCAATTCCCGTTTGAGGCACATTTTTCGTTCCGACGCGCACCCCTGTCATTGGGCCGGCATAATGCTTATAATCCTAAAAATAAAATTCACTTCGAGACCGTTGAGTTGAAAGGGTTCAACAAAAAAACGGATTATTTGTTTTGTTGATTTAGTAAAATAAAATAAAAAAGACGTGTGGCACTCGGGGACTGCCGCGGTATAGCTATTGCATAGCATCGTCCGATTTCGGAGCAGCTCGTCTCGATTCGTGCGAGTTTCGTAGAGTCGTACAATACGTCTAACCGCACGCACACAAACACCGTGCCGAAGTCTGTCGAACTGAAACGACGTTAGACAATTGTGAGGTTTTTTCGTTATGGAATTTCTTGGTTCGGTCGCCGCGCTCAAAGCCCGCGATAAAAGCTATGCAATAGCTTAAAATAAAAAAGTTTTTTGTAATTTCTTCTCAGTATTTTGAATACATTACTGACTTTCTTCTATAAAATAAGGCGTCCGACCAATTTCGGTCATGGCGGCCGATCTCAATTGAGTTCAGCAAAGTGCGCAGGTCATATTAAAGTGCGCGCAAACACAAGTGCACTCTCTATTCCCTTACCCTCATAGATTGAAACGGCAATCCGACATGACCGATGAGAGATCAGGCACAGGACCACCAACTTCCCGACTCCGGGCTGAGTAAATTTAACAGAATAACTCACAATAATTTTGCCTGACCTCAGACTTGGACCACTCTGCCCTAATACATATACATAATTACATGCAGGTCAAATCCAGGACGTCCTACTTATAGTCAAAAGAAAAATAACTTTTTCGTTGTAATAAAACTACAATTAAAATTGATCATATGCTTGTGCCATAAGGGCTACCCCGAAATTTCATACTTTAGATTTACAACGTTTTTTTAGTTCCACGGATTCCAATAGGAGAATTCATATTTTTTAATTTAACACCTCCTCACTTTCTCGAGAAAAAAATATTCTTAACAGACAAACAGACGGATAACTAAGTCATCTAATAATAATCCCGTTTTTCAAATCAAGGTTCCTATCCCTAAAAAGCATTCAAAAAATAACTAGCACCTAAAGTGTACCCTAAATGACCCAAATACGAGGATCGCAAACTTACTGGGGTGAACGGGCTTAAAGCCGGCCCTTAAAAGGGACAACATTTAAATTTAGTCTATTACCCTTAATTTGGGACATAATTGGTACGTGTGTGAAATTTCAATTTTTTCGCGCGCGCTTTGTAGATATTTTTGAGTAGGAGATTATGTCGTTAGAGTGGAAAGGTGTTTTTGGAGTCATTGAGACATTTGAACAATTAAATAAGGTTAGTGGTCGAGTAAATTGTTTTTTTTTTATTTATTTGGAGTGGAGACCTTTTACATTGACTTAAAAAAAGGTATAAAATTGACTGTTTTTTACAAGCTATTTATTAAATTCACTTTTGTATGTATGTTTTTATGCTTACAAATCTTGCGAGGAAGATTTTAATTAATTATAATAAACCGTTTGAGCCGAAACTTGGTATACCTACGTAACTTGGATGACAATACAATAATATTGTACTATAACTGCGTTGGTCTATGGTAGCAAGCGCTGCGTAAGGACCGGGAGGTCCCCGGTTCGAGTCCGGGTTCGGGCAAAATTTCTGTAAGTTTATCTGTAATGAAATTACCTACTCAGCCCGGAGTTGGCGGTTAAACACCCGTGCTTCGGAATGCTCGTTAAGCCGGTGGACCTGCGCCCGATCTCTCATCGCTCATGTCGGATTGCCGTCTAACCGAACGATGAGGGTAAGAGCACACTTGTGCACTATATAATATATATTTTTTTCTAATTTAATCACTTTTTTAAATTATGTTCGTAGCCCTCATATCCATCGTCACACCTACCATCTTGTTGACATTGGGGTGGCTGAAAATCAGCGCTGGCAAGGATCTCGGTCCAGTGTCAGCACAAGCTGAAGCTCCATTTGCTCAATACTTGTATATTTTCCTATTTGTATTTGTGCCATATTATGTAAAATTTACATGTGAGCAATAAACTACTAAGAGCTATGCTCGGTGTTTCTCTGCGGGATCGAATCAGGAATGAGGCGATCCGTCAGAGAACCAAAGTTATCGACATAGCTCATCGCATTAGCAAGTTGAAGTGGCAGTGGGCTGGCCACATCAGCTGTAGAACCGACAACCGCTGGGGTAGACGGGTTCTGGAGTGGATACCGCGTCTCGGCAAACGTAGTGTAGGACGCGCTCAGGCCAGGTGGTGTGACGATCTGCGCAGGACGGCTGGTAGGAGCTGGATGCGAGTGGCCGAGGATAGAGACAAGTGGCGTGCATTTGGAGAGGCCTATGTCCAGCAGTGGACAGAAATGGGCTGACGATGATGATGATGATAAATAAACTATTCTTATTCTTATTCTTAAAATGTCCTGCGCACTTGGCTCATCTCAATTGAAATCGGCGGCCATTGCCGTAATCAGACTCACCTTGTTACTATGAAGCTGGTCTGATGATGAGGTTGCAAGGGGACCATAAAAATAAATAAATAAATATCTGGGACATTTCCACACACGGTCATCTGACTCCAAACCAAGCAGAGCTTGTACTATGCGCGTCAGAGACTGATATACATACATAGATATTTTTAAATACATACTTAAATACATAATCACACCCAGTCACGGAACAAACACCGATGTTCGTCACACAAATATTAGTCCCGAGTGTGAATCGAACCCACGACTCTTGGAACCGCCAGCCAGGGTCACTAACCACTGTTTCACCGAGCCAGTCGGTGCGCGGTAAGCTTTTGGATCGCTTTAGGTTGTGACTTGTAAAGTTTAAAAATATTATTTTCAAAGCTTGTTAATGTTTTTAAAATACATTATTTATCAAATTGGGGGAAGACCAAGAAAGACCTTTCATGACCAAATAAGTCAAATCTTAAAGAAAGGTCAAATCAAAAGTACCCGTAATCGACGAGCATGCATGAAGAGGTTGATGAATGTGGATGAAGCGAAAGTGGTGTGCCAGGACCGTAGCACATGGCAGGAAGTGATCTCTGCCTACCCCTCTGGGAAAAAGGCGTGATTTTATGTATGTATGTATGTATTATTTATCTAGATAGCTTAGTGGAAAGAGCAGCAGAGTTACTGAAGATCGATGGTTCAGACCATGTTCAGGCGGGGTGATGAATGTAATAATTTTTAATTTCGTTTTTCTTTTGTTGCAGGATTTCTTACCAGAACGTGTGACGTCAAGAAATCCAACAAGATGGCTGACAAACAAGCTGTTAAGAAACAAATTGATTAAAGATCACTTATTTCGACAGCAGAGTTGAATTAAATCTGAAATTTTCGAATCCACATAATAATACGTGATATCAAATAAAATATCGATATATACTTGACTGCCTATTGTTTTATTTTCTGCAATACACCATGAAATTTGAGTAGTGGTTTTCCCGTGGCAGAACGATTTGCCTCTAGTAATACTATCAAATCATGCAAATTATTGCGCGAAAAAAATTTTTTTTTTTTTTCAAATATTCGAATTATTAATTTTCGTTTGAAATCGATGCTTAAAACTAAAGAAGCCCTATGCCTTAAGTAATAAAGCGGTTCGAAAGTGCTTTCGGTTGTACCTTTTGTAAAACCGGCATTTATTGATTTTAATAAAAAAGAACTGCACAAATCTATTGTGCTACTAAGATAAAATCATTTTACTGCGGGAAAACAACCACTAAAATTTCACGGTGCATATTTATTGATGTAGAATACCAGCGCTGCAGCGGCTCACGTGCTGATGTGGCATATGCTTAGTTATTTATTTGTTCAAGTTTCTGTGTCTTGTGTACTTATGTACCATTGTAATTTCTATGTCGTGGTCAAGAATGTTTTTCTTTCTTTCTGATGTGATGGTAGTAGATAAGTAGAGAGTACTTTTAGTCTACACAACTCTACTCTCTACAACTTTCTAGCTAGACTATAGTAGATTAAAGAGTAGAGACTATATTTTGAGGAGAGACGAGAGAAGAATAAAGAGTAGAGAGAAGATTTTGAGTAAAGAATACAGTAGAGTAGAGGGTATAGTAAAATATAGAGTACAGTTGAGTAGAGAACTTAGTAGAGTAAAAGTACATATAATCTAAATTAAAGAGCAGTATGTGAACCGTGAAATTTTAGTGGTTGTTTTCCCGTGGCAGAACGATTTGCCTTTAGTAATACTATCGAATCATGCAAATTATTCCTCGAAAACAAAAAAATTTTTTTTCGATATTTCAGAATAATAATTTTTCAACTCGAAAACGAGAGAAGCTATCGTTGTTTTTGAAGATGTGACGTATTCAGGTACTGCTTGCCGCATGAAATCGATGCTTAAAGCTAAAGAAGCTCTACACAACACACAACACAAGTCATAAAGCGGTTCGAACGTGCTTTCGAGTTACGGTTAAACCTTTCGTAAAACCGGCATTTATTGATTTTACCAAAAAGAACTGCACACATCTTTTGTACTACTAAGATAGAATCATTTTACTGCGGGAAAACAACCACTAAAATTTCACGGTGTATAGAGTTGACTAGGGCAGAGATGAAAAATATCCTTGTACATACGTATGTGTACAGCACACCAATGATATAATAAACTACAGATAATGTTACCTCCATATAGTCCAGTCAAATTAGGTTTCATCTGCGGAAAAAATTACTAGTGAGCTGAATTTTGGTACACACCTTTATTACGGCATTGTAATGAAGGTGTGAAAAATCGACATTCATATCGTGCCGGCTTAAAAGTTATAGGGTCAAAAGGTCGCGAAAATCAGTTTTTCGCGAATATCTCGCGATCTATTGCTTGTAGGTTAATTGAGGTCATTAGAAAAATTATTTGTTATAAAATTATCTACAAAAAATGTTCTTTGCATTTTTTTGTAGAATTGAAAGTTTTCGGAGGAGAGCGCCGAGAAAGCACTCACATACGGTATTGTATACCAAGGCGTACGCCCTATGCTTTTCATTGATATTTGTAAGCGTGTTGTTAGTAAAATCTACTACATACAGACATATAGCATTAGTAATACTAGTACAGAAAGTTTTCCTTTTTGGAAAAGGAAAACTGAAAATCATGAAGATGTTTGAAAAAAGATCTGATTTAAACAATTTTGCAGAAATATTCCAACAAGAAAATTGCTCTCGAGATGCATTGTCAATGCTAGGACATATTTTCTACCGCTGCAATTTTTTGTACAATTACAAATCTTTTTTTAAACATCTTCATGATTTTCAGTTTTCCTTTTCCAAAAAGGAAAACTTTCTGTACTAGTATTACTAATGCTATATGTCTGTATGTAGTAGATTTTACTAACAACACGCTTACAAATATCAATGAAAAGCATAGGGCGTACGCCTTGGTATACAATACCGTATGTGAGTGCTTTCTCGGCGCTCTCCTCCGAAAACTTTCAATTCTACAAAAAATGCAAAATACATTTTTTGTAGATAATTTTATAACAAATAATTTTTCTAATGACCTCAATTAACCTACAAGCAAAACTGATTTTCGCGACCTTTTGACCCCTATAACTTTTTAAGCCGGCACGATATGAATGTCGATTTTTCACACCTTCATTACAATGCCGTAATAAAGGTGTGTACCAAAATTCAGCTCACTAGTAATTTTTCCGCAGATTGGTGTTTAAAAGAGCTAATTTGACTGGACTAATAGTAATTTGCATTTTAAATCTTTGCCACTTTACTCGACTTGACATT
Organism: Maruca vitrata; assembly: GCA_039566165.1. Lineage (NCBI taxonomy): Eukaryota > Metazoa > Arthropoda > Insecta > Lepidoptera > Crambidae > Maruca > Maruca vitrata. The sequence goes on along the minus strand of CM076942.1, from coordinate 2,514,234 downwards.
TTACTATGAAACAAAGGATGCGAAACAGCACGCAAACGAAAGAGATAGCTATATCACAAGGTACCCTAATTAGGACAGATTTGTGTGTCATTATCTCGCAATTATAACATACCTCTTGTTTTAATAATATTGCAGCACACCCATTACTAATAGTGGTAATTGCCGCGTTGGTCTATTGGCAACAACCGCTGCGTATGCGTAAGGACCGAGAGTTACCCGGTTCGAGTACGGGGTTGCGCTAAATTAGTGTGAGTTTTTCTGTAATGACACTCAGCCCGGAGCTAGGAAATTGGCGGTTGAACGCCCGTGTCTCGGAAAGCACGTTAAGCCGGTGGTCCTGCGCCCGATCTCTAATCGGTCATGTCATGTCAGATTGTTTCATCGAATTATGAGAGTGAAGGAATAGAGAGTGCACTTATGTTTGCACGCATACTTTTTGCGCTATTATATGTCCTGCGCACTTGGCTGATCTCAATTGAGATCGGCCGCCGTGGCTGAAATCGGTCGGACGCCTTACTAATAATATGGTATGGAGGATCTTTACAGTCTTTCATTTGATCTGTTATCAGTGAGACCGGATTATATGCATTTGCATATTCTCAGCAGAAATAGCATATTTTACCCAAAAACTAGTTATGATGCATATTATAGGTATGTACATTTACAATATTTTTTCACTCACTCTGCGTTTTGAAATTACATTTTTACCACATTTCGGAAAACAGTCAGCAGCGCTGACAAAAATTATAAATAAATTAATTTAATATTACTGTACTTTATTTCTCCATTCAATAAATTATTTATTCATTATATTATTATTCTGATTTGGAAATAAAAAGACGTGTGGCACTCGGGGACTGCCGCGGTATAGCTATTGCATAGCATCGTCCGATTTCGGAGCAGCTCGTCTCGATTCGTGCGAGTTTCGTAGAGTCGTACAATACGTCTAACCGCACGCACACAAACACCGTGCCGAAGTCTACCGAAGTGAAACAACGTTAGACGATTGTGAAGTTTTTCGTTACGGAATTTTTTGGTTCGGTCGCCGCGCTCAAAGCCCGCGATAAAAGCTATGCAATTGCTTAAAAATTAAATTAAAACGCAGAGCTCCCCCCAAAAAAGAGAAAGTTGGTAAGTTTTCTTATTTTTGGGAGACTTAATTTTGCATATTTTAAAAATTTTCGTGCATATTTTAAGCATTTTTCATGCATATTTATAACAAGCGTTTTATGTTGCATATAATCCGGTCTTTAGTCATCAGCCATGACAGTCAAACACAATAAAAAACACATCATTATAACATTCCGATTTTATTAATATAAATTCTGACTTTATATACAATCACAACTCCTATATAAAACGACACGGACATAATATAAATATAAATTATATAAATGTGAGTTTATAAACTTCGTTGAAAGGTATCAGCAATTCAAAGTTAAATACACAATATTATATATTTTTACTACATATTAATTAATTTTAACATATCTATGAGTATAAAAACAATTATATATTTTGAAAAGGACTGAAATTTCACTTTCTTAGCAGGAATAGCTCGGTGGTTAGGGCTCACACCTACGGTTCCAAGAGTAGTGGGTTCGATTCCGACTCGGGACAAATATTTGTGTGACGAACATCGGTGTTTGTTCCGTGTCTGAGTGTATTATTCAATATATTTATGTATTCACAGTTGATACTGATCCGTTAAACAAGTGCTTAAGCTACTTACCACGGGATCAGATCAATGTATGTGATTAGTCTTTATAGGTCTACATGCGATATCAGGAGTAGCAACATCCAATTGTGGTCGCGAGTGAACACGATTGGTGTAACCCAGTCGAAACGTCGGGCAGTAAGTAGCTGTGTATTTGCTACTCCTAATATCGCGTGTAGACCCATAAAGACTAATTTTAGTGTAATGGAACGCGAAAGTCTAAATTCTTACAATGTATGTGATGTTGTGTCATATTTTTTTACACTTTATTTGAATACATCAAAACATGGATTTTGTGCCGTCATTATGTTCTGGGCATTAAATATAAAATTTTATTGTGACTTTCATTCTTAGAGCGTTCTTGAGTACACATTTTCTTTAGACAATACAGTCCAAATGTGTGACTCATCATCATCATCATCAGCCCATATACGTCCCCACTGTTGGGGCACGGGCCTACCCTATACATTGTCTTGATCACCGTCTTTTCTTCTTCTTATCGAATGGTTGATGAACAACCTGGTGTCAGAGTTTTTAAACCGCCCGTAGGCCTCTGACATGGCTTCACACACCGTTGAAAAATCTCTCAGGTGTGCAGGTTTCCTCACGATGTTTTCCTTCACCGTTAAAGCGTCGAATGATGGTACATATGAATTTCAAATTTGAAAAACACATTGGTACCTGGCGGGGTTTGAACTGGCGACCTCTCGCATGGCAAACAACGACCTTAACCACTCGGCCATCGACGCTTTTTACCGTCAATATGACGTGTTTCCTGCTAAGAAAATGATTTTTCAAGTTTCTCATTTTATAAAACAAAACATTCAAACTATTAATATAAAATGGCAGTAAAGATTTATATCAAGACAATGTCACTTAATAAATATGTTAGGTACTATGTGGATATGACAATACGACCGCTTATAGTTATTCAGAATCGACGAGCATGCATGAAGAGGTTGATGGATGAGGAAGAAGCGAAAGTGGTGTGCCAGGACCGTAGCACATGGCAGGAAGTGATCTCTGCCTACCCCTCTGGGGAAAAAGGCGTGATTTTATGTATGTATGTTTATTTATTTAAAGGTAGATAGACACGCATATCATAAAAACCGTTTAAAAGTAGCAATAATTTTATTAGGGCCTTCAACGCGGGGATCGCATACAGAAATTCCGTATATTTGTGTATCCACTGTTGATTCTGATATCCGTAGGTAACACAAGTGCTTAAGCTACTTAACACGGGATCAGATCAATTAATTTAATACTCGTATAAATAAAATTATAAAAAAAATAAATAACATTCGTTGTTATTGACACATCCACATATTACTTCTAGGATCATCATTACATAATATAACAATTAATTTTCACAATACATAATTAGTCACACATATATATCTTAATAAACACACACATTATTTTCCTACCGCTTTTCAAGTGTAGCAAAATCAAGTCTGATTATTGCAGTTTTGGCACAATAATTATTGTTCCCAAATAATAATTGTATATTTGTTTGGCACACACATAACATTAATACAAAATTGCTAAGTTAGGGCCTTGTTTACGCATAATATGCGGTAAAATATATTTCACTAGCTGTGCCAGCGACATCGTCCGAGTTTTAACTCAGTTTTTTAAACATTTTCCATTGTTTCTTTGCTCCTATTGGTCGCAACGCCCTCCCTGAAAAATGGTCTATCCAACAAAAGATGATTTTTTTCAATTGGAACCTGTAGTTCCTGAGACAAGCGCGTCAAAACATAAACTTTTCATATTAATAATATTAGTATAAATCAATGAAAAAAACCTGTTCTTTGTTCATTAAGAAAAATAAAATTGGTACTTCACATTGTACAAAAAAAGGTTTTGAAGTGAAACTTCTTTATCGGCGTTGGAAAAAAATTTACCGTCACATTTTTCGGTTACGCGTCACATTTTTCCGTTACGCGCCATCTTAGTTTCACTTCTTACGTGTTTACACTAGTACACGCACACTTTTTTTTTAATTTTGCGCTTGTAAAGATGTATTCTGTTTGATAGTTTCAAAATTCTATGGAACAAACTATATTATTCCAATAAAGCCCTGAAAATGTAATTAAAATTATACATTTTTATTAAAATACTAATTAAAAAAATACATTTTCGAATGTTTCTTTTCGAAGTGTATTTAATTTTAGGTACATTTTATTCGTTTAATAATTAAATTAAAATGTGAACTAGCGTTTACTTGTATTTTAAAATATACAATCAATTTGTTTTAAACGTTTTAACACACGTAAGTTATGTACAATAAAAATATGCAAAAACAGTCTGACACGTATACACATTCATAAATACATTAATTAATAATTTATCAATAAATAAAATAATAAACTATTCATAGATAATTTTTTAACAATTAGTAGTTCGAAAAAATAAATAATTAGTGCCTATTTAGTATAATAAATACAAGAAAATGAGTTTAATTATATCACAAGACTTTATAGTATAGCTATTTAATCAAAATAGATAGTGAAAGTCTAAAAAAATTTTCAAATGAAAAATTATACATTTTCACTCTAACTTTATATAAAGCTTACGTATATTTGTTAACGACTAAGTTTATAAATATATTTACAAAGTCGAACACAATTTTATTTGTATATTTCTTATAGTTATTCGAAAACAAAACGATACATTTAAACGCATTGTCAATACTATGTTTTATGATTTGAACAAAGATTGTTATATTTTTTTTATTTTTACTTTCTGTTAAGTTTTGATGGCATTTTCTTATTTTATTTGAAATCTTCTTCTTGAGCATATATCCTGGATATTCTACTCAAGGAAAATATATATCCTTCTCCTGTTTAGTAGTGTATTTAAAAAAATATTGTATGTATATCAGTCTCTGACGCCCATAGTACAAGCTCTGCTTATTTTGGGGTCAGATGACCGTGTGTGGAAATGTCCCAGATTTTTTAGGAAGTGCATACCGTTTGAAAGTTACGTCAAAATATATGAACTCGGACACAGTGAGTGTTGTGTGTCGAACAAATGTGGGTAGCTGTACAAATGACATTAGTGCTGGTTCGGGGGTGGATTTAGAAATTCACAACCGCTGTGGCAGACGAAGACGGGCGGCGCCAGTTCGCTCGCGACCATGATTGGTGTAACCCAGTCGAAACGTCAGTCAGTAAGGAGCTGTGTATTTGCTACTGCTAATATCGCGTGTAGATAAAGACTTATATTTAGTTAAATCTTTGTTAAAATCTATAAAATATAGAAAATACAAAAAGATACAGTTAACGCGTCAGTGACCGACAATTCTCATCCACGTTTTCACGAAAACGAAGTTGAAAAAACTTGTGAAAATTTTGTTTAAGTATAGCAAAGACTCGGTTTGACTATCTGTATACCAAATTTTATTCAAATCAGTTTATTGGTTTCTGCGTGACAATACAGCGCGACAGACAGAGTTGCGTTACGTATATTATATAATACTTATCAGCAATTTTTTTGTTCACATAGATTAATAATGATAAACTATCTCATATTATAATAACGTTTTAAAATTTTCAGAAATATGCATATTATAATAATTATATTTCAGTAAAATTTCATTTAACCAGTTTTGATGTTCAAACTGGTTAAATGAAAGGTTAAATTATATAAAATCCGATTGAATTATTGATATTTGTTAAATTATATATTTAAAACTACTAATAAACCAAAAACAAATTAAGCTCTCCGATTTCCGACTTAACAGTTTTTTAGCGCAAGCGCAGGGGGAGTGCGGTCGTGGACCGACGCGTTAACAAGTCTATGCTAGTCCGTTTCTAGGCTACGATCTGAACGTGTTTCTTGACCGGCTCCCGTGGCTCCTTCAGGACGTAGGATGTAGTCCTTCGCAAGGAGCCGACTGAATCTGTAAAAGAAAAAAAATGATAAACTCGCCTTCAAACACATATCAAATTCCTAATATAATATTATTTTGTAATTTTCAATGTGTCGGGTTTTTTCAGGAGGTTTCACTTTTTAAATAAAAATAGACAATACTATTTTACTCTTTTGTTATTTTTTTCACACATTTTATTGTTACATTTATTGCGCCCTAAGTTTTATTTGTTCAGCTCTCCTGAAATTCTACTGATATTATACCTACTAGTCTGAATATGCATACTACTAGGTAGGCACAAATTGAAAGAATTTATCCTTTTACTTCTAACTATTAAGGAGTTGACCTTCCATCATTTAAGGAGGCCATGGTCAGAATTGGAACAAACTGCTATGGGACCAATCGATAAGCATTATTTTTCAAATAAAAAACAACCAAATCGGTTCACCCAGGCGAAAGTTATCAGGTAACAAACATAAAAAAAAACCGGCCAAGTGCGAGTCGGGCTCGCACACAAAAGGGTTCCGTAGCAGCAAATATAATAAAAATCAACCTATCTCAAAAACTATAAGAGATACTTTTGATCAAACCAAAAATCGTTGAAAGAGTTAATTAGCATGCATCACCTCTATTTTTTTTAGAATTTTATACCCCGTAGTTATAAAAATAGAGGGGGGGACATACTTTTACGACTTTGAGAGCTGATATCTCAAAAACCGTTCACTTTAAGAAAAATGTTTTTTAGAAAACTTTATATCATTTTAAAAGACCTTTCCATTGATACCCCACACGGGTATGTACATCGAAAAAAAAAAATTTCATCCCTCAGTTACATGTATGGGGGCCCCACCCCAATTCTTTTTTACTATTTAGTGTCATATTTTTGTAGCGGTTCATACAACACATATTCCCATCAAATTTCATCACTGTAGTACTTATAGTTTCCGAGTAAATCGGCTGTGACAGACGGACAGACGGACAGACGGACAGACGGACAGACGGACATGACGAAACTATAAGGGTTCCGCTTTTGCCATTTTGGCTACGAAATCCTAAAAACGACGAATTGAGAATCCCCCTTTTTTGATGTCGGTTAAACAGGGGACATTTCTGTAGTCAACTGAATAATAAATTTCGCCCCGCTGGTTCTGGTGTCCTTTGTTAGAGTCCTGAAAACACAAGGCACCACTCACTGCAGTGCTGGCGGCGGCTGAGAGTGCGCTGCGCGGGCGACGACGGCGCGGACGCGGGCCCGCGCCGCGCGCTGCGCTATGACCACCGGAGCTCCTTCAGCTCCACGTTGTTGGGCGTGTCTTGGATCTGTTTAGGAATTTGATTGTGAGTAGAAAAGAGGAAGAAAAAGTGCCACGTGCATACATAAGAAAGTAATATATAAGTATGACAAAGGCTTTTATGTGTCACATATGGCTCGTATGAGTTGTCATGCGACACATATGACTCATGTAAGATACGATGAGTCATATATGACTCATGTAAGATACTATGAGTCATATATGACTCGTGTAAGATACTATGAGTCGCATATAACCCAGTGAGCAATAATAAACTACAATACTTATTAAACTTTCTGGACTTTCATGTAGTAATTAAAGATCAGAAATGTCTAATTATATTCGTGATGGTGAGTTTGTCAAACCTGCATTACAAACATCGCTAGCAAATATTATGTGGTTGTGTATTGTGCCTGCTTAAGATATTATATTAACAAGTGAACATCCAGGGTGATCATAGCATTCATCCGACGTGTACATAGTTTTTATTTGTTGTTTTTAATGCTATAAAACCTCAATGTTAATTTAAAATTTCGAAAAAAAAAAAATTATACAATTTTTTTTTATTATTTTTTGAAAAAAAGGATAGATGACTAATGCCTGGATAGCTCAGAGGTTAGAGCGACCGACGCGATATCGGGAGGTCCGGTGGTTCAAGTCCCCGTTCAGGCGGGGTCATGAATGCGAATACTTCAAATTTTAAATTTACATAGTTATTTCTTTTTAGGGTTCCGTGCCTAAAAGGTAAAAACGGGACCCTGTTACTAAGCCTTCACCGTTCGTCTGTCTGTCTGTCTATCTGTCCGTCTATCTGACTTTAAGCTGTACCTCATAAACCGTGATAGTTAGAAAGCTGAAATTTTCACAAATGCTGTATTTATTTTTTGCTATATTAACAAACTCTATAAATTTAAAAAGAAAAAATATTAACGGGGTCCCTATACAATAAACACGTTTTTTACATTTTGGTACGGAACATTTTGTGCGTTCGAGCATTTATTGATTTGATCTAGGGATGCATGTAGTTTTGTTTGAATCCTTTTTTTTTTGTTAAATTTTCTAACTTCAAAACAATGAATTAATCTAAAAGTGATTGTGAAAATGTAATGTGAGCTACACAATATATTGAGTCGTGTATCCTAGTGTTTCGCCTTGATTCGTTTTTACACGATAATAAAGTTTACTTGGCTCTAGCTTACATTTTTTACTTTTACATAGCATGACTACTTTGTGCCCGATTACACGAACTCTAACCTCTTCCAAAACACCAAAATCAGTTTCAACTATGCGTTCCGTTCGGCAGTATTGGTCTGGACTCCATGTTACCTGTTTTCGAAAAGAAATGAAAAGAAAATAATAAATAAAAGAATACGTAAATCAAATAGTTTAGTTTAGTTAAACCACTGTTTTATTTCTCAACGGTGTGTGAAGCCATGTCAGAGGCCTACGGGTGGCTTAAAAACTCTGACACCAGGTTGTTCATCAACCATACGATAAGAAGAAGAAGACTGCTTTTATATCGATAGGCGTACCATAACTTCTAGACTTTCGGGTCCATTACACTAAATTAATATTAGTCAACTAACGTTATGTAAAGAAAATCTGCACAAATCTATTTTACCTACTATTAAGGCAGAATCATTTTACTACGGGAAAACAACCACTACAATTTCACGGTGTATGTTCTCAAGGGCGCAGTTTTGAAAGCTTACACCGGGCGCATTAAGACCTAGATACGACACTCCGGTCCCACATTATAAGGGTGCAGTTCCATTTTTATTTTTTTTTAATATTTCCCAACATCACATACATTGATCTGATCCCGTGGTAAGTAACTTAAGCACTTGTGTTACAGAAATCAGGATCAACAGTGGATACACAAATAAACTTAAATATATTTAATAATACACCCAGACACGGAACAAACACCGATGTTCGTCACACAAATATTTGTCCCGAGTGGAAATCGAACCCACGACTCCTGGAACCGTAGGTTTTGAACCTGAGTCACTAATCACTGTTCCACTGAGCCAGTCAAATTGCATTCAATTGAAATAGAAGAGATGTGGATTTCACGCCATATGATTGGTGAATCGCGGCACAGCTCTTCTCCCACAGAACTGCACCCTTACTCTGACATAGCCCCAAAATCACAACACCACCGGTGGACCGCCATTTAACAGGCTCCATTCTGTAAGAGGCGAAGGAATCTTCATCTCAACTTTTTTTAAGCTATTGCATAGCTTTTAACGCGGGCTTTTGAGCGCGGCGACCGAACCAAGAAATTCCGTAACGAAAAAAACCTCACAATCGTCTAACGTCGTTTCAGTTCGGTAGACTTCGGCACGGTGTTTGTGTGCGTGCGGTTAGACGTATTGTACGACTCTACGAAACTCGCACGAATCGAGACGAGCTGCTCCGTAATCGGACGATGCTATGCAATAGCTATACCTACCGCGGCAGTCCCCCGAGTGCCACACATCTTTTTTTATGTACATATTTTTTTCTGAATTTAATCTTGCTCCGATCTGTAAATCTTTGTACTTTGTCTTTATTTAATTGTAATGTGTTGTGTGTACGAAATAAATAAAAAAAATCTTGTTCAATTATCAATTACATTTTTATTTAATAAATTCAAATATTAATTCAGATAATTAAATTATTAATACAAATAATTAAATTATTAATTCAGAAAATTCAATTATTAATACAAATAATTAAATTATTAATGCAAATAATACCATTATTAATTCAAATAATTCAATTATTGATTCAAATAATTCCATTATTAATTCAAATAATTCAATTATTAATTGAAATAATTCAATTATTAATTCAAATAATTCAATTATTAATTAAAATAATCAACTATTAATAATAATAATATTGAAAAAAAAGAACCTCGTTTCTAGAAGGCTGTGAGAGAAGGGGAGGGGGGCTGTCTCCCTGTACTAACCTCGTATCTAGCAGGCGCAGGAGGCACGTGTGTAGCGGGGGAGCAGCGCGAGCAGCCGGGGCGGAGCGCCGCGCGGCCCGCAGTGGAGCCCCCGCGCATCGCCGTCCGCAGCTCCTGCAACGACTGGGCACTGTCATCTACGGCTCAAACAAGTATCTTATCTGAAGATCCCTATGGTCACCTGGGATCTTTTGTGTTAACTATAAATGCAAAAGTGCAATAATTTCTCTACGTGTTTAAAAAACAGGATTTAGAAATACTATCTCTTTTCTTTGCATCAGGTGAAGTGCCATCTGATTATAATCAGCCGTAAGGTCGACATTATGAGGTCACCAGGCAGAATAGACTTTTTTTTATAATAGGTGATAGTAAGGTCATCTTGTTGGCTAACACGCCATCTAACGGAAAACGGTAGTGAGATCCACATGAGGTCGACAGGCACAAAAACCCTATTGAATCTGACCCTGTCGTGGTCATCCTGAAGGCCTGCTTAAATGCCGTTTCACGGCCCCGGATTATATGAGGGAGAGAAACATGAGCTGGAAGGGCGTTCCATGCTTAATGGCACGGGGCAGAAACGAGAAACTGAACCTCTTGGTCGAGCCACCAGCGCCAGCATGGTAAGCGGATGGCAGCGCTGCCCAGCACGTGTCGTTCGGGAGTGGAAAGGGGAGGGAGGGACTAGCTGAAATAGCTCTTCAGAGCATTCCCCATTATAGAGACGGTAGAGAACACTTAGACCGGCAATGTCTCTACGTAATTGTAGAGGTTCCAGGGTTTCGGACATACATCACCGACAATACGGATAGCACGTCGCTGCAACCTATCGAGGGCGTCGAGCAAGTATATTGCGGAGCCATCCCAGAGGTGACAGCAATATTCCACACATGGGCGAATTTGTGCCTTATACAAAAGGCAAAGCTGCACCGGTGTGCATTCTGGAGTGGATAGAGGAGGGTGTGACGTATTAAGAGCAAATGATAAATACTCGTGAGCTTACCTGCCCCATCTCGCTACATAGAGACTGCCTTCCTTGGGAAGCATTCTTCTTTGTGTTCCAGCAGAATTCTAAGATCGCCACCATGATGGCCAGAGCCAGGCCACAGAGTAAAGTGACAAACACACCACCTGGAAAGACATTTTTTAAAATGTATAATAGCAAACAAGATGACCTCACTCCACCTGCTAGGTGTGAGAGACATTGTAGGGCCTATTTTAGGCAACCGCCTATAACAGGCCCTACAATGTACAATGTCAGTAAGCAGTAGAAGACTAGGTTAGAGTCACACGACGCCGCCATACGGCGATGAGGTACACCGCGGTGTTCTAGTCAGTAAACCCCCTGGGCATTGCACCCCACCCAGGACCCGTGGCTGACATTTATCATCTCCTCGCCAGCCACTGGGGAGTCTGACACACCACTGGGAGAGAACGTCCTATCCCAGTGACGGTGCGAAAAGCAATTCACCGCGATTAAACAAAGTTGTGATAGCCATCCGCTCCCTCGCAAGTTCGGTGATGATGACGAGGGTACTCCAAGACATCATCGTACATCAGATAGGAGAAAGTAAAGGTTTTACAGTAATGACTTTATGAGTCGAGTAGGAGTCAGAAGTTTGGGGTAATACCGGTAATAATATCGGGTGGGAGACATTTTGTCGACCGGTTGCTCTTACCACCATACAGTTGCGTAAAACCCGCCAAGTGACTCTGACCTCTCTCGTTCAGGTCGCCTTCCGGGGATCAGCACTGTACGAACCGGAGCCAGGGGGGACCATGGCTGCAGGCAAGCGCCGGACCAGTGGAGCCTTAGCGGCGGTATTGTGCGGGCGGAGCGGGTCAGCCCGCCGGCCAGGAGACCCGTAGAAACGGTGGTGCCGCTGGCCGCCCGCGGCATAGTACAGGGGCCCGACGGAGACTAACCACCCCGAAGGCTGCCCCACCAGGTCGCGCATAATCCCGGAGCGGCTCGTCGTGCCGGGTGGTGCCCGGAGTGGGACCCGGCGTGTCCGCCTCCGGGGGGTACGGGGCCCTTCCGTCCGGCGGACTGGCCAACTCCGACCTGCACAGCTCAATACCAATGCGAGACTCCACGCTTTGTCTCGTTGTTGCCGCAGCAATGGTCTTCTCTTTCACGTCCCCTTTCCCTCTAAAATCGATGGCAGTAAAACCAACGCAACATCGTCCTACAGCGGCATCCCAACTCCCCACCCCTCGCTGTTTGAGGTGGAGTTCACTAACATCCGTGGACTCCATGCAAACCTCAACGCCGTCCACCAACACCTCGAGACGGCGAGGCCTGCGATGTTGTTTCTGACGGAGACTCAGATTGGCTGCCCTGCCGATACGGCATACCTTCGATATCCGGGCTATGAGCTGGAAGAGTCCTTCCAGCCCAAGGCGGTGTGTGCCTTTCGTCAGGGCGGACGTCTGCTGTGTCCGTCTTCACTGCCTCGAAGACCCATCCCTCTCCATCCTTGGTGTGCACGTGGATTTAGGCTCTGTGAGCAGAGTCTACGTGTGCATATACCGGTCCCATAAAGGTGACACCGAGACAACTCGACTCTTTGACCATCTGAGTCAGGCGGCAGACATCGCTCAGGCGCGGTTCCCCAATAGCGAGCTGGTGTTTTTAGGGGACTTTAATGCCCACCATGACACCTGGTTGGGCTCCCTTAAAACAGACCATGCTGGCCGGGCCGCCCACGCATTTGCTCTCACGCATGACCTGACACAACTGGTACTCCAGCCCACCCGGATGCCTGATATTGTCGGTCAAGCGCCCTCCCTGTTGGACCTTCTGCTGACGAGCCACCCATCGGGGTACCTAGTGTCGGTTTGTGCCCCACTGGGGTCCTCCGACCACTGCCTGGTGGGTGCAACAGTGCCATGCACCGCTCCCCACAACCCGTGGAGGTGACGCGGAGACTGTGGCGCTACTCGTCGGCAGATTGGGATGGTTTGCGTGAATACTTCGCATCCATCCCTTGGGGGCAGTGCTGCTTTGGAGGAAGTGATCCCACGGGTGTGCAGCGGCTATTGCGGGTGAGATCAGTATTGGAATGGAGTATTACATTCCATTTACTGATGTCACCAGCGGTCGCAAAGATGATCTCTGGTTCAGTCGTGAGTGCGCCGCAGCCGTTGAACTGAAACGGACGGCGTACCGCAACTGGGCCAGGGCTCATGCACTCCGGGATCTAATCTTACTTCAATCAAAGCACCCTATAACAAAGCCCACAAGGCCACCAAAAGGGCCTACATTGGAGCAGATGCCCAGCGAGTTGCACGTGTTGGCCAGGACCTTATTAGGCATCCCACGGGTAGCCGCTCGCTTTTGGCGCCTGGCTAAACATGGGCAATCCAACTTCTGTCTGCCTTCGTTGCCCCCGCTGAAATATCCTATCGGCTCACTAGCTCATCAGCCGCAGGAGAAGGCAGAGCTGCTTGCCAATCTTTTTGCGGCCAATTCCTGCATTGACGACGGTGCAGCACAGCCGCCTAAAATTCCAGATTGCGGTGCTCATATGCCTGAGATCCGAATCAGGCAATGTCATGTACGTGCGGAGTTGGAGTCCACTCGATGTAAGGAAAGCTAGTGGCCCAGACGGTATTCCAGCGTTAGTACTTCAAATTTGCGCAGCGGAGTTGTCTCCAGTACTCACACGCCTGTACCGCCTCTCATATACCTCGGGCATCGTGCCCCGGGCTTGGAAGGAGGCGAATGTTCAGCCGGTCCCCAAAAAGGGGACAGGTCTGATCCTGCCAACTACCGGCCCATAGCTATAACCTCAGTACTGGGTAAGGTGTTTGAGCGGATTATTAACGCCCAGCTCATCCGCTACCTAGAGGATCACTCGCTGCTGCATGACCGTCAATACGGTTTTAGACCAAAACGGTCCACGGGTGATCTTCTAGCGTACGTTTCGCACCTCTGGGGGAGGCTATGGAGAAGCACGGCGAATCTATGGCAGTTAGCCTTGATATCGCTAAAGCGTTTGACCGTGTATGGCATCGTTCGCTTCTCTCCAAGCTCCCGGCATACGGTCTGCCACCTCGCTTATGCGAATGGATTGCGGGATTTTTGGAGGGGCGCAGGATTCGTGTCGCTTTGTGACGGACGCACTTCCTGTTTCCACCCAATAAATTCCGGTGTACCTCAAGGTTCCGTTCTGTCGCCGACATTGTTTCTGCTGCATATTAATGACATGTTGTCACTAGGCAACATTCATTGCTATGCAGATGACAGCACTGTCCACGCACGTTATTTTGGAAGACCTGGGGTAAAGCAGACCGAAACCGAGGAAAAGAGGAACCTTCTTGTCGCCGAGCTTGACGGGGTCTTGGACCGCATTTCCGAATGGGGCTCATGCAATCTTGTCGAGTTCAATGCCAAGAAGACACAGGTGTGTGTTTTTCTAGTAAAGTGTCTCCTTTCCTTTCCCATAATACTCTTCAGAGCACCCACTTACCAATACAGGATAGCTTTAGCATCCTTGGCATAGATGTTCGCCGCAACCTAAACCAGCGGGATTACATCGAGAGCGTCATTAGAACAGCCTCCCGCAAACTGGGGATCCTGAACAGAGTGCGGCGATTTTTCACACCGGTGCAGCTCTGCCTTCTTTATAAGGCACAAGTTCGCCCATGTGTGGAATATTGCTGTCACCTCTGGGATGGCTCCGCAAAATACTTGCTCGACGCTCTCGATAGGTTGCAGCGACGTGCTATCCGTATTGTCGGTGATGTAGAGGTGCCCGAAACTCTGGAGCCTCTACAACTACGTAGAGACATTGCCGGTCTTAGTGTTCTCTACCGTCTCTTTAATGGGGAATGCTCTGAAGAGCTATTTCAGCTAATCCCTCCCTCCCCTTTCCACTCCCGAACGACACGTGCAGGACAGCGCTGCCATCCACATACAATGCAGTCGCTGGTGGCTCGGACTAAGAGGTTCAGCTCTTCATTTCTGCCCCGTGCCATTAAGGCATGGAATGCCCTTCCAGCTCATGTTTTCCCTCCCTCCTATGATCCCGGGCTCTTCAGGCGGGGCGTGAAACGGCATTTAAGCAGGCCTTCAGGGTGAGTGCGACAGGCGCAATATGATCTATTGTGCCTGTCGACCTCATATTTGGATCTCACTACCGCTTACCATCAGGCGGAGTGTGGTCATCTTGTTTGCCTATTATAAAAAAAAAAAAAAAAAAAAAAAATACCTCAAGATTAATCTTGCACCTGTTCCCTGAAGAGTCATTTAAGATTGCAGCCTTAGCAAAAAAAATGGCTGTGACATACGGACGGAGACGGACAGACGGACAAACAGTCGCCGGAGCCTTATTAAGGGTAAATGCATGCCATTAGACAACTCACCAATATTCTGCACTCCCAAAGGATTCGCCTTGCTGTCCTTTCCGTCCCTATTACAGACATCCCCAGTGTTCTTCCACCACTTATCGTACAGGATCTGGATGACTCCCTTCTCCTGCAGCTCTAGTATGGCCAGGGATATCTTGTCCCGCCAAGGACTGCCTTTCCAGGTTGCTATGCCGTAGCCCTGGAAGATGAGAGGATAGGTTTTTGTAATCGTCCTTTTTAGACTCTAAACAAAACAACGGTAACTAAATTGCTGGAATACACTAAAAGGTCGTGTGTTTTGGCGATTCAAACTCGCACTATAAATATCATCATCATCATCATCATCACCAGCCCATATATGTCCCCACTGCTGGGGCACGAGCCTATCCTAAATTAGAGCGGTCGACTACACAACCTAAGAATTTTCCTATCAATGTTCCCTCACTGTTAAAGCGTCGAATAATCAAATTTGAAAAACACACGTGGCGGGGCTTGGACTGGTAACCTCTCGCATGGCAAGCAAAAACTTTAACCACTCGGCCATCGACGCATTTATAAATAACTAGTTGACCTGACAGACTTCGTCCTGTCAAAAAAATATGAAAAAGAAAAGGGCTGTTTTTAGGGTTTTCCCGGCAATTATTCGATTTTTTAAGACCCCACCGTAAGAACCAGCCTTGGACTTCAACGAACATTTTAAAAAAAGAATTGGCCAAATTGGTTAAGGTGTTGTTGAGTTATGCGCTTACCAACACATTTTGCGATTCATTTTTATATATAAGATAATGCGGACAATTTCAGTAAAAATGTTTTGCAATAACTAGAATACCAGCAAGACTGTCCAGGATAGCTTTGGGAAAATTTCCCTTGGAATCGGGAATGTTTTGCATATCAAGAATCCAGTACAAAACTACAAGGATCC
This sequence comes from Maruca vitrata, assembly GCA_039566165.1. Taxonomy (NCBI): domain Eukaryota; kingdom Metazoa; phylum Arthropoda; class Insecta; order Lepidoptera; family Crambidae; genus Maruca; species Maruca vitrata. The sequence continues at coordinate 2,498,118 of CM076942.1, read as the reverse complement.
GATGTTCATTACCTGACCTCGTGTTGTAGAATCGACATAGAACTGTTTACGAAAGAACACAGTCTTAATAAAAGCACCACAACTGTTTGTTGTTGAGTTAAATGCCGAGAAGACACAGGTGTGTGCATCTTCTATAGTCTTATTCACCTAAGGTGATCCCTGTGACACTTCATTGTGTTCTGAATCACGCATTTTACGTTTGGCAAACGAAAATAATTTTATTGCACACTTTTTTCTTTTATTGCGGCGTCATTAGGAAAAATATTAAAATAAATATTTTTTGACAACAGTGAGTGAGTGAGTGAGTGGCGACAGGTCTCGGGAACAACTTGTGACCCACAAATGCCCCTCAAACTTATAGGGAAAATTTACAAAACGGTCATCAGACCTGTCGCGATGTATGGATCTGAGTGCTGGTCAATGAAAAAGACTGAAGAGAGGAAGGTGCATGCAAATGAGATGCGTATGTTGAGATGGATGTGTGGAGGAACAAGGTTGGACAGGTTTAGGAATGAATATATAAGGGGAAGTCTGAAAGTTGCACCAATTTTAGAAAAGGTGAGAAGTGCAAGGTTAGCTTGGTACGGGCATGTTATGAGGAGGGAAGAAAGCCATGTAACTAGAAGAGTGATGAGTATGAATGTCAATGGACGTAATGGTAGAGGAATGCCGAAAAAGACATGGACGGATTGCGTGAGAGATGATATGGGATGGGAGTGAAAGGAGTAGACACAGAGTTGATGAATGATAGGCCCGAGTGCAAGAAGTACACCATGTTGCGCCGACCCCACTTAGCGTGGGACAAGGGCAGGAGAATGATGAATGATGATGATTAAAATAAATATTTTTTTACTTTTAAATGACAAACAGTACCGTTTAGTTTAATTTAATGTAATAGACATTAAAAAAAAATACCTATGCAGTTAGTATACGTAGAATGGAATGTAGTAAGTTATGCAATAAAATTATTTTCGTTTGTCAAACGTAAAATGCGTGATTTAGAACACAATGAAGTGTCACAGGGATCATCTTAGCTGAAAAAGAGTATAGTAAGGTGTCTCCTTTCTTCTCCCATCTTACTTTCCCACCTACAATCCTGGGCTCTTCACGCGGTGAGTGCAACGTGAGTGCAACAGTCTCAATAGGTAGGTTCAATGGTTTTCAGTCAAAATAAGTACCTTTGAATCCAAAAGCCCCCCGATCTGGGTCAGATTACAATCCCTCTGCACCCTATGGTCCAGCATGGTGGACTCCATCAGGAACGCGTAGTTCCCCCCAAGGACCCTCCGGACCCCCTCCTCGTAGGAGGAGACCAGCGCTGGTGGGGACGCGGTGGACATGTGCTGCCACATCTTCTGGTAGATGTCGATGTTCGAGTCCTGGGGGAGAAAAGAGAAAAATGCATAAGATAGATGAAAAGGTAAGGTGCAGCTGAAGACAGCCTCGTGACCCATTATTTCAAACTAGCTGTGCCAGCGACTTCGTTCGCGTTTCCCCCGTTTCTTACACATTTTCCATTGTATCTTTGCTCCTATTGGTCGCAGCGTGATGTTATATAGCCTAAAGCCTTCCTCGATAAATGGTCTATACAACGCAAAAAGATTTTTTCAAATCGAACCAGTAGTTCCTGAGATTAGCGCGTTCAAACAAACAAACAAACAAACAAACAAACTCTTCAGCTTTATAATATTAGTATAGATTCAATCAAGTAATTCTGCAGTGCGTTTGGCATGTTTGCCGACGCTCACGTACAAGGCTTTAATTCCATCATAGGAAAAAACATCCACTCTACCCAATACAGAATGCTTGGCAGTCCCAACAGTATTCTAAAAGTTTTGGCGGGAAGGTGGGATAGTGCTCTGAGACAGCACTGGATCACGGCCCTAAAAAACCCGAATACGGAGCAAATCTATTATATCAATAATACCAAAACAATTTAAGTACTAACCATAGATATAAGAACATTGTTACTAACGAATTATGGATTTCAATTATCTGAATAATAAACCTTACAATCGTCTAACTACGTTTCAGTTTGGTAGACTTCAGCACGGTGTTTGTGTGCGTGCGGTTAGACGTATTCTACGAAACTCGCACGAATCGAGACGAGCTGCTCCGAAATCGGACGATGCTATGCAATAGCTATACCGCGGCAGTCCCCGAGTACCACACGTCTTTTTATATTATTATTATTATAATCAGCGTCGGCAACACATAATCATCCGATATCTGTACCTCTCTAAGGTAAATTAAAAATAGGAAAAACAAATCATTCGGTTTACTCGTGGCTAACGGGTAAAGTGACGGAAAAATTCACATACATGACGTAACGCCTGGATAGTATAATTGGTAGTACGTGGGGCGCGTAATCCCAAGATCGTGGGTTCGAGTCCCCGTCCAGTCAGGCATGAATGTGAACTTTCCAATTTTTAATTGAAATATTATTTTATTCTATTTATAACTATGTTATTCTTCCATCGGAGTACTGATTTCACTTCTTAGTATTCTTATACTACCGCAATAAACTTTCTTTACCCTACATTTTGAGCAAAAAAATTCAATTACTCATTTCAACTAGGTATCTAGTCATTCTTGAGATATAGCCTGGAGACGGACGGACGGACGGACAGCAAATTAGTAATACGGTTTATTACCGTTACGGTACGGAACAAGAATAAATCAAATTACAATGGTATCGGTATTGGGGGGGGGGGGAGATCAATGGTTTATTTGAAGTGCTCTTACAGTCATGACTCACCAGGCATGACTTAGTCATGTGGGGGTCAATACCCCCCAACACATATCGCACACACACGCCCCGGACCCCAAAGACGCTAATTGAACCCCAAGACCCCATACGTTGCTTTGTACCCCTGACCTCTTAAGACGTTTAGACCCCTTGACCCCCCTAAGATGCTTTGCACCTCCAGGCCCCCTCTGTCAGTCCAGTTTCAGGTTCAGGGAGGTCCAGGTTCAGTCAAGTGCCTCCCCTGAAGTGCACCACCTTATGTCTCATTGTATTTGTTATTTCTGTGTTGTGGTCAATAAATGTTTTCTTTCTTTCTTCTTTCTTTTTTTCTTTGCACCTCCAGGCCCCCTATGAAAGTTCATTCAAGTGCCTCACCCGGAAGAAAGTCATGGTGCTACCCCCGTTGAGGGTCCCGTACTGGATGCCGGTCTGCGCGGCCAGGTCTGCTGCGCTCTGTACCGGCAACACCGTCCGCTCCACCGTGAGGAACGCAGCCAGGTTAGCAGTGTACGAGGAGAGGATGATCAGGGTGAAGAACCACCAGATGCCGCCCACTATGCGGGTTGAGGTCGCCTGCGAAGAAAACGAAAGGTTGTATTCAAAAGTGTTGCAACCTCTATACAGAGTGCACGTACTGGCCGTTTAAATTTTCCACTTTTGTTACAAACAAGTTCCAAAAGCAACAAACAGATGGACTCTATATACACTTTTGTTACAAAAATGTTCCAAAAGCAACCAACAGATGGCGCTTTTAGAGATTATCCATACTAATAACAGTGCAAGTATGCATTCCTGCATTATTATTTCAAATCGCACTCATCACTCTCACTGGCTCGGTGGAACAGTGGTTAGTGACCAGGTTTACTACCTACGGTTCCAAGAGTTGTGGGTTCGATTCCTACTCGGGACAAATATTTTTGTTATGGACATCGGTGTTTTTTCCGTGTCTGGGTGTATTATTAAATATATTTAAGTATATTTGTGTATCCACTGTTGATTCTGATACCCGTAACACAAGTGCTTAAGCTACTTACCACGGGATCAGATCAATGTATGTGATGTTGTGAAATATTTATTTTATTATTTATTTATTTTATCTACGTTGTAAATGGAATCCCTATGAAAAAATCCAAGCAGCTGCTTTCCGAAGCTTTATGATGAAGAAACATTTCACTTTTTTTTATTTCTATAGATATATGGAGAAAATCAAATACCCTAATATTCATTCCGATTGAATTGAATCTAGCATTCTAGTCCCCTCAATCAAAACGTCTCCGAATTTCCAAAAATTCAGCCATTGCACACACTTTCATTTACAAAGTGAAATAAATCCGAGGTTTTCTAAACCAGGCAAAGGTTTTATCTTATAGAGTACCCACCAGTACGCAATGTTTATGGCGGACATACCTTCGGATTGAGTCCAGACCCCTGTCTAAGGAAGGTGCCAGTGATGAACCAGAAAGAGTTGCACACGCTAAACTGGTTCGTGAGGAGTTTCGTCTCATGCCCGCACACGTGGGTACTGGTGGACCTGTGAAGATGACGTGAGTCCTTTAACCGCTGACGAAGAAAGAGGAGTTATGAGTTAGTCAGTAAAAGCAGAATGTGAAGCCATCTTAGGCGTCCGACTAATTTTGGCCATGGCACCCGATCTCAATGGAGATCAGCCAACTGCGTAAGATATATTATAATGTCCACATGAACGCGCAAAGACAAGTGCACTCTCTGTTTCCTTAGTCGTATAGTTCGGTGAGACGGCAATCCGTCATGACCGATGAGAGATCGGGCGCAGAACCAGAACCGGGGACCTCTCGGTCCTAACGCAGCCCTTGTTACCAATAGACCAACAGAAACAGTCAATTAATAAGTATTAGGTATACCAATATAGTAGCAAAACACTTAACTAAGTGTCGTACAAATTATTTTGTCTGGTAACTTGGCACAAAGACCCCATTAGTTTTCAGTACATTGAAAATGTATATGTCACCGGAAAATAACAAGAACCGTAAAATTATAACTTTCCTAGGAAGTTTATCAACTCTCGTATGATTCTACACGAGAGATAAAATGTACCTATTATTTTACGCCTAAATTTTAGGAAGTTTATCAATTTGCGACGTCGTGTGGTAAATTTATGAACTGACGGATATTCATTCGCAAGCAGTGTCAATGCTTATGTCCATAGACTTAGGTAAAATCAGACATGCCAAATTAGGAAAAAAAAACAAAGAACTATTAGGGTCCTAAAAAGTGTTTTTATTTTAAAATAAATTTTACCGAAACAGAATCGTAACCAGAACAGAAATCGTATCCTTACTAATATTATAAACGTGAAAGTTTGTGAGTATGGATGAATGGATGGTTGTTTGTTACTCTTTCACGCTCAAACGTCTGAACCAATTTTCATGAAATTTGGTATGATGGTAGCAGGCACTCTGAAATAATATATGTGCTACTTTTTATTATGGGGGGCTGAAAATTAGTATGGGAGAATTTTTACGTGTTTGTCGATTTTTATAAAACTTGGTATGGAGGGAGGATTACGTTTGCGAGGACAGCGGGAATACACGGTCAGGTTCTACAATCAAAATACATCTTACATCAGATTTTACGCAGACGAAGTCGCGGGCGTCCTCTAGTTCTACAATATACAAACATTTAACAAATCAAACGTAATAAGTAGATTCCTGAATTTGTCTACTTATTGCAACATGTCAAAGATTACCTAAGTCTATGGACATAAAAAACATTGCCACTGCTTGCGTCAACCCATCAGAGCGCTGTGTTTTATTTTCCGTTTTATAAGAAGCGTAAAAATTAAACACTCTTCTGTGATTGGCCGAACCACCGTAGAATCTTACGCATGAATATCCGCAAGTTTATAAATTTACCTCACCACGTCGCACATTGATAAACTTCCTAGAATCTAGGCGTAATATAATACATTTTATCGGTCGTGTAGAAGCCTACGAAAGTTTATAATTTTCCTAGGAAAGTTATAAATTTACGGTTCTTGTTATTTTCCGGTGACATATACACCGTGAAATTTTAGTGGTTGTTTTCCCGTGGCAGAATGATTTGCCTTTATTAATACTATCGGATCAAGCAAATTATTCTATTAATATTTTTCCAACTCGAAAACGAGAGAAGCTATCGTTATTTTGTAAGATGTGACGTAATCAGGTACTGCTTTCCGCATGAAATCGATGCTTAAAAAATTGTAAACAAAAAAAACCGCCTTCAAAAAACCCGACTCACTAAAAATTACAAAATAATATACTACGAACATTAATCTGGGTATGAATTTGATATGTTGTTGAAGGCGGTGCCAATTAAATTTTTGAGGAAAACTGCATGAAATATAAACGGCACCGCCTTCAACAACATATCAAATTCATACCCAGATTAATGTTCGTAGTATATTATTTTGTAATTTTTAGTGAGTCGGGTTTTTGAAGGCGGTTTTTTTTTGTTATAATTTTTTTTCATCCTTTTTAGTGTTACAATTTTTTACACCCTATTAGTTCAGCTCACCTATAATTCTACTGATATTATAACTAGTAGTATCAATATGTACACAGATTTGAAAGAATTATCCCTTTACTCCCAACTATTAAGGAGTTGACCTTCCATGATCAGCTCAGCATCATAACATTATGATTGCCAGAAGCAAATGCCAATATTACTTCAGAAAATATGTAAAACGCGGTACATGTGCCTATAAAATTTGAGGGTTGCCCTCGATTTCTCCTGGATCCCATCATCAGATCCTAGACTGGTAAACCTAATAGTTTAGCTCACCTGTAATGCTACTGATATTGTAACTAGTAGTCTTAATATGTATACAGTATTGAAATAATTATTCTTTTACTCATAACTATTAAGGAGTTGACCTTCCATCATCAGCTCAGCATCATAAGATTATGATAGCCAGAAGCAAATGCCAATTTGACTTCAGATAATATACAAAACGCGGTACATGTCCCTATAAAATTTGAAGGTTGCCCTCGATTTCTCCTGGATCCCATCATCAGATCCGGGACTGGTGAAAATGGGACCACCTCGGAAGTGAACTCTACCCAACCAAAAATTTTTGAAATCCGTCTATAATTGACGAAAATATCGGTGAACATACATAAAAAAAAAAAAATATATATTATACATACAGACGAATTGAGAACCTCCTCCTTTTTTTGAAGTCGGTTAAAAACTAAAGAAGCTCGACGCCCTAAGTCATAAAGCGGTTCGAACATGCTTTCGAGTTTCGGTTAAACCTTTCGTAAAACCGGCATTTATTGATTTTAACAAAAAATAACTGCACAAATCTATTGTACTACTGAGATAGATACAATTTACTGCGGGAAAACAACCACTAAAATTTCACGGTGCATAAATTTTCTTGTGAATGTCAAAATTAAAATTCAAAGTATACTCACCACTCGTAGGGAGAAAATCTCGCCATCACGAAGAGTGTAAAAGAGACTAATATATACGCTGCTAGGACGTACAACCAGATCTCTATCGCCAGGGGATTGAGGAAACTGAAGAGCCTGGTGGGCTGGGATGTGGGTACCTGGGGACAGACATACATACATACATACATAAAATCACGCCTTTTCCCCAGAGCGGTAGGCAGAGATCACTACCTGCCATGTGCTACGGTCCTGACACACCACTTTCGCTTCATCCACATTCATCAACCTCTTCATGCACGCTCGTCGATTCCGGGTACTTTTGATTTGACCTTTCTTTAAGATTTGACCTATTTGGTCATGAAAGATGGGGACAGACACGTTGATTCAAAATGCTGTAAGGCCATTTGATGCTGCAGAAAAGAATGTAACTACAACGCAAACGGAAGTTGCATTGTTATTTACATTCTGCCATGGTAGGTTTAACAAGTTTGTATAAGAACTAAAATTAAAGTTCAATGCATAATTATTGATTTCGAATGAAATTGATTCGCATTTAACCAACTTTTTTAGCTTACTTATACCAAAAATATAACCAGATTCCTTATTGCGATGAAACGTTTTCCTTAAATTAGATTTCAAGAATTCTTTTTAGTTATACTTTTTAAAAGTGCTCCTAAATATCCTTATCCAATTTACATTATTCAGAGAACATCTTAATGAAGGAAGGACCAATTTGATGTCATGTGTCATGTGTTTTTAATATTATAAGCAATCATAAAATTTATAAGATAGTGTTACCTTAAACAGTATCCCTATTCCTAGGTTCATGAAAGGTTTCGTGAAGTCTATGACCGCCTCCCTCGCGTAGTTTATGGTCATCGACGCCACCGCGATGTCCGCTTTCTGAAACATTAACATCATCATCATTATTATCAATAAAATCATCATCATCATCAACCCATATATATCCCCAATGCTCGTGTTGGTCTAATGGTAGCAAGCGCTGCGTAAGGATTGAGAGATTCCCAGTTTGAGTCTGGGGTCGAGCAAAATTTGTGTCAGATTTTCTGTAAAGAAATTACTCAGCGCGGAGTTAGGGAGTTTGGTTTTGCACGCCCATGCCCCGGAAAGTACATTAAGCCGGTGATCCTGCGCCCGATCTCTAATCGATCATGTCGGATCGCCATCTCACCGAATTATAAGAGCATGAGAATAGAGAGTGCATTTCTGTTTGCGCGCACACTTGTGCACTATAAGTGTCTTGCACTTGACTGATTTCAATTGAGATCGGCTGCCATGGCTGACATCGGTTAGACGTCTTACATAAAGCTGTATTTACTTAAAATTTTCTTCATCTCCCTTACCCAAGCAGTATTTACTTAATATTTTCTGACTGGCTCGGTGGAACATTGGTTAGTGACTCAGGTTCAAAACCTACGGTTCCAAGAGTCGTGGGTTCGATTCCCACTCGGGACAAATATTTGTGTGACGAACATCGGTGTTTGTTCCGTGTCTGGGTGTATTATTAAATATATTTAAGTTTATTTGTGTATCCACTGTTGATCCTGATTTCCGTAACACAAGTGCTTAAGCTACTTACCACGGGATCAGATCAATGTATGTGATGTTGTGTAATATTTATTTATTATTTATTTTCTCACTCTTACCCGATCCATAAGCTCCCTCACAATCCCGTTCCAGTGTCCAGTATTAGGATCTCTAGCCCCGTACATATTGTCGGGTACCAGCCGCAGTCGGTAGTGGAAGCCTGCCCGAGCTGCCACACGAGCCAACAGGTCGATGCAGAAACCCTCGAAGCGAGCGTTGCCTTGAAGGTTCCAGCCTTCTTTGACCATGACGTAGGGTTTCTCCTGGAAGAAGAGATGAAGGATGTAAGTGAGAGTAAAAGGTAAGATATTAAAAAGAGTCGATGGCTGATTGGTTAGGGTTCGTCGTTCGGTCAGCTGCACTTTCTCACCTCAACAGTGACCACAGTGAGAGTGACATTGGGCAGGGGGTCCCTCCGGTAGGCGGCGGGGTCGGTGACCGCCAGCCCCGCGGCGCCCCAGTGCCCGGCGAGATCCATTCGTCCATCCGTCCATCCGTCCATCCGTCCATCCGTCCATCCGTCCATCCGTCCATCCGTCCATCCGTCCATCCGTCCATCCGTCCATCCGTCCATCCGTCCATCCGTCCATCCGTCCATCCGTCCATCCGTCCATCCGTCCATCCGTCCATCCGTCTATCCGTCCATCCATCCATCCATCCATCCATCCATCTATCCACCCGTCCATCCACCATATAGTATCTATCCATGCGTCTATCCGTCCATCCATCTATCCACCCGTCCATCTGACCATCCGTTCATCCGTCAATCCGTCCATCCGCCCATCCGTCCATCCGTCTATCCGTCCATCCATCCATCCATCCATCCATCCATCTATCCACCCGTCCATCCGTCCATCCGCCCATCCGTCCATCCGTCCATCCGTCCATCCGTCCATCCGTCCATCCGTCCATCCGTCCATCCGTCCATCCGTCCATCCGTCCATCCGTCCATCCGTCCATCCGTCCATCCGTCCATCCGTTCATCCGTCAATCCGTCCATCCGCCCATCCGTCCATCCGTCCATCCGTCCATCCGTCCATCCGTCCATCCGTCCATCCGTCCATCTGACCATCCGTTCATCCGTCAATCCGTCCATCCGCCCATCCGTCCATCCGTCCATCCGTCCATCCATTCGTCTGTCCATCCGTCCATACGTCCATGCCTCCACCCGTCCATGCATCAAACATAAACACCCTTTTTTCTTAGCTGACATAAGATGATGGCTTGGAGTAGCCTCGTCATCATCACCGGACTTTCACAGTGAGAGTGACATTGGGCGGGGGGTCCCTCCGATAGGCGGCGGGGTCGGTGACCGCCAGCCCCTCGGCGCGCCAGTGCCCGGCGAGATCCATCCGTCCATCCGTCCATCCACCTTCTATAGTATCTGTTAATGCGTCCATCTATCCATCCGTCCACAACCCCCCACCTTTCACAGTCAGCTACACTATCTCACCTCAACAGTGACCACAGTGAGAGTGACAATGGGCTCCCCTGCGATGATGGCTTGGAGTAGCCTCGTCATCATCACCGGACTTTCGGGCACCCTTTCTAGCACAGTCAGCTGCGGTCCAACCGTAACCCCCCTACTTGCCCAGTCCGCTGCCCTTCCTTACCTCAACAGTGACCACAGTGAGAGTGACGTTGGGCGGGGGGTCCCTCCGGTAGGCGGCGGGGTCGGTGACCGTCAGCCCCGCGTCGCCCCAGTGGCCGGCGAGTACGGGCCCGCCGCCCTCGCCCCCCGCGACCCGCATCAGCTGCAGGCTGATGCGGGAACGGGAGCCGTTCTGGAACTCTATCGGGCCTGTGAGCCCGTGAGCTTTGATCTGGAACGAGAAATGGTTTTTTTTATATAAAAGGCTTACACATACACACGCACACTTTATAAGAGACCTTTGCCCAGCAGTGGGATGATACAGGTTAATAAAAAAAAGGCTAACAATGCACCTGATGGTAAGCGGTAGTGAGATCCACATATGAGTTCGACAGACACAATAGATCATAATGAGCCTGTCGCACTCACCCTGAAGGCCTGCTTCCATTCAATGACTTAATGATACGTGATCATGGATGAAGCTATACTCTATTCATTTTGGCAAGCGACAAAATGTAAACAATGAACCTACGGCTCTCAAACTTTTGAATAATGAAACGAGTAGATACCTACAATACAAAAAAGCCACAACACATTTTAGCCACGAAAAACAATTCCACAACAAAAGAAAACAATTAAAATACTACTTTCAACTTAACAGTAACAATTAAAACAAGGAATCTGAATAAATTAACAAAATCAGGGAAATGCACACTCGCGTCAACAGCTTTATCGGCTGAGTAAAAATGGCCGCCTGAAGTTTGAGAATTGTTTTTTATTTAGGTCTTTTTTTATGTAAACTTACGTTGTTAAAATACTTTTGACAGAAAACAATGAAAATATACAAAAAATATTATATAAATTGAGCATTAAAATATAAGATTAAATTTTCTTATTAGTACATACAAGCTTGGTTTTTTAAATATTTTTTATATAATGGTTCATGGCTGTTCATGAAAAAAAAAATTTATTATTTATACTCTTTCCAAAGACGACCTATAAAAATATCATTTTTTGAATTGTTTACATTTTGTCGCTCGCCAAAGTGAATGGAGTATTCGCTATGTGCGCGATGATAGCGCCCCTAGTGGCGACAACTATTCTGGACTTGAGATCTGTCATAACATAGCAACCAGATGTTTTGATATGTCATATCATAGCAACTAGATGTTTTGGTAAAGATTTTCGACTAGTTTTTCAACACAAAATAAATAAAAATTGTATAAAGTGTGTGTGTATAATAATACCAAATGATTTTCTTACTTCACAAAAATATGAATATTATTATAAGTATTGAATTTGCATCGTTTACGTTACGTACGTAACGTTTTTACTTACAAATACAAGGGAATTTATGAAATTAAAGCAATTTGACACATGAAGGCTCAGAATTATATCACATTTCTGTCACGGTCGATTTGCCTTCCCCCACCACCCACTCCGCACATAGCGAATAGACGCTTTTAATGCCACATTGAGTTCTAAGCTAAACATAGAATTGGAGGAAGACAAACTTTGAGCCAATTTCTGCGACCGAGCTCTACAACAACTGGATTGATTTGATTAAACAACATCTTCGTTCCACCCTCACCGTTTGTATCTTCTCCAGCAACGCAGCGCCCTGGTTCCATGGCAGCTCCTGGTCGCAGGATACATTGGCTGCTTGCAGGTTGTCCATGGTAGACAGGGCGAGAGCCAAGACCTGGACTGCGTCGTATAGGAGCGCTGGCTCCGTCTGAAAATGGAAGAGAAGTTAGGAGATCATACTTTAGAGTTGCCAGATACTTGGCTATTGTTTTCGGGAATTTCATCTGCTTGGATATTTTTTAGAAATATCCAAGCAGAAGAAGCAGGCTTAAAAAGTGTGCTCTCTTGTATGCAAAGGAATAGCCATGTTATATGTCCAATGTATCATTTGAAGTACCTAAGCATTCAAAATATCTGTGCAACTTTTCTTCGTAGGTTTCCAAATTCTATGCTTATTACACGGAGAGAAATGATGGTCCCATGGGAAATTTTCGGGTCACTCCCGGAGGGCCACGTTCCCGGAGGGCCACGTCCCAGAGGGCCACGAATGCGAAAAAAGTGATGACGTTATCTTTTGTTATTATTTCTTTTGTGTTGAACTTGTACCGTTGACAAAAATAACTCAATGAATGTATTTATTAATATTATTTATTTGATCATAAATCACAAATATAAAAAAATCACCATTTATTTCAAGTTCCTTTTTTACTTAGATACAAATAAATTTCCGACTACATAAATATATTTCTAAGTCTAGAAACACAGCCAGGTGAGATAGGGTTGGATAAAACGGATGCATAGAAAAACCTGTTTTAACAAACAAAAAAGGTCTTACATTTAAGATGACTAATTTGACTTTCAAGATAGCGTACATACAGTTATTTTATAATTTAAATTATGACGTATATATATTTTTGAAATATTACTAGATATATAAATAATCAACTTTAGTAAAAAAAAAACAGTATTTTCAAACATTAACAATTAACAAATACGTTTTTAAAATATCAAGTATTATTTTAAAAACGTATTTTAAATCTGGTTTTTGTCTTTGTTTTTTACAACCCTGCTCACCCGGCTGTGTTTTAACAATTTTAAATAAATATTCACACACATCATCATCAGAAAACATAAAATCAAATTTGTTGATTTTTGATAGATGGTTAAATAGTGTTTTTTTTTTATAATCTAACATTTATATTAAATACCAATAATAATTACATATAAATTTACAAATTGTTTTTTTGCTAACGGTTCTTACGTGTTAAAAACGTTACAAAAAACAACACAAGTACATGTTAACACTTTTTTCGCATTCGTGGCCCTCCGGGACGTGGCCCTCCGGGAACGTGGCCCTCCGGGAGTGACCCGAATTTTCAATGTAATTTTGCTACGGCCATAACATTGAAAATGTATAAAAATCGCTTGGAAATAACACACATGCCATTATTTAGAAATTCCATTAAAATCTCATAGGGCTCTCTTAATAAAATCTCCATGTAATTATTGTGATATCTCAAAATTCTTGAACGTACCTTGATATGCCCTCCACTGAGTATCGAAGCTCCAATTGGATGGAACTTCTCCATGACCTGCAGAGCTTCTTTGACCTTATCAGATGCTCGGTCCACCAGCCTCCAGCCGCTTATGTTCACCCGGTTGTAGTAGAAGTCTTCCAGGTCGAAAAGTTCCATGTCCTGAAGGAAAGAATAAAAGATATCTAGGACATTTCCACACATGGTCATCTGACCCAAAACTAAGCAGATAGCTCTGCTTAGTTTGGGGTCAGATGACCCCAGTACTAAAAACTTAACTCAACGTCTATACTAATATTATAAAGCTGAAGAGTTTGTTCGTTTGTTTGTTTGTTTGAACGCGCTAATCTCAGGAACTACTGGTTCGATTTGAAAAAAGCGTTGTATAGACCATTTATCGAGGAAGGCTTTAGGCTATATAACATCACGCTGCGACCAATAGGAGCAAAGATACAATGGAAAATGTGTAAAAAACGGGGGAAACGCGAACGAAGTCGCTGGCACAGCTAGTAATGAATAAAATAATAATAAAAGACGTGTGGCACTCGGGGACTGCCGCGGTATAGCTATTGCATAGCATCGTCCGATTTCGGAGCAGCTCGTCTCGATTCGTGCGAGTTTCGTAGAGTCGTACAATAAATACGTCTAACCGCACGCACACAAACACCGTGCCGAGGTCTACCCAACTGAAACGACGTTAGACGATTGTGAGGTTTTTTTCGTTACGGAATTTATTGGTTCGGTCGCCGCGCTCAAAGCCCGCGATAAAAGCTATGCAATAGCTTAATAATAAATAAAATCATATAGTTTTTATTCATTAAAAGATCAATAGTTCAGAGTAACAATATATGTAAAATCCTAGTTAAGGCGAACTAGGATTTTCCTGTGTTTTCAGTTATGATGATAATAACGAGATGTACTTACAAAAGATGTGAATATGTAGTGATAGTTTTCGTTGTTCATTTGCAATTGTAGGATCTGCAAGCATAAAAAATCTCAATTGGTACTTCGCCTCTTCATACAATAAATGTATGTATTTAGCATCATCAACGATTATTTTTGCATCTTAATGCGGTTCACAGTATACATATACCTACCAATTAATTTAATTATAAAATTATATTATTAATCTATACACCGTGAAATTTAAGTGGTTGATTTCCCGTGGCAAAACCATTTGCCTTTAGTACTAGGGTGGGGTGAAAAATTCTCGGCCTAAACATGAAAAACTTATATTTTTAAGCATTAAATGATTTTATTTTTCTACATATTCTCCATTGACTTCAATACACTTGGTCCAGCGTTTTTCTAACTTAAGAATTCCTTCCCGGAAATGCGACTCTGAGAGGCTGTCAAAATATTCGTCTACTGCTCTCTGAACTTCTTTGTTGGATGCAAAACGCTTCCCAGAAACAATTTTTTCAAATTAAGGAATAGATGGAAGTCTGATGGTGCTATATCCGGAGAATATGGGGGATGGTCGAGTAAATTGTACCCCAAATCCCTTGCTGCGAAAGGCGTTTGCGCAGTTGCTTTTGATCAGCATTCAACAAATGCGGCACCCACCTTGCGCAGAGCTTTTGCATCCCCAATTCTTTATTAAGATGTTTCATACCCTTTCTTCCGATATCCCCACGGCTTCAGCTATTTCATGCACCTTCACTCGCCTATCATCCAACACGATATTGTGCACCTTTTCGATGATTTCCGGTGTAGTGGCGGATTTTGGCCGTCCTTCACGTGGGTCATCTTCGAGGGATGTACGACCACGTTTGAATTCAGCTGCCTACTTTTTAACAGTTGATATTGAAAGAGCAGAGTCCCCGTAAACTTTTGTCAACTTTGGGTGAATTTCCTTAGGGGTTAATCCATCCAAAACGAAGAATTTATGACCGCACGATACTCCACTTTATCCATTTTAACGATGACCACGTAATGGGTTTTCCTTAAAAATCCTTGTGATTAAACTATCGAGCAAAACAAGTTGAAACTTGTCATACAAAGCAAAGATAAGTGTGTCCAGGCAGCAAAAATATATTTTTACTGATTGGAATAATATTTATATGTCAGGCCGAGAACTTTTCACCCCACCCTCGTAATACTATCGAATTATGCAAATTATTCCTTGAAAAAAAAATTTTGTTTTTCAGATTTTCAAAGTAATAATTTTCCAACTCGAAAACGAGAGAAGCTATCGTTGTTTTTTAAGATGTGACGTAATCAGGTACTGCTTGCCGCATGAAATCGATGCTTAAAGCTAAAGAAGCTCTACGCCCTAAATAATAAAGTGGTTCGAAAGTACTTTCGAGTTTCGGTCAATCTATTGTACTGCTAAGGTAGAATCATTTTGCTGCGGGAAAACAACCACTAAAATTTCACGGTGTATGTTATTATTTATATTTATTTAATATCAAGTACACTAACCGCTTTCCTTAGTAACGGCAATGCATTCGGTGCTGTGTCCACCACAACATGCCCTACTCGCTGTGCCCTAAGAAGGGCTAATGCACGCCGGTACTCGTGAGGCGCGCTGCAACGGACCGCGTACATGTCGCGGCCATCTTTAGCGATGTTCAGCACGTTCAGCTCCCCTGGAAAAGGTTTAGAGTGAGTTTTTTTCCTAAGCGACATACGATGATAGCTTAGAGTAGCCTCGTCAACACCGGACTTGCGGGGAGCGGATGGCTCTCACCCCTACGATGATGGCTTGGAGTAGCCTCGTCATCATCACCTAACTTGCAGGGGAGCGGATAGCTCTCACCCCTACGGTGGTGGCTTGGAGTAGCCTCGTCATCATCACCGGACTTGCGGGGGAGCGGATGGCTCTCACCCCTACGATGATGGCTTGGAGTATCCTCGTCATCATCACCGAACTTGCGGGGGAGCGGATGGCTCTCACCCCTACGGTGATGGCTTAGAGTTATTTTATTTTTTGTGTTTGGCATTTGCTCTCAGAAGTGCACTGTGATTGAACGAACATAGATAGTGCGATTCCCATGTGTAAGTGTAATAATGTCCTGAGGACTATTCCACAGTACTAATAATATCGTCTATTGTGCCTGTCGACCTCAAAATTTCACTACCACCGCTTACCATCAGGTGGAGTGAGGTCATCTTGTTAGCTTTTTATAAAAAAAAAACTTTACCATTCCCATAGTCCTCGTATATGATTCCCATCCGAGTCCAGTTGAGGTAAGCTGTGAGGTCCAGGAAGGCTTTGTCCATCATCTCCTTGGGCGGATGCAGATTCACTGTGTATGAATCCGTCACGTTTTCAGCTGCAGAGCAAAATATTACCGTTTTTTATTCAAACTCATCCACAATCTGGAGTTTCTATAGTTCGTGTACCAAGTAATACCCCAAGGCTTTTAGCTACGTTCAAGAGTCAAAGATATCCTCTAAACCTGTTCACTGCTCTCTAAGGCTAAGACCTGCCAGTTTTTAATGGCTGGACCAGAACATCACACGTCTCTCTCTTAGGCTAGATCCAACGCTTTTCATAGTTCGCAAAAGCGGCCTCTTAAATCTCAAGAAAGAAGGGCTGGGGGCTGGTCACATCAGAAGCAGAACTGACAACCGCTGGGGTAGTTCTGGAGTGGATACCACGTCTCGGCAAACGTAGTGTAGGACGCCCGCAGGCCAGGTGGTGTGACGATCTGCGCAGGACGGCTGGTAGGAGCTGGATGCGAGTGGCCGAGGACAGAGAGAAGTGGCGTGCATTTGGGGAGGCCTATGTCCAGCAGTGGACACGAACAGGCTGATGATGATGATGAAATCTCAAGAAACTGTCAACTTAAGCCCTCAGGGCTAACTTAGGTCCTAAACTATTTAAATTTGTTGCTAATAATAACAATAAGATGTCCGACCAGTTTCGGCAATGGCGTCTGATCTCAATTGAGAGCAGCCAGGTGCTCAGAACCTGTTATAATGCACAAGTATGCGCGCAAATAAAAATGCACTCTCTGTTCCCTTACTCTCTTATAGTTCTGGGAGACAGCAATACGACATGACCGATGAGAGATCGGGCGCAGAACCACCGGCTTAACGTGAACTTTGGCACAGGATGCAACTGCCAACTTCCTAACTCCGAGTTGAGTAATTTCTTTACAGAAAAACTAACACAAATTTTGCCCGACCCCCGACTTGAACCAATGTCTTTCTCGGTCCTAGCCCTTGCTACCAATAGACCAACGAGACAGTTAAGGGTCAATCTTGAAATTGGACGTATTTGGTTGATTCCCCTGGCACTTTTTAAAACATAAGAGTTTAAACTTTTACTATCATAAGGCTAAATAACACCTCATTGTGAACATATTTCTCTAATAGGCATCACTGTCACATGTTTAGATAAAAAGATATATGACTTTAAAATTTTGGTGCCAGGGGAATCAATACAAGATGCCAGGGTAATCAAAATAAAAACATTTTGTATAGAATAATCGTTTATTTTAATTAAAATTACCAGTATTTTGGTTTCATTTTGGTTCTTTAGAGTCATTATTGATTTTAAAAGAAGTATTATAAAATACTATAACAAATCAACATAATTATCTAAAAACTATCAAATTATACTTAAAGGCCATAGCCCCTAGTTCCCGGTCGTGGCTATTCCTGGTCATGGTGGCGACCATGGTTACGGCTGGACGGCGGGTGCTAAGAATCCCCGGGCTACGAGAGGCTACCAACACACACTAACCCTGGCGACGTATAACGGACGCACGCTACGGCTCGACTCGCATCTGGCGCAACTTGAGGTAGAGCTTGAGAAGATTAGGTGGCTTTCTGTGGTTGTCCGAAAAGCGAGAGAGGACACCATAACCCTAGAATCAGGACACCTACTGTACTTCCACGAGCGAGACTAACATTCTCAAGGTGGCGTCGGTTTTCTCGTCAATAAGTCCCTCTTTGACAACTTAGTGGAAATGTCTAGTGTTTCGAGGGTAGCATGATTAAGCTCACCAAGAGTCTTAGCCTCAAAGTGGTGCATGTGAACGCACTGACCTCTTCGCACTCAGACGATGAAGTGGAGAAAATGAACATACCGAAGGCCCTCTACTTTACCACCAAGACCCCCTACAATACTTGTCAATTTCCTCTAACGTGAGGGGCTCTTCTTGATGAACTCATTCTTTAAGAAGCAGCCTCAAAGGAAGTGGACGTGGCAAAGTCCCGATACTTTAACTAAGAACGAGATCGACTTCATCAGGGCGGTTAGGCGGCACATATTCAGAGATGTCTCCGAAATCAACAGTGATCACCGACTTGTTCGAGGCACTCTGAATATCGACTTCAAAGCCAAACGTGTTCGCTTGATGAGGTCTAAACTTCAACCTACTCCGCTCCAGAAAATGAAAGGATCTGAAACGTTTTTGTCAAACCTGGCGAACCGAATTGCTGCAGTGGAAACCTCAACTGACATTAACCAGAATCTTGAAAAATCAAATCAAAATAATATGATGCATGTTCTCAGGGAGGAAAGATCGAGATTTGCGGCATGAGGGGCCGGGGCAGGAAGTCTAAACTTTCCGAGGAGACTTTGAGGCTAATGAGGCAGCGACGTAAAGACCCATCCGCTACTACATTGCAAGCTCGAACACTCAACCGAGAGATCAATAAACTTGTGCCACGCGACCTCCGGTGCTACAATACTCTCTCAATCGAGAAAGCTATTGAACAGAATCGGGGGTCAAAGGTGTTCTTAAAATCTCTCAAAGGAAGCCAACTGACGAAGCTGACTACAGCGAATGGGGACATTGCTGCTTCAAAGCCGGCAGTCTCGGAGAGTAATCTCGTACCGTCTTGAGCGAAGACTCAACGAACTTCAACCATCGGAACAGGCTGGATTTTGGAGCGGATACGGCACCATATACCACACCCACACAGTGCGACATATAAACAGAAGACCGAAGAGTATAATCAGCCCCTATGTTTATGTGTATGTGGACTATGAGAAAGCCTTTGACTCAGTTGAATCTGGTCAGTTCTTGAGTCCCTGCAGCGATGCCAAGTTGATTAGCAATACAACCTGGTCATGAAATGTCTCTATCAAGCCGCGACCACATCCGTCCAAGTATTGAATCAGCAAATAAACCCATACCATTGCAGCGAGGAGTAAGACAAGGAGTCATCTCCCCGAAGTTGTTCACAAATGCAATGGAGGATTTGTTCAAGGCACTGTACTGGAAAGGGCGAGGCACCAACATCGTCAGTAGAGACGCTGCAGGACCTACAACGGATGTTGAATGACCTGGCTGACTCTTCTGGGGTGCGTAACCTATATAATCATAATATGAGAGTATGATAATGTAAGGAAGCTTTGATTTCCCTGGCATTTTCCCAGGGGAATCAATGCCAGGGGAGTCAAGAAAAGTTAATCTTTTTCCGATTTTGTTTCAATGGATTGATTTTTGTCAATGATTATTATAAAAACAATTAATAGTCCTATATACCCTACTATTTATCCTAGTTAAGAAATTCCTAATCATCAAAAAGTATTTTTTAAAGTGGTCAGGGTAATCAATGACCTAGTGAAACAAAACCAGGGGAATCAAATTCAAACCTTCATAAATCCGGCTTGGAACCGTCGAGCAGGAAACCTCTCCTCATGATGTTAAGAGCGCGACTAGAGCTACTTGCTGATGTGCACGCCTTCGCCGTAGACTTTTATAAAAGCAAGACAGGTGGCATTTTGTGACGCGCCAAGGGAATCAATCGTTGCACTCGGACAAACACAAACCATTTTGTAATCACAAAACAGTGATTGGCACAGACTTGGTGTATTTTTTAAATCATTAAATAACTCACCCTTTAACCATTAAATCACAAAAAATCTTAAAATTATGACTATAAATAGGTAAATTGTTAACGGTTTGTTAAAAAAATGACAAAGGGACAGCCCAAGGGAGTCAAATATTAAGGCTTCGAAATTTTTTTCAGATGGTTAAAGCTGAAATAAACACCTTTTTTGTTGTGCCCCATTTAATTTACACATTAAAGAAACAGCAAAAAAAATCTTACATTAAAACTTTAACTTTATGGGTAGTTTATGCCCTCGGACAGTGTTTTTTTTGGCTTTCAAGATTGACCCTTAATAGTAATAGTCATGTAACTACGCGCTTCTTCAGGGCTCTATACGGGGTTCTATACTATTTCTAATTGTTGCTAATACTTACGGTACTCAAAGTGTGGCGCCACTATCAAGTGAGGCACATGAAGAGTCCGACACATATCGCTAACAGTGGCTGTGAGCATCGGACCAGCGCTGCTGAACAAAGCCACAGCGCCAGAGCTGAGCAGGCTGCACGCTGAAAAGAAAATAGATTTCATATCACCAAGACTGGCTCGGAGGAACTGTGGTTAGTGACCCATAAATATAACACAAAATCACGTACATTGATCTGATCCCGTGGTAAGTAGCTTAAGCACTTGTGTTACAGATATCAGAATCGATTCTAACTTTATGAGTTCATGCTATTTATAAAATTGATTGGTGCGAACGACAACAAATAAGAATAACCAATTGTACACTCTGTTCTCAAGTAAGTGACAACTATGTTTTTATTGAGAAATAAAGAATCTTTAAACCTTAACGATGGATACACAAATATACTTAATTTCCATGGTCACTATGGTCACTACCTACGGTTCCGAGAGTCGTGCGTTCGATTCCCACCCGAACAAATATTTGCGTGACGTACATCGGTGTTTGTTCCGTGTCTGGGTGTGTTATTTAATATATTTAAGTGTATCCACTGTTGATATGATATCCGTAACACAAGTGTTTAAGCTACTTTCCACGGGATTAGATCAATGTATATGCTGTTGTGTAATATTTATTTATTTATGATCATCACCCCATGTAAAGATTTTTTATGTGTCGTCATTATCGTCAGCCCATATTTATTTCCCTATCAAAGGACTTAAGTCTACCCTAAACACCATAATAAGGCAGTCAAGCCTTTATCAAGCAAATTACGATCAAAGTAGTTTTATTGTATTTTACTATTTTTATTTGCGCGAGCACTACACATCTTCTTTCTTATAAATAAAAATGAATTGCTGTTCGTTAGTCTGACTAAAACTCGAGAACGCCCGGACCGATTTAGGTAATTTTGGTTTTAAAATGTTCGTCGTAGTCCAGGGAAGGTTTCAATGAGACAATATAGAAAAAGAATCAGTATTGGCGTACGAAAATCGCCGGGAAAACCACTAGTTTGAAATAAAACTAATTTCACGGATTAAACTCGCGTGTTTTGATATTCTAAACATTATTTAGAGATCCGACGTTTCGAGCTCTTTGACAGACTTGTCGACTTTAGTCTTGCCCGTGACCACGAGCGCTGTAAAGAGCTCGAAACGGCGGATCTCTAAATGATGTTCAGAATATCGATACACGCGAGTTTAATCCGTAAAATTAGTTTTATTTCAGTTTATTTTTCTACACAAACCGCTCCGAAGATGAACATTTCATGTCAACTTTGAGTTAGTTGACTTCACACAACATAAGAATTAGGTACATTACAGGTCGCTACACAATGTTTCCTTTTACATTTGATGCTTTCTTACCATTTTCGACTATTGTGACCAATATCAAGATTAGACAATTGTGTAGAGATGTACGTACTTACTATCAGAGGGCCTACCATGAGTTGGCTATCGAAAACTGACGTACGTTAAAAACCTATCGAGTTGTTTTTTTCATACGGCCGATTTTAGTTCTTCGCGTAACCACCATCGGCGCTGTACAAGTTTTTCATAGACATATTTACGTAGGCGATATCGAGTGCGTAAGTTTTAAACTCATGGTAGCCCTACTGTTCTCTCACTTCGTTCGTTCGTTAGTTCATTAAAAGGCTAGGAAAAGTATCAATAGTTTAAAGTGCTGAGTGCCACGGCCGTCGATCGCCTGCAACTTTTTGATACTAGGTCTGAGTATTTTTGTATGCGCTTTGATTGCCACTAACACCTGTGTTTTTTTTTATGATATGTTAATAAGATAACCTCACTCCACCTGATGGTAAGCGGTAGTGAGATCCAAATATGAGGTCAACAGGCACAATAAACCTATTGAGCCTGTCGCATTCACCCTGAAGGCCAGCTTACATACCGTTTCACGCCCCGCCTGTGTGTTGAATACTTTACTCCAAAAGTTTAAACTTCGAATATTATTTATTTATTCATTTAAAAACTAGCTGCGCCCGCGACTCCGTTCGCGTTGGAGCTAGAATTTAGGTAGAAAGAAAGAATTTAGGCACGCGTGCCACAGATGGCACGCGACATAATATTTTGGGCACGTGCTGCCGATCCTAAAACATATGTAAAATATGTGTTAAGTAGGTATTTTGTTTGACGATCGAACGTTTTATTTATTTGTTGCTGTTATCTATATTTTCAAAATAAATAAAATAAATAAATAAATAAAAAACGTGCCATTTTCAGAAGAAAA
The DNA here is from genome assembly GCA_039566165.1 of Maruca vitrata. Taxonomy (NCBI): domain Eukaryota; kingdom Metazoa; phylum Arthropoda; class Insecta; order Lepidoptera; family Crambidae; genus Maruca; species Maruca vitrata. The sequence goes on along the minus strand of CM076942.1, from coordinate 2,475,248 downwards.
TGGCACGTAGATACATAAAGGATCGCCAACCCTGGCCTATCCTGTGTCCCAGATGTCTATGTGTTTTTATACCAAATTTCATCAAATTCGGATAGTTGGTTTAAGAGTTATGGAGGAACATACATACATTACACTCATACAGCAAAAAATACTAAAAATCGTGAAATTAGTATAAGTATCATATATTGAGCCTATAAACACTATATCTCTGAAAACAAACTAACTTACTCCATGACCGGCCCTTACAGATTTATTATTAGTATAGATGTCACAAGTGCAAGTTGAAGTGGCAGTGGGCTGGCCACATCACCCGTAGAACCGACAACCGCTGGGGTAGACGAGTTCTGGAGTGGAGACCGCGTCTCGGCAAACGTAGTGTAGGACGCCCGCAGGCCAGGTGGTGTAACGATCTGCGCAGGACGGCTGGTAGGAGCTGGATGCGAGTGGCCGAGGATAGAGAGAAGAGGCGTGCATTTGGAGAGGCCTATGTCCAGCAGTGGACAAGTATGGGCTGATGATGATGATGATAGATTTCACATTTAACGATACTTAAGACTTCAAATCTAGTTATATGAACCCTGGTAGGGTTCAACAGAGTCAACAGAGAAAAAAGGCATTTCTGCCGATTGAAATGCACATGCATATTAGGAAATTGTCAATAATATTTTACATTCTATTAAGAGAGTGGAGTAGTAACACTTACTGACTAACAACATTTAAGCTATTGCATAGCTTTTATCGCGGGCTTTGAGAGCGGCGACCGAACCAAGAAATTCCGTAACGAAAAAAACCTCACAATTGTCTAACGTCGTTTCAGTTCGGTAGACTTCGGCACGGTGTTTGTGTGCGTGCGGTTAGACGTATTGTACGACTCTACGAAACTCGCACGAATCGAGACGAGCTGCTCCGAAATCGGACGATGCTATGCAATAGCTATACCGCGGCAGTCCCCGAGTGCAACACGTCTTTTTTTTAAACTTATTTAATTAGGGTCCCAATTTCAAGATGAATAATTTTGAAGTCGAATACTGTTCCATCAACAGCCTATCCCTAAGGAAATTACAGACAATAGTTTCTTCCTAAGTGTGTCAAGCACGTAAAGTACGCCTGGAAACGATTACCTGAACAATGGCGACCATTACATGCAAAAAGCGCCGCAGTTATCTAATGCTTTAAAAGCTACGTAAGAGTAAAATTCTGTAAAACATTACTGTTTTCATCAGTATATATAAAGAGAGCGGTATCTCCTAATACAAGCAAATACTTGCTTATAAGAAACTAAATTAACTAACATAAAGGATTTTGTCCAGATTATATAATTAGTCAGGGGATACCAGTCACAACTATCTGTCCGGTGGTTGGTGAACGGTATATGGGTAAGCAACCCCGGCTCCTCGAGCTACTATCAACTCATTCCAAATCATCCGAGGCGATAGTATCCTTCCTCCCTATTCCTTCCCCGTCATATATCCTTGCTACTCGTGGGAACGCAATGACCTTGTTAAAACAATGCACAAGGCAGAATGGCGGCGACGTGGTCCACAACCCGTCACGTCACGTTTCACACAGGGGTGAAAAGTGGACCGCTGGGAGTGATCTCTGCCTACCCCTCTGGGAAAAAGGCGTGATTGTATATAATTAGCCGGTTTAACGTTGAAGCAAAACATCTCGATGAAACCCGCACACCTAACGAAAAAACTCTAAAGTTAGGTAAGTATGGTTGACTGAGGCGGTTAAAGATAGGCAAACTGATTTTATCTCTGCACTGAATTTCGTTTAAAACGGTTCAGTAGCTTACGCATCATATTTATCCCGGGTAGATGTTGAACCCATGACTCATGCCGAAGGAAAATAATTGTACTATAATTAATAAGGTTACAATTGTAGATAATCTTTTAACGTAAAAGTGAAAAAGAATATTTTTTTTCCAATAAATTTTACACTTTGTAAACGTAACGATTAATCTCATTTGGCTACTAGTTTAGGTTTCACAATATATACCATGAATTTTACCTATAGTACAACGATTTATCTTATTTCGTGAAAAAAACAAATATTTTTTATTTCAAATTTAAAAAGAAATATGGTTATTTTAAGAAATGTAACGTAATCAGGTACTGCTTACCGCATGAAATTGATGATTAAAACTAAACAAGCTCTTCACCCTAAGTAAGTTTGTAATAAAGTAGTTCGAGCGTGCTTTCGAGTTTCGTTTATCCTACGTGAAACCGGTATTTATTGACTTGAATTTAAAAATAATTCACAAATCAATGTTACTACTTAGAAAGAATCATTTTACTGCGGAACACCACCACTAAAAATTTCACGGTGTATATTGATTTCACAAATAACATTGATTCTCATTAAGAAATACTGACTAGGTACGTCATAATATACAAATCGAGCACTCTCATTGTACAAAAACTTTAATTAACAAAAAACTGAAACAGTCCTTCGACAAAACCACAAATTCATAACAATACTTTTTAAATTAACCCGCGGCAAACAGCCGCAACAATGCCAGCTCAAAAGCCCAGCATTAAAGTTGCGTTTAATTCGCAAACGGAAACGGAAACAAGGTCAAGTGCGCGGCGGAAACCCAATATGGCCGCCGCCGGTGCGATGGCGGCCGGATGTGGCGTATCAGAGGGCCCTTGGCGGTTATTGCAGAGTTTAAATTTAAACCGAGTTCTTCTTGAGAACGGTGGGGCGGTTATTTTTGTTTTGCGAACGTGTTACAGAGATCTGTGCATTTCCGTGGTTTGCGCGGGGAAAATGTTGATCCTTTTTTTCGCACAATAAAAGTTGTGAATGTACTGGAATATAAGGAGTAACGGAGAAGTTAGACGAGTAGAGTAATGAAGAATACCTATTACTGGACTTTAATGTCATGAAGGAACCTTATTTATAGTGATGTTTAATATTTTAAAAAAAAGTTTTATTGTATTTTGACTTTGCCATTGACTCGATAAGAAGAAGAAGTAACAGTTCTAACAATGGCATCCATGAATAATGGAAGAATCAACTCCTTAATAGTAAGAATTAAAATGATAATTATTTCAATACTTTATGCATATTCAGACGACTACTTGTTATAATATCAGTAGTATTAAAGAACAAAAAAAAAGGGTGCAAAAAATGTAACACGTGTATGAATAAAAATTGTAAACAAAAAAAAAGAACCGCCTTCAAACACCCGATTCACTAAAAATTAGAAAATAATATAACACGAACATTTATAATTATCTGGGTATGAATTTGATACGTTTTTGAGGGCGGTGCCGTTTATATTTCATACAGACAAGCACAGAGTGCTTCATTTTCCTCAAAATTTTGATTGTTTACAATTTTTTTTCATACTTTTTAGTGTTTCATTTTTTTCACCCTATTAGTTCAGCTCACCTTTAATGCGACTGATATTATAACTAGTAGTCTTAATATGTATACAGTATTGAAAGAATTATCCTTTTACTCCAAACAATTAAGGAGTTGACCTTCCATCATCAGCTCAGCATCATAACATTATGATTGCAAGAAGCAATGCCAATATCACTTCAGAAAATATATAAAACGCGGTACATGTGCCTATAAAATTTGAGGGTTGCCCTCGATTTCTCCTGGGTCCCATCATCAGATCCTAGACTGGTCACCCTATTAGTTCAGCTCACCTATAATGCTACTGATATTGTAACTAGTAGTCTTAATATGTATACAGTATTGAAAGAATTATCCTTTTACTCCTAAGTATTAAGAAGTTGACCTTCCATCATCAGCTCAGCATCATAAGATTATGATTTCCAGAAGCAAATGCCAATATAACTTCAGATAATATGCAAAACGCGGTACATGTCCCTATAAAATTTGAGGGTTGCCCTCGATTTCTCCTGGATCCCATCATCAGATCCGGGACTGGTGAAAATGGGACCACCTCGGAAGTAAACTGTATCCAACCAAAAAAAAATTTTTGAAATCCGTCTATAATTGACGAAAATATCGGTGAACATACATAAAAAAAAAAAAAAAAAAATTATACATACAGACGAATTGAGAACCTCCTCCTTTTTTTGAAGTCGGTTAAAAATAGACTATAATGTACTTTGTAAAATTGTATTAGTCCCGTCGAAACTGGTCAAGTCGTTTTGGAGATTAGCGCGAACAAACAGACAGACAAACAAAAAATGTTTTAGTTGTATTTTACAAGCTTTTATTTAACTTGCAATGTACCTATGTTTGTTCAGGTGAAATCTTACAACTCAATTTTAAGGCACTTGCCCTCAACCGACTGGGCTGAAATTTTGCATGCATATGTAAATCGGAAGACAATGCAATATTTTCTTGACGTGGTGCTGACCTGATGATGGAGCCTGAAGGTGGCCATAGGAACTCCGTAATTAAACGACGCAACCCCATCGAGTTTGGTCTCGTTTGATTCGTCTTGACGAGTCTCTTGCTTTCGTCCCATATTAATTATATATGATTGATTGGATGGATGACCTAATGCCAATGTGAGCACGTGCCGAGGGCTGAATGGTATGAGGGTGTATAAACATGTTTTGCCGCTAACGTTGCGCCTCAGGGTACCAGGGCGAACCCTGTTGTATTGTAGAACTAGAAGAGGTACTCATCATTCTCCTGCCACGCTAACTAGAAGAGGTACTAAAAAGTTAAAAATAAAATTAAAGAAAAAAAAACCTTTTTAAAAACAAGCTTTTATTATTTGTTAATAAAATGAACTAAAAAGTTAAAAATAAATTAACTCTAAAAAGAAATATACCACTTTGTAACTTGATTGTAACCTTTTATAAACAAAAAAAACCGCCTACAAAAACCCGACTCACTAAAAATTACAAAATAATATAATACGAACATTAATCTGGGTATGAATTTGATATGTTGTTGAAGGCGGTGCCGTTTATATTTCATGCAGTTTTCCTCAAAAATTTAAGTGGCACCGCCTTCAACAACATATCAAATTCATACCCAGATTAATGTTCGTATTATATTATTTTGTAATTTTTAGTGAGTCGGGTTTTTTGAAGGCGGTTTTTTTTTGTTTACAATTTTTTTCATCCTTTTTAGTGTAACATTTTTTTACACCCTATTAGTTCAGGTCACCTATAATTCTACTGATATTATAACTAGTAGTATCAATATGTACACAGATTTGAAAGAATTATCCCTTTACTCCCAATTATTAAGGAGTTGACCTTCCATCATCAGCTCAGCATCATAACATTATGATTGCCAGAAGCAAATGCCAATATAACTTCAGAAAATATGTAAAACGCGGTACATGTGCCTATAAAATTTGAGGGTTGCCCTCGATTTCTCCTGGATCCCATCATCAGATCCTAGACTGGTCAACCTAATAGTTTAGCTCACCTGTAATGCTACTGATATTATAACTAGTAGTCTTAATATGTATACAGTATTGAAATAATTATTCTTTTACTCATAACTATTAAGGAGTTGACCTTCCATCATCAGCTCAGCATCATAAAATTATGATAGCCAGAAGCAAATGCCAATATGACTTCAGATAATATGCAAAACGCGGTACATGTCCCTATAAAATTTGAAGGTTGCCCTCGATTCCTCCTGGATCCCATCATCAGATCCGAGACTGGTGAAAATGGGACCACCTCGGAAGTGAACTCTATCCAACCAAAAAAAATTTTTGAAATCCGTCTATAATTGACGAAAATATCGGTGAACATACATAAAAAAAAAAAAAAAAAAAAAAAAATAAAACATACAAACGAATTGATAACCTTCTCCTTTTTTGAAGTCGGTTAAAAATAGTCTTCATGGGTCTACACGTGATATTAGGAGTAGCAAATTACATAGCTACTTACTGCCCGACGTTTCGACTGGGTTGCACCAAACGTGGTCGCGAGCGAACTCCTTTTATCCCTTTTATTTCCTTTTATTAGATACTTTTATTTTGTTGTATAGATGTGTAGTATACGCGAAAATAACAGACAACCCTCAACACCATTAACACCGCCTACTTCAAGAAGAAAAACTTATTTCTTCTAATAACAACGTTAATTAATGACGCTAGTAAGCACTCCAGCTCCCTCGGGAACTCTTTACTTTCACCGAGGGTCCCCAAACTCTTTGATTAGTCGTCCTGAAAGAGGATCCCTCTTGGAATGAGGGATATTGCTGTATTGAGCGGGGTACTTTATCGAGTCTATTCAATTGCACAGTGGAACCGTTAGTAGCTACGGTTCCAATAGTCGTGGGTTCGATTTCTACCCGGGACAAATATTGATTTGATGAAAATTTATGTATTTATTTAATTAAAATATACATAAATAATTCTTATAGGCTATCCTTAATACAATTATGTAGTTTTTGATGCTATATCAATAGCCAAAATATGTTTGTTTCGTGTCTGGGTGTGATTATGTATTTAAATATGTAAAAGCTTCGATGGCCGCGTGGTTAAGCTCCATGCTTGCCATGCGAGAGGGCCGCAGTTCAGACCCCGCCAGGGACCAATGTGTTTCACAAATTTGAATTTCATGTGTACCATCATTCGCCGCTTTCACGGTGATGGAAGACATCGTGATTATTTTTTTTTTTTTTTTTTTTTCGAAAGGACTAAACTGTTTGCCTGTGACGGCTTAGTTCTACAACTTCACCGGGCTGGCGGGGAGCGGAAGGCTCACACCCCTAGAAACGGTGAAGGAAAAACATCGTGAGGAAACCAGCATACTTGAGAGATTTTTCAACGGTGCGTGAAGCCATGTCAGAGGCCTACGGGCGGTTTAAAACTCTGACACCAGGTTGTTCATCAACCATACGATAAGAATTAGAAGGATGTATTGGCTAATTACGATGTATGTATATCAGTCTCTGACACCTAAAGTACAAGCTGAAATTGTACTACGTCTACCTTTAGAGAACAACTCTTCATGACTTCTCTTATAAATATTAATCAATATAAAATATCCAAAAACTTTTAGGACATATCCACACACGGTCATCTGACCCCAAACTAAGCAGAGCTTGTACTATGGGCGTCAGAGACTGATATACATACATATATATTTATAAATACATACTTAAATACATAACCACACCCAGACACGGAACAAACACCGATGTTCATCACACAAATATTTGTCCCGAGTGGGAATCGAACCCACGACTCTTGGAACCGCCAGCCAGGGTCACTAACCACTGTTCCACCGAGGCAGTCAAATAAAGGACATTTCTGTATTGAGCGAGATACTCAAGTATCTATACAATTTGGAAGGATTAGTCCTATTCTTCAGGTTCTTAGCTAATGTTCAAAGTCTATAGTAAAGGGATTTGATGAAGTAGACTTGTAGGATATATAGAAAGATATTTTTAGATACAATGCTGAGTGAGAGCCCTTTTAGCCCATAAGTAAAATACGCCGTGAAATGTTTCTGGCTGTTTTACCATATACGATTTATAATTCACAAAGTATTATATTTGTGTAATAAAAAAATACAATTGCAATCTTAAAGCTCGATACAAACTCAGACGTAGGCAGGCAGTCCGGTCGCATGTTTTCATCCTTTTTTTCTAACTGACTTGCGATTATGGCTTGGAGTAGCCTCGTCATCATCACCGGACTTGCGGGGGAGCGGATGGCTCTCACCCCTACGATGATGGCTTGGAGTAGCCTCGTCATCATCACCGAACTTGCGGTTGAGCGGATGGCTCTCACCCCTACGATGATGGCTTGGAGTAGCCTCGTCATCTTCACCGGACTTGCGGGGGAGCGGATGGCTCTCACCCCTACGATTATGGCTTGGAGTAGCCTCGTCATCATCACCGGACTTGCGGGGGAGCGGATGGCTAAATACACCTAATAGAGGAAGATCCCAGAGCTGCCAGACATCACTTATTTTCTAATGGACAAAATATATACGATTGAGTAGTGGTGGGGTGTACTATCATCATATGACTAGTTGCTACCTTGACCAGACGGCCATTTTTCAGATATCAACCAATCAAGGTACATAGAAACACTGCTCACCTCACTTAAATTCTGATGGCTGATTTTAACATATATTTCACACATTAGCATTAAAAATCAGGATTCATTACTCCCAGACACATGCGGTCGGCGGTTTTACCTTACAGACGCTTTAAAGCTATGAAAAAAATTAATTAAGGTCACTTATTTTCTGATGCTTGATTTTTATATATATTATTCAAACAACTATTTTAAAACGTTTTGCAAACGGACAGACCGATCCAAGGGGCCAAACATTCACCAGACCCAACTGTTCAAGATTTTTTTTTTAATTGAATTTAGTTAAGTTTTTCGAATCAATAAAAAATCAAGCATCAGAAAATAAGTGACCTTAATTAATTAACCGACTTCAAAAAAAGGAGGAGGTTCTCAATTCGTCTGTATGTATAATATATTTTTTTTTTTTTTTTTTTTTTTTATGTATGTTCACCGATATTTTCGTCAATTATAGACCGGTTTTAAAAATTTTTTTGGTTGGATAGAGTTCACTTCCGAGGTGGTCCCATTTTCACCAGTCTTGGATCTGATGATGGGATCCTGGAGAAATCGAGGGCAACCTTCAAATTTTATAGGGACATGTACCGCGTTTTGCATATTATCTGAAGTCATATTGGCATTTGCTTCTGGCTATCATAATTTTATGATGCTGAGCTGATGATGGAAGGTCAACTCCTTAATAGTTATGAGTAAAAGAATAATTATTTTAATACTGTATACATATTAAGACTACTAGTTATAATATCAGTAGCATTACAGGTGAGCTAAACTATTAGGTTGACCAGTCCAGGATCTGATGATGGGATCCAGGAGAAATCGAGGGCAACCCTCAAATTTTATAGGCACATGTACCGCGTTTTACATATTTTCTGAAGTTATATTGGCATTTGCTTCTGGCAATCATAATGTTATGATGCTGAGCTGATGATGGAAGGTCAACTCCTTAATAGTTGGGAGTAAAGGGATTATTCTTTCAAATCTGTGTACATATTGATACTACTGGTTATAATATCAGTAGAATTATAGGTGAGCTTAACTAATAGGGTGTAAAATAAAATAACACTAAAAAGGATGAAAAAAAATTTTAAACAAAAAAAAAACCGCCTTCAAAAACACGACTCACTAAAAATTACAAAATAATATAATACGAACATTAATCTGGGTATGAATTTGATATGTTGTTGAAGGCGGTGCCGTTTATATTTCACGCAGTTTTCCTCAAAAATTTAATTGGCACCGCCTTCAACAACATATCAAATTCATACCCAGATTAATGTTCGTATTATATTATTTTGTAATTTTTAGTGAGTCGTGTTTTTGAAGGCGGTTTTTTTTTTGTTTACAATTTTTTTTTTTTCATAGCTTTAAAGCGTCTGTAAGGTAAAACCGCCGACCGCATGTGTCTGGGAGTAATGAATCCTGATTTTTAATAATATTGTGTAAAATATATGTTAAAATCAGCCATCAGAATTTAAGTGAGGTGAGCAGTGTTTCTATGTACCTTGATTGGTTGATATCTGAAAAATGGCCGTCTGGTCAAAGTAGCAACTAGTCATATGATGATAGTACACCCCACCACTACTCAATCGTATATATTTTGTCCATTAGAAAATAAGTGATGTCTGGCAGCTCTGGGATCTTGGACCATAAATGTTTACATACCCGGCGCGGCCGTAGGTATCTATTCCAAAAATATGTCAGGATCATATTACTCTTAGATACTATAACCATGGTTCTATTGTGTCTGTCGACATATTTACCGCTAACCATTAGCTGGAGAGATCTGAAACGTGGTAAACGTAATTCTGAAAAGAGTTCTCTACACTAACAAACCTTTCTTATAAGTCCTGAAGGAGTCCGCAGCTGGAGTGTACTGGATATCATAGACCAGGGTGGAGTGAGGCAGAAGACTCCGTTCCTTGTTGATTCTGTACACTGCGTACTTGAAGGCCAGTTCAGCGCTACCACCTCGAGCTTCCTCCGTGAATATTGCACCTGGATAAAGAAGACAGGTTGAGGGATGGTTGAAAGATTTTTGGGTGACTTTGCCCGAACATGGTAGATGGAAAGAGACTACGGACTCGATGGTCTGATTCTGTCCGAGAGGTAATGGGGATATAGAAGAATAGGAACATATGAAAAACAGCATTATCTGGTTTACTAGATAAGCTATGCTGAGATGTTTCGTTTTGCTCACTCTTCTTTTTGTATTTTAAGCAACATTGTTAAAATTTATAAAGCAATAAACATTTTTTTTATTTATTTTTTCTCAGTTATAGAGGCGCTCTGACAAGCGGACGACAGGCAGGTGTGGATGGCGTCAATTCCTCGACCAGGGATTTTTTAAACGGGCAACCTTCAGTCATGAAGAGCACGACTGCAGATGATGATGATGCCGGAACATTCATGTAAATTTTACCAAACTTTTTTAAAGAATAGAATAGAATTAACGTTTATTTTGCAAAAAGTATAATACACAAAATTCCACTATGTAGAAAACTAATGTCACGTGAAAAATAGGCCCCCACTCAGCATTGTGTCGTACCCCGTGGGGAAGCAACGACCCTGGTTGTCAGTGGTTACCCTTTGATAGATGGTCACAACAAAATTTTTTACACAGAATAAAATTTATACCATTTCGAACGAATCTAAATTACGGTACGTATCAAAAAAACAAACAGCATTTTATAACAATTTAAGAACACAAAAACAATAGAATTACATAGTTTTAAACAAGAATTGCTAGGGCTTTTACAGCACTGCTAGAACAAAATATTTTTTCTTACAACGATGATGGCTTGTAGTCTCGTCATCATCATCGTACTCCTTTGTCTCCTAAATGTAGGGAAAAGGCGCAGCGACGACGAAACGCACACGGAGCCTCGCTCTTACCAACACGTCGGAATTCACCGACGTCGTCACGTCGACACGTCGGAATCTTAACGACAGGCGAGACGGCGGAACTCGCCGATACGTCGGAACCCACCGACACGTTGCGACTCACCGATCTTAACGACAGGCGAGACGGTGGAACTCGCCGTCACGTCGGAACTCATCGATCTTAACGACAGGCGAGACGGCGGAACTCGCCGATACGTCGGAACCCACCGACACGTTGCGACTCACCGATCTTAACGACAGGCGAGACGGTGGAACTCGCCGTCACGTCGGATCTCGTCGACACGTCGGAACTCACCGATCTTAACGACAGGCGAGACGGCGGAGCGCGCGACGACGGCCAACGTCAGGAGCAACCACCACCCGCGCAGCATGGCGCCGCATCACCGGCGTGTGCCCGCGCCTCACCACCTGTGGTGCACAATAAAAAAAATTAGTTTTAAAAAAAAAATTTAAAAAAAATTAAAAAAAAAATTTTATAGCAAAAATTTTTTTTAAGCTTTTGCATAGCTTTTATCGCGGGCTTTGAGCGCGGCGACCGAACCAAGAAATTCCGTAACGAAAAAAACCTCACAATCGTCTAACGTCATTTCAGTTCGGTAGACTTCGGCACGGTGTTTGTGTGCGTGCGGTTAGACGTATTGTACGACTCTACGAAACTCGCACGAATCGAGACGAGCTGCTCCGAAATCGGACGATGCTATGCAATAGCTATACCGCGGCAGTCCCCGAGTGCCACACGTATTTTTTTTTAAATTAAAAAAATATGTTTTTTATCAAAATTTCTTATAAATATCTCTATCTTAACAAACCGCATCAAAATCCCGTTGTGTGGTTTTAAAGATTTAAGCATACATAAATACAGACAGACGGACGGAAGCTCATCCACCTTTATAGTTCGCACCGCTAAGGTCTGCTTCCTACTTCTGTTTTTTCCTGATTGCAACCTGAGTTCCTTCAAGACAAGAATGAATAAGTATCTTCTGGATCTTTGTGCTCTATCTTCGGCTACATCGTCACATACCATCAGGTGAGATTATAGCAAACAAAGGTATCTATCTTCCATAAAAAAGTTTTAAAAAAGGTGATACCAAAAATAATTATTCCACGCGGACGAAGTCGAGGGCACAGCTAGTATATTTATAAATACATCACACCCAGACACGGAACAAACACCGATGTTCGTCACACGAATATTTGTCCCGAGTGGGAATCGAACCCACGACTCTTGGACCACGACACTAACCACTGTTCCACCAATTGAAAATCGAATGTAGTAAAGAGGTGAAATGCGATTATTTTTTAATTCAACCCATAGCTAACACATTGCCGGCAATCTGTTTCCTTTGATTCCTTTTACGAAGTCGCAAAAGCGAGATGAGTAATGATTTGCCGTCGCCTCTTCGTAAAACAACGCCCTCTCGGTCACTAGTGATGTTATTTAATAGTATCGATTAAATACCGATATACCTGCACTAACTAGAATTGTCCTTGCAGCCAACAATAATTTATATAGTATCAGCTGTGCCCGCAACTTCGTTCGCGTGGACTACAGAATTTTATCTACAAATGTTTTTTTCCCGATATTTCCCGTTCCCGTGGGAATGTTGTCAATATCGCATTGCAAGTAATCTTTACGTTTATCAGGGTGCATGCCTGCCTGCATGCCAAATTTATGCCAATATTTTTAAATTAAATTTAAGCTACCATACAACGCCGTTAACCAAATATGTAATCAACAACTCCAGCCCCCAAGAGACAGGATTATCTAGTTTGGGGACTACTAGTAACCTATGTTGTAATCCCATTTTTTGGAAATAAATGATTTTATTTTTTTTTTTATTGACGTGACAACGTCTTAAATTAGGTTGCGGCTGGGAGTCACTTATGAAAAAGTGTAACGCTCGGTAACGTTACGATGAGTCACCGAACGAGAGAGAGGCCCGCCGAATGCCTTGCGTCTCTCTCCACTCAACTATGATCGGTCTGCCGCGCGCGCAGCACTAGAGAATTAGACGTTGTCACGTAAAATCTTCGCCCGTAAAACCGACTTTACAGGCAACCATTTTTTTATTTTAATTTCAATCATCAATCTTTCGCGATTTACATTTTGTTCATACAAAAGTAAAATATTTCTGTATGCGTTTTCAGTGCCGCCCTGAATGGTTTAGATTCACACATCAGCCCGGTAGATGGCGCTGATTGCTTGAAAAAGCATGTGATCTCGGAAACGGCCCTAACGATTCCGGCCTGGGGCCTCTCGGTACTTACGCAGCGCTTGCCACCATTAGACCAACGAGGCAGACAATAATATTGACAGGAAATAAACAATGAGGTCCACATATGAGGTGGCCAGGCACAATATACCCTATTGAGACTCTTACTTTGAAGAGGTGCATAAATGCCACTTATGTTAACTCCTCATCATCATCATTAAAAAAAGCGTCGATGACCGAGTGGTTGAGGTCGTTGCTTGCCATGCGAGAGGTCGCCAGTTCAAAGCCCGCCAGGTACCAATGTGATTTTCAAATTTGTAATTCATATGTACCATCATTCGACGCTTTAACGGTGAAGGAAAACATCGTGAGGAAACCAGCACACCTGATAGATTTTTCAATGGTGTGTGAAGCCATGTCAGAGGCCTACGGGCGGTTTAAACTCTGACACCAGGTTGTTCATCAACCTTACGATAAGAAGAAAATCATCATCATGAGCCCATATAAGTCCCCACTGCTGGGGCACGGGCATACCCTAAACTAGGGCGATAAGGCCTTAGTCAACCACGCTGGCCGAGTGCGGGTTGGTCGACTACACAACCTAAGACTTTTTTCGTAGGTGTGCAGGTTTCCTCACGAAGTTTTCCTTCACCGTTAAAGCGTAGAATAATCGTTCATAATGAATTTCAAATTTGAAAAACACAGTGGAACGTGCCTGGGTTTGAACTGGCTACCACCCGCATGGCAAGCAACCTTAACCACTCGGCCATCGACGCTTTTCACGTAGCCCATCCCTAAAATACTTCAAGACAGCGACATTCAGATTAATCCGCAGAATTTATTCGTAATTCCAAGTTTCCCATTGAATTAGTTAAAGAAACATTCTCTAATGAATTTTTGTACTGAAATTCCAATAAGTCGATTTCATTTAAATCGTATTCATTCGGTTCACGAAATCTTTTTTAAGGTTATGACGGAAGACAACTGGTGTTTCGTTCCAAATAATAAGGAATATGCATAAACCGGCAAACTCTGCTGTCGTTAAATTGAAAAATAAAATTTTATTCATATTTCTTCAATATTAAAGATTTATTTAGTATAATAAAAAAAAATGTGTGCATATTTCCCATTTAATGAAAGTATTTGATTGGCTCGGTGGAAAAGTGGCTAGCGACCCAAAATCAGTACCTACGGTTCCAAGAGTCGTGGGTTCGATTCCCACCCGGACAAATATTTTAGTGATGAAAATCGGTGTTTGTTCCGTGTCTGGGTGTGTTATAAAACATATCGAAGTATATTTGAGTATCCACATCCGTAACACAAGTGCTTAAGCTACTTACCACGGGAACAGATCAATGTATGTGATGTTGTGTAATTTTTTTTTTACTAGATACAGCAGTAAGTCGAGTCGAAACTTCGTGGTTTATACTTCCCGATCACACACAATAATTAATTAATTACTAATTAAATAAAAACACTACTAATTAAATATTTAATTAATAATTAAATAAAAACACACAATTATTAACTAACAATTATTAATTATTGACTAAGGCCTTATCGTCCTAGTTTAGGGTAGGCCCGTGCCCCAGCAGTGGGGACGGATATGGGCTGATGATGATGATGATGATGGACACAATTATTAATAATTAATGTGGCCTAGGCCAATTTTGTTCATACAAATCTCTCCTCGATTTTTATGGAACACAACCTTTATTCATATTATCTTTTAAGCTTCGGTGAAGCGAAGGAATGCAAATACATAGAAAGTATTCAGTTCACTTGTTCAGTTCAAAAGTTTACACATAAGATTGGAACTTAGCGAGTTTGTCAGCTTGCTAAATACAGCTTTTGGAGTGAATAGAATATCTTCTTCTACCTATAATAATAAGGCGTCCGACCAATTTAAGCCATGGCGGCCGATCTCATTTGAGATCACCCAAGTGCGCAGGACATATTATAGTGCACAAGTGTGCGCGCAAACACAAGTGCACTCTCTATTCCCTTACTCTCATAATTCGGTGAGACGGCAATCCGACATGACCGATGAGAGATCAGGCGCAGGACCACCGGCTTAACGTGCTTTCCGAGGCACGGGCGTTCAACCGCCAACTTTCTAACTCTGGGCTGAGTACTTTCATTACAGAAACTCCCAATAGACCAACGAGGCAGTTAAAGGTATTATAATAATATAACTGCCTCGTTGTTCTATTGGTAGCAAGCGCTGCGTGAGGACCGAGAGGTCCCCGGTTCGAGCCCGGGGTCGGACAAAATTTGTGTAGAGTTTTCAGCTCTACAATTAATTAGAACATTTTATGGCATTTCATAGCTACTTACGAAAAAATATATTGAATTTTAAAATGTTTGTATAGTTTTCTACAACTTATCATAATTTAAAAGTAACTATATAGTTATGTACAATTGAATGATTTGAAGACCTTTTTATGAAGTATTTTGAATATTACGTAGTTGCATCGCGTAAATCGTTTTCTTATGCCAAAAGTAGCGGTACCATGAGTTGGCTATCGAAAACTTACGTACGTTAAAAACCTATCGAGTTGTTTTTTCATACAACCGATTTTAGTTCTTAGCGTGTCCACCAGAGGCGCTGTACAAGTTTTTCATAGACATATTTCCGAAGGCGATATTGAGTCCGTAACTTTTAAACTCATGGTAGCGCTACAGATCATTCACATCAATATTTAGTATGTAAACACAATTCATCGGTAAGACTAAGATATTAGTTAAGCACCTATATAGTTACTGCTTATCAGTGATTAATCTGTTATGCAAATATTTAGTTCAGATAAGCATTAATTAGGTAATCAAGGTTCCCTGAGTTATTTACAACTAGCGGGAGCCTACGACTTCGTCCGCGTGGAAATGTGGAAATTAAAATAGCCTATAATGTACCTTGTACAATTGGCTAAGTATTAGTGAATATAACGGGAACAAACAACAAAAATATTGTAAGATTTTCTGTTAAAAAATTACTCAGCCCGGAGTTAGGAAGTTGGCGGTTGAACGCCCGTGCCTCGGAAAGCGCGTTAAGCCGGTGGTCCTGCGCCCAATCTCTCATCGGTCATGTCGGATTGCCGTCTCACTATGTGAGTAAGGGAACAGAGAGTGCACTTGTGTAACTACTTACTTGTGCACTATAATATGTCCTGCGCACTTCGCTAATTAAGATCGGCCGCTATGGCTGAAATCGGTCGGACGCTTTAAATATAGTTTATTGGATTCAAGATTTTTTTCAGGTCAGTCAGGGATGTGTGATGTGTGGTGATGAACACCGATGTTCGTCACACAAATATTTGTACCGAGTGGGAAACGAACCCACGACTCTTGGAACCGTAGGTTATGAACCTGGGTCACTGACCACTGTTCCACCGAGCCAGTCAATCAATTTTATATGTTAAGATAGGTAGGTATGAAAGATGTTATAAAAGCAATAGAAAAAGGTAGGTATGATTTACCATTAGCTTTGAAAATTTCAAGTTTGAAAATTTCAGTTATAGCTTGACAGACAGACGGACGGACAACTAAGTCTTCATAGTAGCGTCCCCTCTGGGTACAGTCAGTCAAAGTGGTTTACCACTTTTGACAAAAATTTCGGCGGGATGTAACGATCGCTAAGGTTGACAATAATAGTCACTGACACAATCTTATTGCCAGCGAAAATTGAGCTTGTTGTTTCATGACGTTCAAACGATTCTCAACCGTAGGGTGGTAGACCACATTTTTTGCTGACTGTACAGAACCCTAAAAAAAAACGGTTACTTTTTGACACAACTTGACATTTGACACCTAAATAATTACAGGTTAAAAACCTATGGTAAAGTAATGTAACACCGGTGTATGGCTTCGAGGGATTAAGTAATCGGAAACATTTGGGGAGGTTTAATGTTTTTTTTTTAGAATAATAAGAAGAAAGAAAAATATTTATTCAGTTACCAAAACACAAATTGCATAGACACACAATTATTTTAAAAAAAATAAACAAGAAACATCAATGTGAATAGGCATTTGCTCAGCATGTATCGCGGAGTCAGGGAGACATAACTAAAATATTATTGTTATCTATAGAAAGCTTGTTCCCTTGAGTTTTAATAAACTTCGTGATTATTTATTTATTTATGCATTTATTGCACACATAAAAGTACATTTTTCAGCACAGTTTATGAACCCTGTAAGGGTGTAGCAATTGTCTTATATCTAAGGCTATACATATTAAAATAGCTTAGCATAAGGCTCACTTCTTTACTTAAACAATAGTGGTATTGTTTGGTATTATTATGTTCATAGTAGGTACCATAAGTAGGTAGGTAGGTATTTAAGCTATGTTTTATTTCTTGTCAATGAAATCAAATATACAGCCATTTGACATCGTATTTTTTTTTACTGTAGGTATATTTCCCATAGACTTAGAAATTAAGACAGTCAAAAAAGTAAGTTTTGTAATGGTGTAAATTAGTAGGCAAAGGAATAATGATAAAATGATCGTGAAAAGTTTATTCTTCAAAAAATGCGTTTGTACGGAACCATCTAAGCGCGAGTACGACTCGCACTTGACTAGTTTTTTTATTTCAATCTAATTTGGCAAGTGTTTGAACTTTGAACAACACGTCAGACTATCCGTAACTCTTACACCGATTTTGAACCCAACTACAAATGCATTAGAGTTTATATTGAAGTCTTCGATGTAATGTTACAAAATAGACTGACAATGCTTTCCTATTTACTTTTCACGAACTTTAAATGAAAAATATTGTCGCATTTTTTTTTAATTTTTAAGATAAAAATTATTTATCAGTTTTTACTGCAAGAAATAGGAAAAAATCTGAAATATTAGCTAAAAGACTATTTATCGATATTTGAATAAAATGTTACGTTGCAAATACATATTAAATAAAACATTTTTACCGCCACAATAGTAATGTCAATTTCCAATCATTTTCACGAATTAGTGACCTCATAGATAACTAAATATGTAACGTTATTTCCAAAAAACCATTCGGTTAATCACAACAAAAAATCTATACTGTTAATTATGTACCCGTAGCGCAATCTTGTTAAGGTTATTAGAAATCAGTAATTCTTACCGCAATCGTTTGTTCAACCGACCAAAGCCTGACAAAGAAAACGATGTTTTATGCAAGGAATATTCATCACTCACCATCAACAGGGACTGGTGTCTTCCTATCATGAATTGGTCGCTCCTGTCATACAGAATATGTTTGCTGAAACACTTCACTGCTTTTCATACACAATATCACTATAACATCGCCTCGTCTAACGTTAATCACTATATCAAACATAGAAACGATTAATGTAACAACGAAGATGCATTATTACGTTTTTCGTACAGTTTTCGATACAAAAAAGAGGGTTTAATCGGAAATATTCACGCGAGACCAGGAGGTTTTCTACTGATTATTTCATGGGGTACATAGTCTTGCCTTCTATAGCTATGTAGATCAACTCCATTCGTCGGTTTCAATGGAAAATATACCTTATAATGAACGAGTTTGGGTAGGAAAAGCCTTGGAGGGGTAATGAGGGTGGTGCCAAAGCCACCCCAACCCCTAGAAATGTGAAAGATGTACAAGTAACGTTATTGATGGTAACCGTTGTATGTAACGTTACTTATATTCTTATGACAGCTAGATTTTTTTATGACTAAAATGTAATGTGTTATCTAATAAGCAAAATCCCCATTTTAAACACATTCAGAATTTCAGATTGATATTTATAGGCCTAAAGGTATGTACACAAAAAGGGCAAATAAAGTCAGCTTTAATTGAATAAAATAGCAAAACTTGTACATTCTATAGACGTATAATAATATAAGTAAAAGGAGTACATAAAAAATGATGCAAGTGATGCGTTCTCATATTTAGTGTATTTTATTCGATTTAGGGATACTAACAAATAACGTTATTTGGTTATCAACGTTACTTAATAACAATTGTTGTGATATTTGTTACAATGAAATAAATTTATTGAATATTAAGTATATTCAAAATAAATATTTCCTATTATTGTTTACAGTAATACGATTTTGAAGTGCTGGAAAACTTATTTACTCTGATGGAATAAATTGGACAAAAATCAAAGTTTGACATTACAGTATGTCAATGTCAAATTGATAACCTAAAACTCGCGTACAAAGTAATTCTTGTTTTTATTTATATAATTTAACTAATAATTGCGTAAAATTTACTAAAATATATCAGCAAACAGTTAAAATTGTGAACGTTACACAACTTTCCATCATACAACATGAATTTAGCGCGTAAAATATGTTCTATCAGTAATCCGGCGGTCTCGAGAAACTTCAACAGAAAATTTCGTATTTCTGTTTGCAACTTCGAGTCTTCACAGGCTTCACAACCTCAAGTTAAAGAAGAGAAGTTCGACTTCGAAGATCTGAAGGTTCTAGAACGAACGGAGCGTCGGAAGCCGAAGATAAATCCGTTCATGAAAGATGTTTTCGTGTCAGTTTTTAATAAGGAATTATTGGCGTACCCGGAAGTTTTGAATAAAGAGGAGTCTGAAAACTTGGACCAGAGAGTCTCCGCTCTGGAGCGGGTCTTTTCGGACCCGGAGAAAACAAAAGAGGATCGCAAAAACGCCTTAAAAAGAACAAGAATGTATGCCGCCCCCATAAGTCTTACAAATGGTGGTTTAGCCAGTAATTGCACAGAAAATATACGGTAAATATTAATGTATTCTATGATATATATATAAATTTGAATAATCTAAAATAAATATTTACCTAATTGGTATTAAAACTAAAATTAGTCTTTATGGGTCTACATGCAATATTAGGAGTAGCAAATTACATGGCTACTTATTGCCCGACGTTTCGACTGGGTTACACTAATCGTGGTCGCGAGCAAACTGGTGCTGCCTGTCATCCAATTTCTAATTGGTATTGCTACTGACTTTCACTGTGCATAATCAACATAAAAATACATTTTTAAATCATTCATCTTCTAATGGTCCTTAATCTAAAAATAATAAAGGCTCAGCTTTTAGTTGTGGACCACCAAGCTGCTGTTTTTAGTGACTGTTTTTCATATGTGTATTTTAGAAGCATTATTAAAAACTCTATAGTGCAGAGTCCTGTACTTTTGATAAAATTGGGATATAGTACTGTCTATTATTTGTGTGAGCACTACACATTTGAAATTAAACTAATTTTACCTATTAAACTCACATTTTAACATTATTTAGAGATCCGACGTTCGAGCTCTTTACAGAGCTCATGGTCACAGTTAAGACTGATGGTTAAGTCTGGGATATGTAAATTAATAACTTAAGCCCCCCTGATGTAATAAAGATATAAAAGATGTGAATAATAAAATTAGTTGTTGCTTGCCATGTGAGAGGTCGCCAGTTCAAACCCCGCCAGGTACCAATGTGTTTTTCAAATTTGAAATTCATATGTACCATCATTCGATGCTTTAATGGTGAAGGAAAAACATAGTGAGGAAACCAGCACACCTGAGAGATTTTTCAACGGTGTGAAGCCATGTCAGAGGCCTACGGGCGGTCTAAACTCTGACACCAGGTTGTTCATCAACCATACGATAAGAAGGAGAAGACTTCAAACTTGTACTATTAGCACAAATAGAAGACAATACTAAGTAAGTAGTACATGGTATAAACACCTATCCCTGTTTGCAGATACTTAGAAGTGATATCATCAGACCTCAAACTGGCCGAGGAACTCAGCGACCATTGGGTTGGCCTGGATGCATTGAGACATGGCCTCGAAGCAGAGCAATACCAACAGATTGTGGACGATCTCACCACTGGGGACAAGACGATAGCGCTGTGCATTAAGGAGAGGGTCGCTGAAAGAATCACACAGGCTGACTTTAGGACTACCGCTGAAATTGACGGGCAAGGTATATAAAAATAAAAAAATGGTTGTTTGTAAAGTAGGTTTACGATCGAGATGTTTAAGAGAAAATCTCCATTCGTTTGTATGCCGCTAGAGTGAGAGAGACGGAAGATCGGTCCACTCACTCGAACGCTATGCCAGCCTCCGCTCGTGAGGATTCCGCGTGACAAGTTTCACGGAATGACTGGCAGCGCTCGAGATGAGACGGGAGATCGGTCCGTCTCTCTCTCGTTATACCTGCGATCGCGCTCGTGAGGTTTTGGTGTGACACAAGTTTCTGAACATGTCACCCGACTAAAACGATTTTAAAGATTTATCACGTCAACAATATTACACAACATTGCATATATTGATCTGATTCAGTGGTTATTAGCTCAAGCACTTGTGTTATATAGATTATATTACAGGATCCACTGAAATCAATGGTGGATCTTAAGAAACTCGCTGAACTATATTCGATCCACTGGTGGAGCATAATTAGATGATAGAAGTACGTATCATAGGATCCACCGAGACCATTGGTGGATCATAGTGAACTTCGGCGTGCTATTCGATCCTATGGGACTGAGGGTCATTTTGACATCATTAGTTATCATCTCAGCATAAAATTCTATTCTTCTTGCTGCGGCAGAATGGAGGAGACTGATAATGTGCAGTCATTGACAGTGGTTAATGACATGCAGTAAACATAATGGGGAATATGCACACATTTTTTTTATTATCCTAAATAAATCTTTAATATTGAAGAAATATGAATATAATTTTATTTTTCAATTTACTTTAACGACAGCAGAGATATACCTGTTTAAAGTTCCTGAGTAGACAGAGAGATCCGATACGTCAGGTGACGTCAAATTACACTACGGCCATACGCAATCCATACAAAACTCTGTTTTGTAAGAAAGAGATGGAAAATTAACTTTAATTCATTATAAAGCCTTCGTTTTTGAACCGATTTCTACTTTAAATTCACATTGTATTATATTTTAAAGTCTATTTGCATAAGTTGTTGAAAAACTCAAGATTGCCGGTTTATGCATATTCCTTATAGCTGTGCCAGCGACTTCGTTCGCGTTCCCCCCGTTTTTTACACATTTTCCATTGTATCTTTGCTCCTAATGGTCGCAGTGTGATGTTATAAAACCTTCCTCGATAAATAGTCTATCCAACTCAAAGATTTTTCAATTCGGACTAGTAGTTCCTGAGATTAGCATGTTCAAACAAACAAACCAACTTTTCAGCGTTATAATATAAGTATAGACTTTGTTTTGTAGCTGTTTGAAGCCTACGGCTTGGAACGGCAAGTCTATGTATATTTCTGGTTTTAAAACCTGGTTTTTAGACTTTCGCGTTCCATTACACTAATTATTAGTCTTTATGGGTCTACACGCGATATTAGGAGTAGCAAATTACATAGCTACTTACTGCTCGACGTTTCGACTGGGTTACACAACTGGGCAGTAAGTAGCTATGTAATTCGCTACTCCTAATAACGCGTGTAGGTAGACCCATAAATACTAATAATTAGTTTAAAACTTAGTGTTAAAAAATACTTCAAAACCTTCAAAATCTTTTATACTAAAACGTTGTTTTCCCACACTTACAGGCGTATGGCGTTTGACAGGCGAGAAGGTCTGCCAACACGAGAACCACTCTGACAAGTACCTACTGGTGCTGAGCTCCATAGAGGGTTCCCGACTTATGGGGTTCCTTGTCCATCCACGGGCCCCCGGAGTCACTGTGAGAGGGGGTTTCGTCAACTTCACTAGTACGCCAGGTGAGAATGGGAGAAATGTTACCATAAATAAGGCGTCCAACCGATTTCAGCCATGGCGGCCGATCTCAATTGAGATCAGCCGCGCAGGACATATTATAGTGCACAAGTGTGCGCGCAAACACAAGTGCCCTCTCTATTCCCTTACTCTCATAATTCGGTGAGACGGCAATCCGACATGACCGATGAGAGATCGGGCGCAGGACCACCGGCTTAACGTGCTTTCCGAGGCACGGGCGTTTAACCGCCAACTTCCTTACTCAGGACAGAGTAATTTCATTACAGAAAAACTCACACAAATTTAGCCCGACCCCGGACTCGAACCGGGGACCTCTCGGTCCTAACGCAGCACTTGCTACCAATAATAGACCAACGAAGCATTTAACTTTACCATAAAAGGGGTTGAAACCACGAAAGAAAATATAAGCATGTTCTGACTGACTAACATAATTCTTAATCCTTACTAATATTGTAAATGCGAAAGTAACTCTTGTCTGTCTGTCTGTTACGCTTTCACGCATAGAGTACTGAACTTTTATTTAAAATAAATTTGGTACAGATATAGTCCAGAGCCTGAGAAAGAACATAATGTTTTACCTGTTAAACGTCTCTACTCGGACGGAGTCGTGGGCGAAAGGCTAGTAAGTAATAAATAAGGCGACCAACCGATTTCGGCAATGGTGGCCGATATCAATGAGCGCTTGAAATTTGGCATTATACAGGTACCTTAGTAAACTTAAAGCTTAGTTGCAGCATATTGCAAAATTCCCACGGGAACGGGAGTTAGTGGGAAAAAACTTTTGTATGTAAAGTCCACGCGAACGAAGTCGCGGGCACAGCTATATAGGTACACCGTGAAATTTTAGTGGTTGTTTTCCCGTGGCAGAACGATTTGCCTTTAGTAATACTATCGAATCGTGCCAATTATCCATTGAAACAAAAAAAAAATTTTACAAATTTTCAAAATACTAATTTTCTTACTCGGAAACGAGAGAAGCTATCGTTCTTTTATAAGATGTGACGTAATCAGGTACTGCTTGCCGCATGAAATCGATGCTTAAAGCTGAAGAAGCTCGACACCCTAAGTCATAAAGCGGTTCGAACGTGATTTCGAGTTTCGGTTAAACCTTTCGTAAAACAGGCATTTATTGATCTTAAAAAAAAGAACTGCACAAATCTATTGTACTACTAAGATAAAATCATTTTACTGCGGGAAAAAACAACCACTAAAATTTCACGGTGTATAAATGTGCTAAATCACGTAATTTATCATCCAATAATATTTATTGTTCTTGCCTCTACAGGGGTTCAACCATTCATAAGCATTGCTGATTATGCCTCTTAAAAGGTTTTACCATTCTTACGCTAATGTACTGACTTTTAAACACAAATACAAACAACAACTTATGTAAAAGAGTGCCGGTCGATGATTAAATAATTCTTTACTATGTATAAGTGCCTCGTTGGTCTATTGGTAGCAAGTGCTGCGTTAGGACCGAGAGGTCCCCGGTTCGAGTCCGGGGTCGGGCAAAATTTGTGTGAGTTTTTCTGTAGTGAAATTACTCAGCCCGGAGTTAGGAAGTTGGCGGTTGAACGCCCGTGTCACGGAAAACACGTAAATCCGGTGGTCCTGCGCCCAATCTCTCATCGGTCATGTCGGATTGCCGTCGCACCGAATTATGAGAGTAAGGGAATAGAGAGTGCACTTGTGTTTGCGCGCACACTTGTGCACTATAATATGTCCTGCGCACTGATCTCAATTGAGATCGGCCGCCATGGCTGAAATCGGTCGGACGCTTTACTATGTATAAGGTAATTAAAATAAATAAATAAATATCTGGGGCATTTACACATACAGTCATCTAACCCCAAACTAAGAGCTTGTACTATGGGCGTCAGTGACATATATACATATCTACATTTGTCCCGAGTGGGAATCGAACCCACAACTCTTGGAACCGCCAGCCGGGGTCACTAAACTCTGTTACACCGCCAGTCAATCTTTGTATTTCTCATTATAACTGAAATTTATAGTTCCTTATGACTGGCTCGGTGGAATAGTGGTTAGTGACCCAGGTTTACTACCTACGGTTCCAAGAGTTGTGGGTTCGATTCCCACTCGGGACAAATATTTGTGTGACGAACATCGGTATTTGTTCCGTGTCTGGGTGTATTTTTAAATATATTTAAGTTTATTTGTGTATCCACTGTTGATTCTGATACCCGTAGCACAAGTGCTTAAGCTACTTACCACAGGATCAGATCAATATATGTGATGTTGTGAAATATTTATTTATTTACTAGCGGCCGCCCGCGACTTTGTCCGCGTATTAATGGGTTTTAGTAGCTAGGATGTATTAAAATAGCCTACATGCCTTGTAAAATTTGTTATTTATTAGTGAAAGTTCCGTCAACGTTCTCCCATAGTACGTCCCCCCCCCCCCCCAATAACTTCCATGGGGGTCGAATTTTGAAAAAAAGTAGCGCGGGTGTCTTTCTAGTGTGCCAGTACTGTATGGAGGTACCATACCAAGTTGTATGAAAATCTATAAACACGTAAAAATTCTCCCATACTAATTTTTACCCCCCCCCAATGAACCACATGGGGGTTGAATTTAAAAAAAAAAGTAGCCTATATGTTATTCCAGAGTGCCAGCTACCATCATACCAAATTTCATGAAAATCGGTTCAGTCGTTTGAGCGTGAAAGAGTAACAAACATACATCCATACATCCATACATACAAACTTTCACCTTTATAATATTAGTAAGGAAGTTTCTTCTTTAACCTTTGTACGTCACAGATTATGTGTTGTATGTTCTTTTTCTTCTTGTCATTATCCAGCGACTCCACTGAACGCGATTACTGAAAACGCGCTCGCTCGAGCTCTTAGTGCATCAAGGCTCCACGCCGCTACGCTTTGCCGCGCCGCCCACGCTCGAGCTATCCGCGCTACTGCACGCTACGTCACGCCTAGAGTGTTTTCTGGTAAGTAGATTACATCAAAGGCTCCTCTGTTAAGTAAACTACCTTTCGGACTAAAAGGTAAAAGCGTCGATGGCCGAGTGGTTAAGGTCGTTGCTTGCCATGCGAGAGGTCGCCAGTTCAAACCCCGCCAGGTACCAATGTGTTTTTCAAATTTGAAATTCATATGTACCATCATTTGACGCTTTAACGGTGAAGGAAAACATCGTGAGGAAACCAGCACACCTGAGAAATTTTTCAACGGTGTGTGAAGCCATGTCAGAGGCCTACGGGCGGCCTAAAAACTCTGACACCAGGTTGTTCATCAACCATACGATAAGAAGAAGACTAAAAGGTACCCCTTTTAGTCCGCAAGGTAGTTTAAAACTGAAGATAAACTTTCTGGAGATCGTAAATAAGGCGTCGCGACTGCACGCTACGTCACGCCTAAAGTGTTCTCTGGTGAGTAGATGAGCATTAAAGGCTACTCTGTTAAGTCCCAAAGTCCCAATACATATATAAAATCACGCCTTTTTCCCAGAGGGGTAGGCAGAGATCACTTCCAGCGATCCACTTTTCACCTCTGTGGGAAACGTGACGTGACGGGTTGTGGACCACGTCGCCGCCATTCTGCCTTGTGCATTGTTTTAACAAGGTCATTGCGTTCCCACGAGTAGCAAGGATGTATGACGGGGGAAGGAAAAGGGGAGGAAGGATACCTACTATCGCCTCGGATGATTTGGACTGAGTCGATAGTAGCTCGAGGAGCCGGGGTCGCTTACCCGTATACCGTTCACCAACCACCGGACAGATAGTTGTGACTAGTGTCCCCTGACTACCCTTTTGTAATATGTAATTTTGTATACCTTGAGAATAAAAAATTACCAATAAATATTTATTCTATTCTATTTTAGGAGTGATCCTAAAAGGGAAGATCTTCCGCCGAGCTAGGTGATCGTGCTCGGGAACCATGGTCCAATTACCATCTTGGTTTTTGCTCTATATATACTGAGTGGCCCGAATAACTTTAAAGTGTGATGTAGGATTTATACATTAGGCACACTCTTGTGGAGATGGTGTGTAAGCGCCATCTGTTGGTAGTATTGCGAAGTTCTTAATCGGATGTCGCCACACTATTTTATTCTTTGCCTTCCTTCTCTATATCCCAGGCAAGCCCCTCTCCGAGTTGTCAACCATCCGCGCGACGTTAGGCGATGCCCTAACGGTTCAGTACGCCAGCGAGAGCGCCGAATATTTCACCGCCGGCCTCATGGATGCATACGAGGAACCTGATGCTGAGCTGGAGATGGCTATGTGCAGGTGATGAGAGGAGAATGAATCAATCGTGTTTTTTTTTTCACCAGAATAGCAGTATTGCCTTTCTCGATAAATGGTCTATTCAATTAGGGGTGAGAGCCATCCGCTCCCCCGCAAGTCCGGTGATGAGGACGAGTCTACTCCAAGCCATCATCGTAGGGGTGAGAGCCATCCGCTCCCCCGCAAGTCCGGTGACGATGACGAGGCTACTCCAAGCCATCATCGTAGGGGTGAGAGCCATCCGCTCCCCCGCAAGTCCGGTGATGATGACGAGGCTACTCCAAGCCATCATCGTTAGTCAGTTAGGAAAAAAAGAATTGGTCTATTCAACAGAAACAAGATTTTTTCACAAAGATACAATAAATGTTCCTAAGCTTATTAGCGCTGTGATTTTTTCTGTAATGAAATTACCCCGGAGTTACGTAGTTGGCGTTTGAACTCTCGTGCCTCGGAAAGCGCGTTAAGCCGTTGGTCCTGCGCCCGATCTCCCATCAGTCAAGTCGGATTGTCGTCCCACCGAATTATGAGAGTAAGCTAATAGATAGTGCACTTTTGTTTGCGCGCACACTTGTGCACTATAATATGCCCTGCGCACTAAGATGATTTTGATTGAGATCGGCTGCCATGGCTGAAATCGGTCGGACGCCTTATATTTTTATGTCAAGGTCGAATAAACCTTAAAATAATATAATTATCCTTAGAGAACTGAAAGTGTCCGGGATATTTACCATGTTGTTTTGTTTTAATGAGCTCCCGATATTTCGGCACTGTTGCAAGCGCCATGATCACGGGTGAACTGTAGGACTGCGAGAATGACGGTAGGTCTAAGGGCAGACATATCGGTCTACCCTCTTTCTAAGTCTTTTATTACGCACGACACCACTACCCTCGTTCACAATAAAATTATATAATTATCCTTATAGGAACTTCATGATAAACCGCGGTCTCACATCCACGCTGAATCTCCTCGCGATACCAGCCCTGGAGGAAGAGGCTGAATGCAGACAGATCCTGGATGACATGCGAGGGTTGGCCGCCCGTGGGGACAGCATTGAAGCGATCAATATGTTCATTGGTAAGCCCACTTTTTTAAGCTATTGCATAGCTTTTATCGCGGGCTTTGAGCGCGGCGACCGAACCAAGAAATTCCGTAACGAAAAAAACCTCACAATCGTCTAACGTCGTTTCAGTTCGGTAGACTTCGGCACGGTGTTTGTGTGCGTGCGGTTAGACGTATTGTACGACTCTACGAAACTCGCACGAATCGAGACGAGCTGCTCCGAAATCGGACGATGCTATGCAATAGCTATACCGCGGCGGTCCCCGAGTGCCACACGTCTTTTTTTTTCTAAAGAAACCTACCGGAAGGGTTTGTCTGAAAACAACGCTGGCTGCTCTAAGCAAGCATTTTCTGAGGATGGTCTTATTGCCAGAATATAAAAAAAAATTGAATTGAATGCCATTGTAAATTTAGCAACCAAAAAAATAAAAATCATACTTATCAGTTTCATTAAATTTTTTACATATTGGTCAAAAGTCAATAAAAATTTTCATGATATTTCAACTTATAATATTTTGACAATCATATTTCGGTGTCAAAAACGTAATTTTTTTTTCTAATTCACTTTTTTTTTTTAAATGTATTATAATCGTATCCGTAAAGTAAGAAGCAAAAGCGGAAAGATTCCTATTGCTTATAAACGTCGTTCAGCCACACTCCATATATCCGCTATAGTTTAGAGTAGGCCCAATGAGGACGTATATGGGCAGATGATGATGATGATGATGATCAAAAAAAAACATCAAAATGTCTTTATTCATATAGGCAATTTGCATGCACTTATAAATCGTCACATTAGTAATAATAAGATTCTACCACCGGTTCGGAAAGCCGTATCTATTGAGAAGACTCCGGCAAGAAACTCGATAGTCGCTCTTTTTAAACATGTTATACATTGTAAATGAGCCAAGTCATACAGTCTGGGTGTATCATGGTAAAAGGTACCATATACTTTATTTACTACTATTTAAAATAACTATAATTAAAATCAAAAGACAGAGAGCCAAGATAACAATGTTCAAAATACCATAACAAATCCAACCTGCATGACAAAGCTTACATAGGGTGGGTAGAATTTTAATAATTACAGCCATTGCCTAATTATAAATTAAACTGAATATAATAATAAAAGAACAAAAAGTTCATCATGAATGTCAAAATTATTAATAGAAAAATTAATAACAATAGAATGTCAAGAATTTAACTTAAACTATTTGTCCATGCATATTTATCACTGAGATAATCTTCTACTTTATAGTAGCCTTTTTTAAGAAGACCATTCTTAATACATGATTTGAATTGTTGTATAGGTAGTTTAGTAACACAAGCAGGTAATTTATTGAATATTTTTACACCTAGTCCAACAAAGGAGCTATTAACTTTATTTAGTCTAAAATGTGAAATAGCAAGTTTATGTTTATTGATGATGATGATAATGGTGATGATGATTTATTCCCCAGCTCTGAATGGCATCCATCACGCGGGCGTGTCTCTGGCGCAGGAGATCAAACAAGTCAGGAATCCACTCTTCCATCCCACCTTTATCCTCAAGAAAGTTATCGCCAATAGGAAACAGGTACCGATGAATATTAGGTAAATTTGACCGACCAAAGGCGAATAGGGTATTTGACTATAGTTGTTATGCTTGCCATTTCTATGATATGCAACAAGATAAATTAATATTATTAATGAAATCAAAACTAAAATTTTTGGCGAAGTGAGACAGCAAAAGATATTTAAAGTTGGGTCGGCAAGTCCATTTCAATAGTGCCAAAATGATTTTATTTGATTTTTGTATATTAAAAAATAATAAAAAAATTAATTTAAAAGCGTCGATGGCCGAGTGGTTAAGGTCGTTGCTTGCCATGCGAGAGGTCGCCAGTTCAAACCCCGCCAGGTACCAATGTGTTTTTCAAATTTGAAATTCATATGTACCATCATTCGACGCTTTAACGGTGAAGGAAAGCATCGTGAGGAAACCAGCACACCTGAGAGATTTTTCAACGGTGTGTGAAGCCATGTCAGAGGCCTACGGGCGGTTTAAAAACTCTGACACCAGGTTGTTCATCAACCATACGATAAAAAGAAGAAGATTTTATATTACGGTGTCATCTTTGAAATATTAGAATATGTAACATCTTTCACTGTGAAAACATATCCACAAACGCAACTCTTGATGAACCTGCCGAACAAACTTCCTAGGCGCTGCATGCAAAATACTAGCGTGTGACGGTCACACGTAAGTAGACGTTTGTATGGAGCGTTATTGAGCTCGCGCAAATAATGTGCAATTAAAATTGCAATATCTCGTCGAGTTATCGAGATATCAAAGTAATACTTTCAACAGTTTCCTTGTGTTCGAGTGGTCCATCCAACTATATCAAAATAAAAAAATAGTCAAATACCCAAGGGTCTTAAAAAACGTGCAACAATAATTATATGATTATTTTTTTAAAACATTTAAATAATTGAAATTCATATGTACGAATATTCGATGCTTTAATGGTGAAAGGAAAAAGCGTCGATGGCCGGGTAGTTAGTAAACCGGTAGCCAGGGTCACTAACCATTGTTCCATTCCAATCTGGGTTCTTCTTCTTATCGTGTGGTTGATGAACAACCTGGTGTCAGAGTTTAAGCCGCCCGTAGGCCTCTGACATGGCTTCACACACCGTTGAAAAATCTCTCAGGTGTGCTGGTTTCCTCACGATGTTTTCCTTCACCGTTAAAGCGTCGAATGATGGTACATATGAATTTCAAATTTGAAAAACACATTGGTACCTGGCGGGGTTTGAACTGGCGACCTCTCGCATGGCAAGCAACGACTTTAACCACTCGGCCATCGACGCTTTTTTCGGTCTCGGTTGATATTCAACTACAACATCTCGTTTACAGGAACAAGACGACCCGAAACTGGATCTCTACCTGTTAGAACACTTACACCCGACGATGAAGAGTCAAGCCGGTCACCTGGAGTACTGCGTAGTGCGCATGCGCTACGCCTGCGAGACGCTCATGAGCCGCCACGGGACCGGCGTCGCCACCGCGCACACGTGAGTTGAAAGGTTTGAACCCATTTGGAGGCGGAGTGGGTTCAAACCAATTTAAGTTGGGTTCGACCAGCATAATTGTGAGGGTGGGATCAACCCGCTTGAAGTAGTGTAGGTGGGTTCAAGTCGCTTGAAGATGGGTTCAAGTAGCTTGAAGATGGGTTCAAGTAGCTTGAAAGAGGGTTCAATCCGCTTGACCACCTTCAAGGTGAGAAGTTTGAAGTAGTGTTCAACTAACTTCATGGTAGGGGTGGGATCAACCCGCTTGAAGATGGGTTCAACCAGGTTGAAGGTGGGATCAACCAACTTGCAGATGGGTTCGGCCCAGTTAAAGGTGGGTTCAACCCGCTTGAAGGTGGGTTCAACCCGCTTGAAGTTTTGTTCAACCCGTTCGCTTAAATAAATAAAATATTTTTTTAACTTCTCTAAGGCCAAATTTAAAATTTGACGGGGAGATGAACCCCGCTCTTTTGATATCGCCTCTAATACTCTAAGCCAACTGAGCTACCCAAGTGTTGACTAATTAAAGCGAATTTTTCCATTCCTTTTACCCGTCAGCCACGGGTGGCGCCCCCACCAGTAGTGATCAAACACTATCGGTCCGCAAACAAACCTCATACTCTAAGGTATATAAAGTATATCAATACATACATACATCTATTTTTTTTTTTTTAATTTTTTTTTACTTAACCTGAATCATCCCACTGCTAGGCGAAGGTCTCCTCCAAACCTGTCCACCGCTCTCTATCCAAGGTTAACACTTCCCAGCTCCTTGATGCTGGGCCAGATCGTCACACCATCTTTTCCTGGGCCTTCCCCTTCGGCGAAAGCCGTCCTCAGGTACCCATTTTGTTACGATTTTAGCCCATCTATCGTCCTTCATCCTGCACACATGCCCCGCTCATTGCCACTTCAGCTTCGCAGTCTTGAGCCCTACATCAGCGATACCGGTCTTGGAGCGGATCGTGGTATTCCTGATACGGTCTATTAACTTAATATGTAAAATACTCCGCTCCATAGCCCTTTGGCAAACCTTGAGTTTGGACTTCTGACTTTCAGTGAGGGACCAAGATTGTGCACCATATGTAAGGATAGGCAGTATGCAAATGTCGACGAGTTGGCGTTTTAGTGACAACGGAAGGTCTCCTTCATGTACGCCTTCATGGACCAGAAGCTCTTCCAGGCGTTATCTACTCGGCGGAGTATTTCCTTGTCCTGCCTGTTTTCGAATGAAACTATCTGGCCCAAGTATATGTACTCGTCTACATATTCCATTGGCTGCCCATTTACTGATATCCTGTCATTGGTGCTGTTGGTCATAACCTTAGTCTTCAACTTATTCATCGTCAGTCCCACCTCAAGGCTTGCTGTGCTCAGTTGTTCGAGCATTAGCTCAAGCTCTGCCGATGTGTTTGCAAAGAGAACAATGTCGTCTGCGAAGCGAAGGTTAGTAAGTCGCTTATCCCCTACACCAATTCCTTTTGTTGCCCAAGATTCTTTTAGTGTCCTAAAAACCTCTTCAAGCGTGCTACTAAATAGTTTTGGTGATAGGGGGTCACCCTGTTTCACTCCTTTTTGTATTTGAAACGATGGGCCCATGGTGTGCAGTTTGATGTTCGCTGTACTATGATGGTAGATGATCTGGAGTAGCTTTATATATGTGGGTTCTATGGCTTGTTTCTGAAGAGCATTAAATATAGCATTGTGGGTGATACTATCAAAGGCCTTCGAATAATCAACAATCAAAGGCCTTCGACTAATAATAAATCTGTAAGGGTCGGTTATGGAGTAAGTTAGTTTGTTTTCAGAGATATTGTGTTTATAGGTTCAATATATTATACTGATACTAATTTCACGATTTTTAGATTTTTTTTCTGTATGTGTGTGTGTATGTATGTATGTTCCTCCATAACTCTTAAACCAATTATCCGAATTTGATGGGTATAAAAACACATAGACATCTGGGACACAGGATAGGCTATTTAAATTCTAGCTCCAACGCGAACGGAGTCGCGGGCACAGCTAGTACATAAATAAAATCACGCCTTTTTTCCCAGAGGGGTAGGCAGAGATCACTTAACCAATAACTCTTAATACATTTTAATAATTTAACTGGCTGGCTGGCTGGCTGGTTTTTAATTTTTATAGAATTTGACTGGCTCGGTGGAACAGTGGTTAGTGACCCTGGCTGGCGGTTCCAAGAGTCGTGGGTTCGATTCCCACTCGGGACAAATATTTGTGTGATGAACATCGGTGTTTGTTCCGTGTCTGGGTGTGATTATGTATTTAAGTATGTATTTATAAATATATATGTATGTATATCAGTCTCTGACGCCCATAGTACAAGCTCTGCTTAGTTTGGGGTCAGATGACCATGTGTGGAAATGTCCCAGATATTATTTATTTATTTATTTATGCCCGTTTCTTATGTATTTATTTTATTTATTTTCTATTTGTTTATAGAGAACTGAACAGGTTGGCTGAGGCAGGCACTGAGATATTGGCCATGACCGCAGCGCTTGCCAGAGCTTCCAGGTATGTATTTCAATTACATAGATCACATTTTTGAGCGTCGATGGCCGAGTAGTTAAGGACGTCGCTTGCCATGCGAGAGGTCGCCAGTTCAAACTCAGCCACTTATCACTCTGTTTTTCAATCATATTTGAAACCATATGTATGTACGACTATTTGACGCTTTAACGGTGAAGAAAAACATTGTTAGGAAACCTATGAAGAAATTCTAAGGTTGTGTAGTCGAGTCGATCAACCCTTAGTGGCCATGGTGGTTGACTAAAGCCTGATCGCCCTAGTTTAGAGTAGGCCCGTGCCCCAGCAGTGGGGACGTATATGGGCTGAAGATGATTATACTTTATAAATTGGTTTCGGACCTGGTTCAAAATATTATCGTATCAATATGGTCTTTTAAGATTTTAGACTTTCGCGTTACGTTACACTAAAATTAGTCTTTATGGGTCTACACGCGATATTAGTAGTAGCAAATTACAAAGCTACCCACTGCCCGACGTTTCGACTGGGTTACACCAATCGTGGTCGCGAGCGAGTTCGTTCGGGTCGTGTAGACCGATAAAGACTAATTTTAGTCAATATAGTCTTACCTTAAAGAGGGGTACAAATATATGAAAATATTTAAATTCCTTTAAATTGATATTAGTTTTCCGTATGGAATTGTTTATAAAACTAAGTTTTAAATGTAAGATTCAATATATTATAATTAAAAGCTTTTTATTACTTTCAGATCGTACTGCATAGGCCTTCGCAATGCAGAACTAGAAATGAAACTAGCGGGTGCATTCGTAGAACTAACCAAAGACAAAGTCCGAAGGCTGATCAAAGAGATAGACGATGGGGAATATTTGAACATAGACCATTTCAAGGTTTCCTTCGGCAAGCGAATGTTGGAAGGCAGCCATTTGGTGGAGAAACCTACGGCTAGGACGTATTGGTAGATCGTAGTGACTATTTGTAAATAAAAATTAGTTATTGTTACAAAATGTGTTTTATTTTGATGACTTTATCATCACTTCATAGTATAAAGCAAAGTCGCTTGCCGCGTCTGTCTGTCACTACCTTGCTGTATGTTAAAATCTTTAAAGATACTTAATAGACTTTGACGCGGTGTTTAAATAGATAAAGGATTCACAAAAGTGCCCTAATTCGGGCACCTTATGATAAAGCTATCTCTTTCATTTGTGTGCCTTCTCAAATAATTTGTTTCATATATCATTAAAGTGTCCAAAGATAGCACAACACAGTTAACGCATCCTTACTAATATTATAAATCCGAAAGTAACTCTGTCTGTCTGTCTGTTACGCTTTCACGCATAGAGTACTAGACCGATTTAAATGAAATTTGGTACAGATATAGTCCAGAGCCTAGAAAAGGTTATAGGCTACTTTTTAACCGACTGCGCTATAAGGAAGTAATGTTTTACCCGTTAAACGTCTCTACGCGGACAAAGTCGCGGGCGGAATGCTAGTATTACTAATAAGGCGTCCGACCGATTTCAGCCATGGCGGCCGATCTCAATTGAGATCAGCCAAGTGCGCAGGACATATTATAGTGCACAAGTGTGCGCGCAAATACAAGTGCACTCTCTATTCCCTTACTCTCATAATTCGGTGAGACGGCAATCCGACATGACCGATGAGAGATCGGGCGCAGGACCACCGGCTTAACGTGCTTTCCGAGGCACGGGCGTTCAACCGCCAACTTCCTAACTCCGGGCTGAGTAATTTCATTACAGAAAAACTCACACAAATTTTGCCCGACCCCGGATTCGAACCGGGGACCTCTCGGTCCTAACGCAGCGCTTGCTACCAATAGACCAACGAGGCAGTTAAGTTAAGTTAGTATTACTATAAAGGCAATAAACCTACATTACAAATTTCAGCTTTCTAGCTATCAAGGTTTATGAGATACAGCTTGAAGACAGACAAACGGCGGAGGCTTAGTAATAGGGTCCCGTTTTCAACGTTCAGGTACGGACCCCTAATATCAATATAATTGTACAGCATTAGGCAAAAAAATCTATCTATACTATAATAAAAACGTAGAGGCAAAAATTCTTGTACTTTTCTTAGAAACGCAAAAAAACCGGCCAGGGATATGTTTTGAGAGTAGTAGAACACATCCCCATACTTAGAAAAAAAAATGTATCTCTGTCTGTTTGTTTGTTTGTTTCGACTGACCTCCTAAACGGCTGAACCAATTTAAATGAAAGTTTACACGAAGGTATTTTAAATTCCGGAAAAATGCATAGGATACTTGAAATCACTGACAGTTAACTGGTTCCCGTGGGATATTCAAAAAACCTAAATAAATGACTGATCTCTGAAACTATTACACCGATTTAAATGAAATTTTGCATGGTGGTACCATACATCCCCGGTCAAGATCTTAAATACTTTTAGTCACAGAAATTCCTGTAGGATAGTTAAAAATCTAACTTTATTAGATCACGTACAAAAATGGTAAAAATATATCGACCAAAATAAACCTTCTGACTAGGAGTATACAGACCACATTATTGAGCAAAACGTCATAGTAGGGGAGGTAAATTGCCAGATTTGCAGTTACTCGAACGACATGGAATCGGAATAGAAAGATTACGCTAAATAAGAAAAAAGTTTATTACACTTTCTTTATAAAGTGGAGGGACAGCGTTAATATAGGAGGGCTACCTGGTAACAAGCTGTTGAAAGAAAAAAGTTATTTGACCGTATCAGTCATTCAAAGAGCATGTTAAATAATTTCCGATTTGGACCACAAAGTTATAATTAATCTTTGTGTCTGTTCAAAATCTTGAGATACTTCAGCGCGTTACATTTTTATGCAGGAGGTTCAAGTTGATATCGAAGTCCTGCTGTATAATAAACTGTAATTTTTTTTCTTAACCTGTATCACCTCACTGCTGGGCAAAGTATCCTTCAAACTCATCTACTGCTCTCTGTCCAATGCTAGGACTTGCCAGTTCTTTGATACATGAACCAGATCGTCATACCACCTTTTCTTAGGTCTTCTTCGGCGAAAATCGTCTTCAGGCACGCGATGTGTAACAATTCTGGTCCATCTATTGTTCTTTATCCTCGCACATTTCACATCACATTCCCTGACCATTGCTACATCAGTTTTGACCAACAACAATACCAGTACGGGAGTGGATGGTGGTATATTTTATTTTTTCTTTTAACATAATACCTATGATACTCCGCTTCATAGCTGTTTGAAAAACCTTGAGTTTGGAGTTCTGATTTTTGGCGGGGGACCAAGATTGTGCCCCATGTGTTGGGATAGGTTCAGTGATATAAGAAGATCACCCTTCATATACCCATTCATGGACCAGAAGCTTTTCCAGGCGTTGTCAGTTCTACGGATTATTTCTTTGTCCTGCCTGTTTTCGAAGGAGACTGCACTCAAGTTCTGTCGATGTATACGTATTTCGATTATAAAAATGTCACCTGCAAAGCGAAAGTTTATCAGTCGCATATCCTCTACACCAATTCCTTTTGTTTCCTAAGAATATCATAGTGACCTGAAGACTTCTTGGAGCGTGCTACTGAAAGCTTTGGTGATAGGGAGTCACCCTATTTAACTCTTTTTTGTATTTTGAATGTCAGGCCTTCAGTGTGCAGTTTGATATCGGCTGTGCTTTGTTGGTAAATGATTTGGAGAAGTTTTTCTATATGTGGGTTCGATGTTTTGCTGAAGAAGAGAAAGCTAAATGGGTTGATGTGGGTGATACCGTCGAAGACCTTTGAATAATCCACAAAGGCCAGGTTCAAAGGTTTATTGAATTCGCTACATTTCTCTATTACCTGGTTTTCGGTATGGAGGTGGTCAGTTGTCCAATATTTGCTTGCTGGCTTACATTGGTGGGTTGTGTTGTTCCAATTGATAGACTGTTCGATATTATCTGAATGTTTATATACATAGAGGGATATCGCTATTCTAAGCAAATAAAGGAAAATTTATAAACATTCACGTAAAAATGTTGGACATTATAAAATTAAAGAAAGTTATCGTATATAAAGATCGTTACCAATAAAATCACATAAATCATTAGAAAACTGGTCAAGTGCCAGTTGGATCTTTGTTGTGTCAAAGGTTTTAGTAATTGTTGTTATAGGCGCGATTCTACGGACCATCAGAGAATATTAGTTCTTCATAATCCTGCCCAATTCTTTTAACAGGGTCTTTGTAATTAGCCTTAGCATATCCTATTTAAGATCACGCACCCCTTCCCTCCCGTATGAAGTGTACATACACGGCAGAGGTACATAAAAGGGTGCAAGGAGTCTCCCATTTAAAAATCTTACAAGACAGAGTCTGAGTCTGATCAATACTCCAAAAACTCCCGTTGGGCTCCCCAACTATCACGTTTTTAGCTGGCAAGTCATGTCAAATGCTGTCAGATTTGATATGATGTGATGAGTGTTTAGTTCTTGGTTAGTTAAAGAGATGTCACTATGCTCTATTATTTCGCAATATTGTTTTAAATACAAAAAATAATTCATAAGTTATATTTTATTGCGCTTTACGTTATTATCTCATTGTTTTATTACGAATACAATACAATTTACGAAAGTAGGTATATAGTTATCGTTTCAGATTGATTCACATTTATGATAGTAAAAAAATTGTGTATTAACTTTTTATTATAATAATAGGTAGTGTATTTAAGATGTTGACAATTTTGTTCACATATTTTATGAATATTTATTGTGAATTCAATTGCCAAAATCTAAGAAAATTTGTATTTAAATCCTGTAGTCTACGCGAACGAAGTCGCGGGCACAGCTAGTTAGTAAATAGAAGACGCTAACGTTAAACTGCTTCAGTTATACTTATCAGACCATAATACTGCACAATTTATTCAACTTCCTTTACTTGTAAGTCCACTAGAACCCATTAAACAATACATATTTTTACGGGATTATAATAAAAATAATGAGCTTATATTCAAAAACCAATTAAAAAGATTATCCTTTTCTAACATATATAATGAATCTGATATTAATAAAGCAATGAACACCTTCCACTCAACTATTCAAATATTGTACAACCTATGTTTTCCATTAAAGAAAATAAAAATAACAAATACCTATAAAAAGCCTAACTGGATAACACAAGGCATAGTAAAAAGTTGCAAAACTAAAAGAACATTAAGATATTTATATTATAAAGAAAAATCAATGGAATCAAAAAAACATTACAAGACGTACTCAAAAATTCTAAAGCGTTGCTTACACGTCTCACAAAAAATACACAATGATAAGTTAATAACAAATTCAAAAAATAAATGTAAAACAGCATGGAGTATTATAAAAGACCATTTGAGTAACAATAACACAAACAATTTCATTAAAGAGATAATCATTGATGGTAAACAGATAAAAGGTGGTAAAAATATCGCGAATGCATTTAATAAATTTTTAATCGATTTAACAAACAAAGAAAAAAAGGGATGTATAAATACTAATAATTTATCAATACCTAATTCATTATTCATAGAGCCATTTAATATTAGTGAAGTAAAATCGATAATTCGTTCTTTAAAAAATACAAATGCTACCGGCTTCGATGACATATGTACAAAAATAATTAAACTAAATGAAGAAGAGCTCGCTCCACCACTTACTTACCTGGTAAACTTATCCTTTGAAAAGGGCAAATTTCCTGACATACTGAAAAAGTCCATTGTAAAGCCATTACACAAGAAGGGTAATAAAGTACAAATCGAAAACTATCGTCCAATCACCTTGCCGCCTATCCTATCTAAAATTTTTGAAAAAGCCATGAAAAATAGACTAATGAAATTCTGCCTAAAGTACTCCATAATAAGACCAGAACAATTTGGATTTCAAAAAACTAAATCGACAACTATTGCTATCTATCACCTAATAAAAGAAATTACTGAAAAAATAAATTCGAAAGTACCCCTTGCTACAGTATTTTTTGATATGACCCGTGCTTTTGATAATGTTTCTCACGATATACTGATATTGAAATTAAGTAACTTAGGTATAAGAGGCTTAGCATTAAGTTGGATTGAATCGTTTTTAGCTAGTAGAAAGCAAGCCGTTGAAATAAAAGCTTGGACGAAAAATATAATACTATATTGAATCGCTCACAATTTAAAATCAATTCATACGGGGTGCCCCAGGGAAGTGTACTGGGCCCCATCCTATTTTTGCTTTACATAAACGACCTCCCCACAGTAACACCCCATAAATGTATTTTATTTGCTGATGATGTCTCTGTCATAATACCATACAAAAATAATAAAAGTAACTTTGAAAAAGACATAAAAGACACAGTAGTTGCAATAATTAAGTGGCTTGAACACAATAATCTAACAGTTAATTTAAGCAAAACAAAATTTATACAATTTGGAACACACAAACAAAATAAAATTAAATTTGACATAAACTACAAAGGACACACTTTAGAGGAAACTACACATACAAAATTCTTAGGAGTCGAAATAGACGATAGATGCGATTGGAAAAAACATATAGATGTAGTTAGGGACAAAATAAATAGATATGTTTATGTTCTACGAAGGCTTCGTTACACTTCATCGATGGCTACCACACTTACTGCATACCACGGATATGTGTCCTCATTACTGAAATACGGAATTGTGATATGGGGCAATTCAGTTGACTCAGATAAATTATTTATAGCACAAAAAAAGTGTATCCGCGCAATGTGTAATAAAAGTCCCAGAGAATCCTGCAGGACACTTTTTAAATCACTTGATATTTTGCCTTTTCCATGCATTTATATATTTGAAATAGCAAATTTTGTTAAAAATAATTTACATTTTTTTAAGATGCACAATAGCCATACAACTAGACCATCAAGAGATCCTCACAAATTAGTGTATAATAATAATCCAAATCTTAGCCATTATCTTCGACAGTGTGATGCAATGTGTGTCAAAATTTTTAATAATGTTCCAAAGGATTTAAAATGTTTACCTTACAATTTGTTTAAAATTAAATTTCGCAAATGGCTTAGTGAAAAAAACTTTTATTCGTTAGAAGAATATTTTAAGTATAATATTAATAAATTGGATCTCTAGATATAAGTATTATTTAATTCGTTTCAAAATTAATAAATTAATTTTGTATTAATGGATGAGAATTTATTCTCATTTCGTAAATTCTTTGCATGCCAAACTTGGTGAAATATGCTGAACACTGTATACGTATTATATAACAACTGTATGTAACCATATTTCTAGCAAATAAAGTTATTTCATTTCATTTCATTTCATTTCATTTCATTTCATTTCATTTCATTAAAGAGAGGTCAAGTCAAAAGTACCCGTAATCGACGAGCATGTGTTAAATTATTCTCATCTTTAAGTTTAGATAAATACATATTAATACAGCTTAGTATGATATACATATATAGCTGTATGTTCACTAGCGGGGATCAGGAATTAAAACCATCTTGACTTTTAGCAAGGTATAATTATAAACATCAATTACTTTTTAATGGACTATTAAAGCCTTCCTTTTAATACGAATATTATCTATAAATATTCACAGGTATGTCAGGTACTTTAAACAATGATAGATCCTTTATAATATATCATTTATACTAAGCGTAATGAGAATGTGGACTATTTATTATACCATAGTAGTTACAATTCGTTATTGTAATAAAACATCATTATTACAATAATACAATCTAGAATAACACTTTCATAGTAACAATAATTATCAAATACTTAACTTTGTAAAATAACAGCAACACTTTACACAATTTCGAGCAGAGCTCCGCTCTGTCCGACGATCAAGAAAGAAGTGATCGATACGGAGCGAGGCGAGCCTTTTTATAGTCTGTGACAAGCAAGTGATGTCACCATTACGTCATGGCTATGGAATATTCCTTATAAATCCTTGTTCTAATTTATCAAAAACGTTACAAATATATAACAATAAATTAAATATTAAATATAAATTATACATTTTACATATTTTTATATTTTTCTTACTTATTATATAGGCTAAAATGTAAATAAATCTATCACGGCCATACTGACATTGTACTTTGCTCTCAAAGTACAATTAATCCTTAACCAATATTGCATAATATAATCTATACATAACATAAACAAAAACTTTTTATAGTTTTGCTAAAAGAAACTTTTATTTATTTCAGCAGGACTGACCTGTACTTCACTTACTAATGGAACTTTGTTAGATTAACAAGTTTTTCATTCTAACTTTTGTCTCTGGCCTGATCCTTGCTAATCCTATCACCTGCTGCGCATGACTTCCAGAGAAGCAACAGGACATTGACTTCAGCAGTCTAACTTCTGTCTCTGACCTGATCCTTGCTAATCCTATCACCTGCTGCGCATGACTTCCAGAAAAGCAACAGGACATTGACTTCAGCAGTCTAACTTCTGTCTCTGACCTGATCCTTGCTAATCCTATCACCTGCTGCGCATGACTTCCAGAGAAGCAACAGGACATTGACTTCAGCAGTCTAACTTCTGTCTCTGACCTGATCCTTGCTAATCCTATCACCTGCTGCGCATGACTTCCAGAGAAGCAACAGGACATTGACTTCAGCAGTCTAACCAATACCATACCGTCCTGGACCGTGCTAATGCCATTCACCTGCTGCACATGAATTTCAAAAAAGCACGAGGCGGTACCAGCAGTCCTTTTCAATCTAACAATCATTATCTTCTATATTATATTTCTTTTTACCTTTTGATTTTCTTTTAGCAATAACACAAATAAAGTTTGAACATCAATGGCAAAATAATTATTCATCTTTATGACCTATATACCAACAATCATTTTTCATCTATAATATAACATATAAAGTTTGAACATGAATCACAAAACAATTATTATTTATCTATCACGGCACATCAATCAATACTTACTATCAACGTATTTGTCTTAGAGTTTTGCTCTACCCGTTCAGCAGACCAAACTCTGCAATTTTTCCTTAGTAAAACTAAAATTCCTTAAGTTGTACAGAGTTGAGATCCTTTTTCAAGTTAAGTGTGTGTGTCATACATAGTTGCGAAAACGGTTTTTCCTTTATATTGGCAATTATATATATAGAACAATTTATTAGCGTGGTTTAAATTTAAATCAGTTTCTTTTGTACTTTTAATTGTAGGCCTTTTTATTTAATCCAGCAGTAATAGAGTCTAATAGAGAATCCTTGTCCTTAGTTAGTGAATGTATTTTTATTAAAATATAAAGAAAAAATTAAATATCGTTAGTTAAAGCGTTTACTTTTAATATGGGCAGGCAGTGATTGCTTTTAATTTTGATTTGTTCTGTAGAATGGAAGCGACTTGGCAGATCGTTCATGAAAACAAAAATAAGACCCAAAATTTTTTTCGTGAGGTGTAAAACCTAGGAGACGTAATATAATAATAAACCTTAAGTGTTTGATTTGGCCGGCATAGTTGCCAAACGATTTTACAAGTAAGATTTAATCCATTTGAAAGCATATCGTCTAACTCCTAGTTCGTATAGCTCGTGGGGTATTTTTTAATCTATGTATTGGCTTAAAAATTTACTTTAATATACATATATAATAGTTACGTTTATTGTCTCTTCTTATTTGGATTTTTAGGAATTTTATTAAACCCTTATTTTAGCCTAGCTCAAAATAGTTAATAGCCTAAATGTATACCAGCAATGCTTTATTTTATACTAGCTTTCTGACCGCGGCTTCGTTCGCGTGGAATTCTGCAATATAAC
Source organism: Maruca vitrata (assembly GCA_039566165.1). Classification (NCBI taxonomy): domain Eukaryota; kingdom Metazoa; phylum Arthropoda; class Insecta; order Lepidoptera; family Crambidae; genus Maruca; species Maruca vitrata. The sequence continues at coordinate 2,431,772 of CM076942.1, read as the reverse complement.
CATATTGCGTTAAGAAGCACAACAACGACACTCGGTGCCATATCCAATCTAATCAATCAAATAATATTTTGGTTTTCCCTCGGGAATATCATTTTTTTTTCAGCATACAAAGTACCCTATTATTTAATTCGGACTTCTAACTTTATATCTGCAAAATTTTAAAGCAATCGGTCTATTAGTTACGGCGTGAAAGCGGAACGAACAAATATACTCATCTTCCGATTTATAATTTAAGTAAGGATAATCCGTTTTATGTTCCTATGTTACTTGGTCTATAACTTTTTATTTTTTTGCTAGAAGTTTTGCGTAAACTGCCCAAACTCTTGAAGTCAAATTACCGATAGGAATTAAATTATATATTTCATTTAAGTCCCTCAGGAACGTCCGACACATCATTCAATCAACCTGTGGTCAGTCAAATATAATACTGGTCTCAACCCCGATTTTCAAATTACATTAATTTTTATTCAAATTAAATTTCTAACAGAATTAATAACCTATTTGCGTATTAAGATACTGTATAATGTAGGTCCCATACTAAAAGCTAAATTACGAATTAGTGTTTATAACTCTGAGTTTACTATACCATATACATGATAATATGATCGAAATCTTCGGTACATTTTTATGTTTTCGGTATATTTTCAAACGAAAAGAAAATACTAGAATCATTATTATAAGTCATAAAAATTCAAGATTGGAGGCTGGTTTCAATACCAACATGATAATAGATTAATCACTTTTAGTTACAATAATACCAAAAGAAATTTTCTTCATCGGAGTTATACTCAAGAAATTTACCTATTAATTTCCATAAGATAAACGTCTCAAAGTACACAATATATTATATCACCCACCAAGAAAAAAAACTGCAATCGTCAATATGTGAACGTAATCGGTATTTTACAATTTTGAATAAGAGTTAAATCTTTTCACTTATGCTGGTTCGAAGGCCGCAAAGTTTAAATTTACTAAAATTTTTAAAATATGTATAATACACCTACACAACTCAATAACTCCCTATTTATTAAATGGCTTACCTATGCCCACACTAGGCATTGTCTTGTCTCCTTTTCAAAAATATATTTTATGTGTCAGCGATTATTAAGAATTTTTAAAAATATTAATATTTAAGAGTCTGAACGTACCTATTATTTTTATTTAGTTCTTGTTTACTTCTGGACCTAAGTAGATATTATACAAATTAGTTTATTTTAATATTGAACGCCGCAAACAATTTTATCTAGCATTCTTGCACAAATTATTTTTTTTTCTTTATAACAAAACCTTTTGTCAAACGACTTTGCCTAAATATTTACAACAAAGAATTCACCGAACCTGACCTTTCTACAACTCACTTACATCTTTCAAACGTAAATTTATTTAATGGTTATTGTCTCACATCCTATTTAAACATAATTTTGGTTCACAACTAAATTGTATTTCTATACTATTTATTTCATGTTTAATGATAATAATCCGTTAACAAGCTCATACGTATTAGATTATTTACAAACCTAGCAAGTTTAGTTTCAGTATAATTTTGGTAATGGCTATATGTGATTCAGAGTCTGGAATACTTTATTATTCAGAATTACCAAATTGATCTACTAAATATTGTGTTGATAAAATTGTCAGTGTACCTAGCTATGACCAAATAAACAAATAAATAATTATTTTGAAGATACTATAATGCACATCAAATATTAATTCTTGAATTGATTAAGTTTTGAAAAAGTCTCATTACTTCCATGGAAAATTTGCTGAATACCCAGTTTAAAATTAATATTACAAAAATATACCCTTAAGATCTGGTAAGACCTATATATGTATAAAATATATCATAGAGGAACTCTGTTCAACCTGTATCAACCTAGATCAGGTAATCTATGACGAATTAATAAATTTATCTATTTTGAGTTGCAAATTGCTGTAGATTAAGATCGGTAGTAAAACGTTAATATGCTACAAGAACAATTAACTTACTCAGTAGCCTACAAACTGTTGTAAATAACATGAATACTAATTATACAGATAAACCTTCAGACTAATTAATTATTACCTACTATTAAACAAAAGTATACATTAATTTGTACTTTCCATAATACGTTCGGCCAATCTGACTATTTTAAAAAATAACCTTCTTGACGTACCAGGAATCTGCTTTTGTACTAGTCTTCCTTACTGAACCAAAGCTCGACAGCGTCATGTCTTCATCGAACAATCTGTGTCCTTCACTTCTTGGTGTACCAGGAACCTGCTTTTGTACCAGTCGTCCATACTGAACCAAAGCTCGGCAGCGTCACATCTTCATCAAGCCGCCTTTTGGTGGCGACAGCAGCATCACGTATAGTTTGTACCAGATGAGCCAGAACAGAAAAATAAAGTATTAGTTTTGTGGGCTAGTCTATCCCACTTCTGATGTTAAATTATTCTCATCTTTAAGTTTAGATAAATACATATTAATACAGCTTAGTATGATATACATATATAGCTGTATGTTCACTAGCGGGGATCAGGAATTAAAACCATCTTGACTTTTAGCAAGGTATAATTATAAACATCAATTACTTTTTAATGGACTATTAAAGCCTTCCTTTTAATACGAATATTATCTATAAATATTCACAGGTATGTCAGGTACTTTAAACAATGATAGATCCTTTATAATATATCATTTATACTAAGCGTAATGAGAATGTGGACTATTTATTATACCATAGTAGTTACAATTCGTTATTGTAATAAAACATCATTATTACAATAATACAATCTAGAATAACACTTTCATAGTAACAATAATTATCAAATACTTAACTTTGTAAAATAACAGCAACACTTTACACAATTTCGAGCAGAGCTCCGCTCTGTCCGACGATCAAGAAAGAAGTGATCGATACGGAGCGAGGCGAGCCTTTTTATAGTCTGTGACAAGCAAGTGATGTCACCATTACGTCATGGCTATGGAATATTCCTTATAAATCCTTGTTCTAATTTATCAAAAACGTTACAAATATATAACAATAAATTAAATATTAAATATAAATTATACATTTTACATATTTTTATATTTTTCTTACTTATTATATAGGCTAAAATGTAAATAAATCTATCACCTGCATGTTGATGGATGTGGATGAAGCGAAAGTGGTGTGCCAGGACCGTAGCACATGGCAGGAAGTGATCTCTGCCTACCCCTCTGGGGAAAAGGCGTGATTCTATGTATATGTATGTTTTAGAAGAAAATAAGTGAAAAAAAACTTACCAATGTTAACAAAACGACTGCCCACCGAGATAGCATTGTATTCACTAAAATTGTATGTAAATATACACATTTGTTTAAAAAAATAGCTGTTTTCAATATTCAATGAGGTAAGATTACCTTCAGCGATCTAAATAATGCCATTTATTTTTTTTTTACTTTTACGCCTTAATTATTTTTTTTCTTTGCTTTCCTATATTTACCTTTGAGATCATAATTAGGTATATGTGAACCACTAGGTGTGCCCGCGACTCCATTCGCGTACATTTCGATTTTTACAATTAGGTTTGTATGGGGGCCACGTCTTATCATAACTGGAGCTCGAATTATAATAGCCTATCCTGTGTCCCAGATGTCTATGTGTTTTTATACCAAATTTCATCAAATTCGGATAATTGTTTTAAGAGTAATGGAGAAACATACAAACATACACCCATACAGAAATAAATCGTGAAATTAGTATCGTATATTGAGCCTATAAACACAATATCTCTGAAAACAAACTAACTTACTCCATGACCGACACTTACAGATTTATTATTAGTATATTAGATAGATTATGTATGTAATCTCATATCACATATCATTTCACTTGTCGCTACCTAAGGTTCTAAGAGTCGCGGGTTCGATTCCCACCCGGGACAAATATTTGTGTGACGAACGTAGGTGTTTGTTCCGTGTCTGGGAGTAATTAAATATATTTAAGTATATTTGTGTGTCCACCGTTGATTCTGATATCCGTAACACAAGTGCTTAAGCTACTTACCACGGGATCAGATCGATATATGTCATGTTGTGTATTATTTATTTATTTGACTATCTATTTATTATTTAATAATACATATTTTAAACACATAATCACACCCAGACACGGAACAAACAGCGATGATCAAAGAAATATTTGTCCCGAAAGGGAATCGAACCCACGACTCTTGGAACCGCCAGCCAGGGTCACTAACCACTGTTCCACCGAGCCAGTCACTTGTAAACTTATAAGGATGTGAACCATTCTCGAATTTCTATTAGTTAGTAATTTCTGGATCAAGATTGAGGTAACAGCTGCTATATTTAGGCTATCATTAATTTATTTATACCAAATTACTATCGCGGCTGGGTACTTCATCATCATCATCAGCCCATATACGTCCCCACTGCTGGGGCACGGGCCTACCCTAAACTAGGGCGATAAGGCCTTAGTCGACCACGCTAGCCAAGTGCGGGTTGGTCGACTACACAACCTTAGAATTTCTTCTTAGGTGTGCAGGTTTCCTCACGATTTCCTTCACCGTTATAGCATCGAATGTTGGTACATATGAATTTCAAATTTGAAATACATTGGTACCTGGTGGGGTTTGAACTGGCGACCTCTCGCATAGCAAGCAACGACCTTAACCACTCGGCCATCGACACTGGGTACTTAGGTAATGATAAAATAAGTGGTAGGCAATGCAATCATGTACTGTAATCGAAGAACATGTAATTGAGGAAAAAAAAACAGAATAGTAAATAAGTAAAACCTGCCCATCGCATTTATGAGCATTTAAATGTGGACTCCCATTAGTTAGTCTGAATGCTAGATCTAGGTCTAAGTTTATTCTAAATAAACCTGCATACCTACGAAGAAATTCTACGGTTGTGTAGACGACCAACCCGCACTTGGCCAGCGCGGTTGACGCCTGTAGCGCTACCATGAGTTTAAAAGTTACGGACTCGATATCGCCTACGTAAATATGTCTATGAAAACCTTGTACAGCGCCTCTGGTGGTCACGCTAAGAACTAAAATCGGTCGTATGAAAAAAACAACTCGATAGGTTTTTAACGTACGTAAGTTTTCGATACCCAACTCATGGTACCGCTACTGATCGCCTTAGTTTAGGGGAGGCCCGTGCTCCAATGGGGACGTATATGGGCTGATGATGATGATGATGATGATGAATATATCTTAAAGCCCTAGTTTAGGGTAGATCCGTGCCCCAGTGGGAACTTATATAAAGAAAGACATGTGAGTGTTTGCTGACTTTTAAACACAAACTCAAGCAACACATTATGAATAAAAACCGCTTTCAAAAACCAAACGAAAAACTCAAAATTACAAAATAATATAAGTATTACATACATTTAAAATGCACCGCCTTCAAACACATATCAAATTCCTACACTGATAATTTGAAATGTTCATATTATATTATTTTGTGATTTTCAGTTTGTCGGGTTTTTGAAGGCGGTTTTTATTTTTTTGTTAATTTTTTTTTCATACTTTTTAGTGTTACGTTTGATATTATAACTAGTAGACTGAATATGCATACAGTTTTGAAATAATTATCCTTTAATAATAAATAAAAAATATTTAACTATTTTGCTACGGGACCAAACGGGAAGCACCAGCTTTCAAATGAAACATGAAACATCCAAATCGGTTCACCCAGGCGGAAGTTCTGAGGTAACAAACATTTAAAAAAAGTACAGACGAATTGAGAACTTCCTCCTTTTTTGAAGTCGGCTAAAAAGAGTGCCGGTCGATGATTAAATACACCGTTACTATAAGTTAATTACGTATTTGTTTGTATCATAAGTATAATGAAAATTTCTTATGAGAAAAAAATTCTTTAAACCTAAACCTAAATCTATATGGGCCGATGATGATGATGATAATGAATATATCTTAAAGCCCTAGTTTAGGGTAGGCCCGTGCCCCATCAGCGGGGAATTATATGGGCTGATGATGACCATGATGATGAATATATCTTAAAGCCTTAGTTTATGGTAGACCCGTGCCGCAGTGAGGACGTATATGGGCTGATGATGCTATTTTAATGAAGACATCCTGTCACGGCAACTCGACGCCATATTGGACGAACAGCTGATGCCACCATTGGTAGATGTCTGCGTCCGTGTCGTGTTCCAGCCTAAGGGTGTCGTTGATATGCATGCAAGCTCGGGTCTCGTTGTCATACGGAGGCCATGTCACGCCAAACGACTGGTCCGGGGTTGGGTTCCTGGAAGGAACAAGTTAAAATTTTGACTGGCCGTTCCACCAACAGGGGTTAGTGACCCAGGTTCACTACCAACGGTTCCAGGAGTCGTGGGTTCGATTCCCACCCGGAGCAAATATTTGTGTGACGAACATCGGTGTTTGTTCCGTGTCTGGGTGTGTTATTTTATATATTTAAGTATACTTGTGTATCCACTGTTGATTCTGATATCCGTAACACAAGTGCTTAAACTACTTACTTCCAGATCAATGTATGTGATGTTCTGTAATATTAATTTATAACATTTATAAAGCGGGGGGCTAGATTCTTCCTCTTTGCCCCCGAAGTCGCCCACTGGAAAGGATTTTTTTTTCAGTGGAACGGCTTGATGGGGAAATGTGGAATGATCCTGGAAACTTGCTCAAAAAAGGAACAAAAACATAATCCTTTTATCGATTGTTAAGTATCATACAAACATAATTCAGAAATATATAAGCGCCAGAGATGGCCAGAGCATGTAAACTGTAACGGATTTGATCATTAAACATCACATACATTGATCTGATCCCATGGTAAGTAGCTTAAGCACTTGTTACAGACACTAGAATTAACAGTGGATTCAAAAATATAGTTAAATATTTAATAGCACACCCAGACACGGAACAAGCACCGATATTCGTCACACAAATATTTGTCGCCGGTGGAATCGAACCCACGACTCTTGAAACCGTAGACAGTGAGTCTGGGTCACTAACCACTGTTCCACCGAGCTAGTCGACTGAATTCTTCTCGTGTCTAAGACCTAAGATACTAGCTAAGAAACTGTATTCACGTTATTTTTTGTTACAAAGATCTGATGCCGATTTTTTCCACTGTAAAGACTCCACATCGTTCATAATTAGAAAGTGGACTCACCCGTACTTGATGAAGTTGGCAAACAGTCTGCTCGTCTGATTGATCAACCTAAATTCCCTTGTGTTGGTTCTCAGGGTTGGAAACGTGTGGGAGTCAAACAAATATGCCACATCGTCAGCATGGCCACACCCTTTAATCCCATACAAAGAACCAGCCATGGAGAAGATGTTCCTCTTAGATACCGCCTCGAATTTGTACAAGAAAGTCTTCGATTGTCTCACCGGCATATGTTTCAGAAACCTATGAACGTTGTAGATGAAGGTACGATCATTCAATTGATCCAATAACACTGATACTGTCTCTCTGTTGATCGGTTTGTCACCAAAATACTTCTGTCTAATCGTCTTTCCTAATGGCAACACTTCTTCCATTGGTATCTTCATAAGGATTTCACGAGGGATCAACAACTCTGAGTATTGGTTGTACAAGTCTATTTCCTTCAAAATTAACAAAGGTAGCAACACGATCAAATGCTCATTATCAGTATATCCCATTAGCAAGTCAGTGTCTTCCATCTGCCCTTTCTTTAACAATTCTGTTGGAGTATCTTCGAGAAAGCGCTCTTGTCCAAAGTCGTTTTCTTTACTTGGGACGAACAAGGAGTTTGACATGCTTACTTTAACTCGTAGGCTTTCGTACGAGGTAATAGGAACATCTGTCTTCAAGAATTTCTTCACTGGTAAGCTTTGCAAGAACTCCAATAGCTCTTTAGGATCGTTAGTATTGTTCCCCAAAACTTTACCCAGGGCGTAAGATCGTTCGATCATACCGACAGAAAGATGATTGGACTTGACGAAAGGCACTCCGCTCATGCAAATCGCTCTCTTGAACAGCCCTTTAGACATCGGAGACAGCATATGGTATATGATCATGATGCCACTGCTACTTTCGCCCATAATAGTCACCTGGTCCGGATCTCCACCAAATCTGGCGATATTCTTCTGCACCCATCTCATCACTAGATTGCTGTCTTTCATTCCAGCATTTCCTGGGACATCAACAGTGTCCAAATTGAGGAAACCAAGGATATCGTTGCGATAGTTAAATGTCACTACTAATAAGCCTTGGTAGACCATGAAATCTGGTCCACGGACGGTATCATCACCTGACCCAGTCATCCAACCACTCTCGATCATGTAAATGACTACTGCGTAGGGTTTTTCAGGGTTCAGAGATGGTGTGTACACGTTCAGGAAAAGGCAATCCTCGTCTCCTTGTGAGAGACCTGAAGAATGGAATTGGTTGCACTCGGAGCCGTGTTTCTTTGCGCTTCTGACTCCTTTCCATCCTTTATGTGGCACGGGAGCCTGAAAGTAAAACCTTAATGTAGGTAAAACAGGTGTCCCAAAAAAATATGTAATGATGTCAAACTTTAGGGGTGAGAGCCATCCGCTCCCCCGCAAGCCCGGTGATGATGACAAGGCTCCTCCAAGCCATCATCGTTAGTCAGTTAGGAAAAAAAAATGATGTCAAGTGGAAGTCCTTACACAGAACACTCCGAGCCCGTGGGGCATCCGAAACACCCCCATGTATGTTCCGCGATTTTTTTTAGTTTTTATCATTTCGAAAACTTCCACCTAAGTTATGAAGACACATTTTTGAACATTAAAGAAGAACTCATTAAAATTGATTTGCAAAAAGAATTTCTTTCTTTGAATTTTTTTAGTCGGCTAGGTCTATTATTCTCAAAAGCTTAGAAACATCATGGGGTATTTCGGATGCCTCACAGTTGTTCTATCTCAAGACTTCTGCTTGACACTATTTTTGGGACAACCTGTATATAAATATCTGGTTTAGATGTATTTTTCTGTTTAGCAAGCCGCCCGCGCCTGCATTGTATGTGGATGGCAGCGTTGTCCAGCACGTGTCGTTCGGGAGTGAAAAGGGGAGAGAGGAACTAGCTGATATAGCTCTTCAGAGCATTCCCCATTATAGAGACGGTAGAGAACATTTAGATGGCAATGTCTCTACGTAATTGTAGAGGCTCCATGGTTTCGAAAGTCTATCGCACTCACCCTGCTAAAATGCTGTTTCACGCCCCGCCTGAAGAGCCCGGGATTATAGGAAGGAGGGAAGTATACTTAAGCTTATTTACCTTAAATCTCAATTTACCCACTGGAGGCTCCGCATACGGTATCCCCTTGAAGCTGTAGTATTTCCCCAGGCCAAAAGTGAATGATCTATATTCACCATCTAAAACACCTTCATTTATTTCTACCTTCACCGATTCTGCTAAGTTTAGCTGAAAAAAGAAAAAACCTTCAACCTTTGGGCAAAATAGGCAATTTAACTTTAGGAAAAATATGTAGGAAGGGGATCGGGTGAAATTTGCGTCGTTTTCAATTATTGAGGCCACTCATGATAGTTCTGAAAGAGCTATATAACAAATTTTTATGTTATTGAGTCATCATCAGCCCATATACGTCCCCACTGCTGGGGCACGGGCCTACCCTAAACTAGGACGATGAGGCCTCAGTCAACCACGCTGGCCCAGTGCGGGTTGGTCGACTACACAACCTAAGATTTCTTCGTAGGTCAACTAACCCGCATTTGGCCAGCGTGTTTGACTAAGGCTTTATCGCCCTAATTTAGGTTCGTGCCCCAGCAGTGGGGACGTATATAGGCTGATGATGATGATCGATGGGCGCTTATAAAATGACGCCACTAGTCCACATAAAGTAGGTACCCAATCCCCATATTCATGCTTTTCAAAATCAAGATTTTCAGTCCCCTTCCGCACAGTAGGTAATGTGTTTTTCCAATTAAAAATGTATCAAATGACTTTGCTTATCTTAATTTCCTTCGAATGCCATTTAAACAACACAAACGACCTTGTTTTTCTATGTAATCTACTTGCAACATACAAATATTATTACGAAATTCAATGATATATCATCATCATCATCATCATCAGCCCATATACGTCCTTACTGCTGGGGCACGGGCCTACCCTAAACTGGGGCGATAAGGCGTAAGTCAACCTCGCTGACCAAGTGTGGGTTGGTTGACTACACAACCTTAGAATGTCATCGTAGGTGTGCAGGTTTCCTCTCGATGTTTTCCTTCACCGTTACAGCGTCGAATAATCGTAGATATGAATTTCAAATTTGAAAAACACAGTGGTTAGTGGCGGGATTTTAACTGGCGACCTGTCGCATGGCAAGCAACGACCTAAACCACTCGGCCATCGACGCTTATTTACAACTAGCTGTGCCAGCGACTTCGTTCGCGTTTCCCCCATTTTTACACATTTTCCATTATATCTTTGCTATTGCCTATTGGTCACAGCGTGATGTTATATAGCCTAAAGCCTTCCTCGATAAATGGTCTATACAACGCAAAAAGATTTTTTCAAATCGAACCAGTAGTTCCTGAGATTAGCGCGTTCAAACAAACAAACAAACAAACAAACAAACAAACAAACAAACAAACTCTTCAGCTTTATAATATTAGTATAGATGATATATACCTGTTCACAATGAATGTTTAATAGCTATTAGCCCAAAATATCAATTGCTCCACTGTTGACCGAGGATTTGAACGCCGGTCCTTCCAGGAATCGCGCCCAGACGTGCGAACCATTACACGAACCAACAGCTTGTTGAAGCCGTCTTATTTTTTGGGATGTGGAGACGTCTCAAATATATATTTTTTAAATAGAGGATGGGCAGAGTTATAACAGAGAGTCAAATAGATTTCTACCCGTTTTCCTTTATTTTAAATACATTTTTTTTAAAGCGTCGATGGCCAAGTGGTTAAGGTCGTTGCTTGCCATGCGAGAGGTCGCCAGTTCAAACCCCGCCAGGTACCAATGTGTTTTTCAAATTTGAAATTTATATGTACCATCATTCAACGCTTTAACGGTGAAGGAAAAACATCGTGAGGAAACCAGCACACCTGAGAAATTTTTCAACGGTGTGTGAAGCCATGTCAGAGGCCTACGAGCGGTTTAAACTCTTACACCAGGTTGTTCATCAACCATACGATAAGAAGAAGAATACATTTTGAATACTTACCAACATTAAAGAAGTAAAGATCGACCCAGCTAGTAATGTCGTCATGTCGTTGTTACTATCAATACCTACTTATTAATTAGACGCGCAAACTATCACAAATTAATATGTAATTTAAGTTCTAGTATCCTCAGGATTTTTATTTACGATTCAATTTTAAAAGTATTATAAACTTTTTTAAATAACCGGAATGTGAAGGGAAATAAATATATTATTATTATTATCAAAAATACATAGTTGAGTAAAAGGTGCGTATTTTATTTATTGGACAGTAGCAATATTAGCACGTAGGTAGGGTGAATTTTATTGCGGCGATATTTTTTGGCAAGATTTTTGAACGAAAGATTTTTTTTTAATTCAATTTTTTCTTCGATCACTACATAAAGTTTTCCTTAGTAATTCACGTCCAATAGAATACTGCAGAATTATTTACTTTCACAAAAGCTTTTCAACGTGTAAATAAATATTTTCTTATCAGTTTTCTGTTTTTTTTATTGAAAAACAAATAAGCTTATCTTTCATTGCAGTGAACATTTAAAATAGGTATATGTCTGTGCCTATTTACTAAAAGAAGAAATCAATCTTCTTCACCTGACAGTTTTATTTTATTTCTTGTGATGCTACAATCATCAACTCGGCAAACATATGCTTAGGGATCAGAAGGTGAAAAATTAGTCTTTATGGGTCTACGCTATAAAAAAGCGTCGATGGCCGAGTGGTTAAGGTCGTTGCTTGCCATGCGAGAGGTCGCCAGTTCAAACCCCGCCAGGTACCAATGTGTTTTTCAAAATTTGAAATTCATATGTACCATCATTCGACGCTTTAACGGTGAAGGAAAACATCGTGAGGAAACCAGCACACCTGAGAAATTTTTCAAGGGTGTGTGAAGCCATGTCAGAGGCCTACGGGCGGCTTAAAAACTCTGACACCAGGTTGTTCATCAACCATACGATATGAAGAAGTCTACACTATGTCTCTATGTCTCTATGGGTCGCGTTCCCGACCATGATTAGTGCAACCCAGCCGAAACGTCGGGCAGTAGTAGCTATGTAATTTGCTACTCCTAATATCGCGTGTAGACCCATAAAGACTAATGGACCAAGATCCCAGGGCCGCCAGACCTACGTCATTTCATGACTTATAAGTCATGAAATGACGTAGGTCTGGCGGCCCTATTAGACTATAGTCTAGTATGTACTTAGGAGAGTACGCGTACTCACTTGTTTGAAAGCGGGGCTGTTTCACAGGTAGCACGAACTAAAGGTGTCCCAAAACTGAGGCAAACTACGTCATTTTAGCAAGCCTAAATTTGACATATTATATAAACTACGTGGTACTATTTCCGGACTAATTGTAAGGCAGCCAGACCAATCCAATGGTCCAATAGGGTATTTGACTGTGGTTGTTATGTTTGCCATTTTTATGATAATCAGTAAGATTTAAGTAAAACAATATTATTAATGAAATCGAAACTTAAATTTTTGGCGAAATGAGACAGCAGAAGACATTTAAAGTTGGGTGGGCAAGTCCATTTCAAAATTGCGAAAATCATTTAAAACTTCGTTGTCATTTTATAAATAACAGAATTAGTTATGCAATTAATTAATTACGCAACTTTTGATGAACCTGCCGAACAAACATCCTAGGCGCTGTATACAAAAAACAAGCGTGTGACGTCACACGGCTGTGGACGTTTTGTATGGAGCGTTTTTGAGCTTGCCCAAATAATGTGCAATTAAAATTGTAATATCTCGTCGAGTTATCGAGATATCAAAATGATGCTTTCAACAGTCTCTTTGTGTTAGAAAGGTCCATCCAACTATATCAAAATAAAAATAGTCAAATACCCTATTGTTCTCCCAGACTCCTCAAAGGTTCCCTGTGAGTGCAAGCTTGAGGGTGTATCGACGCACAGCCTAAACGGCTAAACGTAGGCACTTGAAATTTGGAAGAGACGTAGCTTAGATACCGTAGAGGTGCACTAAGAAAGGAATTCCCGAAATTCTCACGGGAACGGGAATAATCGGGAAAATCCCTTTGTATGAAAAATATAAGCCGCTTAAGTTAGACGTTTGAAATTTGGCATAGTGGCATTTGGCATGCAGGTACTTTGGTAAACTTCAAGCTTAGTTGCAACAGGATATTGCAGTTTTTTTACTGGGAAGGGAGTTAGCGGGAAAGAACTTTTGTATGAGAAAATCGAAACTGCATCAGATAGATGATTGAAATTTGGCATGCAGGTACCCTAATGAACGTTAAGCTTACTTGCAACGCGATATTGTAAAATTCTTACGGAAACTAGCTGTGTCCGCGACTACATGATTCGCGTGGACTATAGAATTTAACATACATTTTTTTTCTCAATAACTCTCGTTTCCGTAAGAATTAAGCTTTATACTGGGCCGATAAGTTTGTTTTTGCCATCGACTCGTATCGAAATAATCTTTATGAAACAAATTAAAACAATTATTCTATTCAAAATTACCGGTTAACATGATGTTATACGAAATTATAATGCGTAATAAATTACGTGTAATGCTACAAGATAACCAAATTGGTAATACTTATTTACATACGAAAAAGCAGATTACAATATCCCCTTGAATGTGCGTAGATAATATGTCAATTGTAAGTTTTTTTTTCTCTCCAAGGAATAAGCAATGGCGTAACTACAGGGTGGCAAGTCGGCAAAATGCCACGGGCCCCCACCCGGTAGGGGGCCCCAGCCGAAAGGGGCCCCCGGTCATAGCAGAATCTCAACTGCCAACACACATACACATTAAGATAAAAAAAAAGAACGGGGGGTGCACGGGGCCCCAACCGATTAATTTTGCCACGGACTTCAACGGGTATAGTTACGCCACTGGGAATAAGGCTAGATTCTGACGTAGAATATTTGTGTTATGAACTTTCTTGTACTGTGTCTTGGTGTTTTATTTATATATCCTTACTAATATTAAAAATCCGAAAGTAACTCTGTCCGTCTGTCTGTACTGTCTGTTACGCTTTCACGCATAGGGTACTGGACCGATTTAAATGAAATTTGGTATAGATATAGTCCAGAGCCTAGGCTACTTTTTAACCGACTGCGCTATAAGGAAGTAATGTTTTACCCGATAAACGTCTCTACGCGGACGAAGTCGCGGGCGGAAAGCTAGTTTTACTATAAATAAATAAGTATCACACATCTCATACACACACACAAACATACATAGTTCTGATTCCGAAAAAATTTGCAAAACCACTTGTGTTACGAATATCAGAATCGGTTTACTGATCATATTGATAAAATCATAAAAGAATCAAATAAATCTTTAGGATTTATCCTTCGGACTGCAAAAAGACTTTAAAAATCCTACTACCGTGGCTCTTTTATTCAACACTTACGTGAGAAGCAGGCTTGAGTACTGCAGTCAGGTATGGTCCCCAAGCTACAATCTACACATACTTCGTATTGAAAAGTGCAAAAAAATTGATTCGCAATATGACTTTTTCGTTATAGACCATCTAGTATGTTGACATCATATACAGACAACTTAAAACAATTTAACCTTAATCCACTCACTTTACGACGCACGATCCTGGATATGTCTTATTTGCACAAACTAATGAATAATCAAATAGATTGCCCCAAGCTCCTAGCCAAACTAGATTTTAATATTCCCAACAGAATTCCCAGATACCCCTGTGGATTATTCAGAAAGAAGTTCTGTAGGACTAGGATGGGCCGCGACTCACCAGTAATACGCTTGTCTCGCCTCTATAACGAGCTGACTAAAAAGATACCCGAGATAGATGTTCACCTTCAAAGCCTACCAAAATTCTTGAATATAATCATAAATAGTGACGTACTATGAGTCGATTTGTTCATGCTTTTAGTCATTGTTTTAGTTTGATGATTTAGTTTTTTTACTGTATTTTGTTTAGATTTTAAATGTTAATTCTTGATTGTTGTTTTTTTTTTCTAACCACTGTTTAAGACTTAATTTTCTTTTTCATAGCATGGTGTGATTACCTATAATTTTAAGAACAGTTAGCCGTAAGTTAGTGATAGTTATTTAATCTTAAGTTAAAACTACTGTATCTTATGTTGGTAGTCCAATAAATAAATAAATAAACTGCCTCGTTGGTCTATTGGTAGCAAGTGCTGCGTTAGGACCGAGAGGTCCCCGGTTCGAGTCCGGGGTCGGGCAAAATTTGTGTGAGTTTTTCTGTAATGAAATTCTCAGCCCGGAGTTAGGAAGTTGGCGGTTGAACGCCCGTGCCTCGGAAAGCACGTTAAGCCGGTGGTCCTGCGCCCGATCTCTCATCGGTCATGTCGGATTGCCGTCTCACCGAATTATGAGAGTAAGGGAATAGAGAGTGCACTTGTGTTTGCGCGTACACTTGTGCACTATAATATGTCCTGCGCACTTGGCTGATCTCAATTGAGATCGGCCGCCATGGCTGAAATCGGTCGGACGCCTTATATAAATAAATCAGAAAAAACATTGGTGTACAAAAATATATAAATTACACACCCAGACACGGAGTAAACACCGATTTTTGTCACACAAATATTTGTCCCAAGTGGGAATCGAACCCATGACTCTTGGATAGGCAGGATATAACATGTTCCATTGAAAAAAATCGTTCGTAATTCTTAAGTAAGAAACATTCAATATTTATTGACCTACGAGAAAGTTAAAAAATATATAAATTCAATAAGACTTCATTAATGTCTAGAGATAAGATAGAATATTTTTTTTCATCATCATCATCATCAGCCCAATACCGTCCACCTTGTTAAAACAATGCACAAGGCAGAATGGCGGCGACGTGGTCCACAACCCGTCACGTCACGTTTCCCACCGAGGTGAAAAGTGGATAGCTGGAAGTGGTCTCTGCCTACCCCTCTGGGTAAAAGGCGTGATTTTATGTATGTATGTTTGTATGTACTAAAATTTCACGGTGTGTACAAATAAAACACTATTATACTTAGATACAAGTTCTTTATTTCGTCTACCTACTTTAATTTTATCTAGACTTATTTAATTCTAGAACTAAATTCTAGCGAAACAAAAAAGCAACATACCTACACAGTTGGTGCAACATAAAAATGCATATTAGGCAACCTTACCTCTATTACCGATTTCTCCCAAATTATCTATACACAAGTGTTACCTACACTTACAGGGTATCCTTATATTATTTAAATTACATCTTGTTTCTACTATAGCGTCGATGGCCGAGTGGTTAAGGTCGTTGCTTGCCATGCGAGAGGTCGCCAGTTCAAACCCCGCCAGGTACCAATGTGTTTTTCAAATTTGAAATTCATAATATGTACCATCATTCGACGCTTTAACGGTGAAGGAAAACATCGTGAGGAAACCAGCACACCTGAGAGATTTTTCAACTGTGTGTGGAGCCATGTCAGAGGCCTACGGGCGGTTTGAACTCTGACACCAGGTTGTTCATCAACCATACGATAAGAAGAAGAAGATCTTGTATCTACGAAGGTTCTAATTAAAAAAAAATTTTTTTTTGAAATCTAATATTGCATACCGTCTCATAATTTTGTTAAGATCATAATCGTAGCCTGTTCGTATGCGAAATTAGATACATTACGATTATTGCAACCTGTGCCGAATTAACCCTAAATGTAGAAGAAATAATATGAGGGTGTTTTTTATTTATACTATTTGACGAAATGACGAATGACGAATTCGTAGATTAATTTAATTTTGCATTACAATATGCTTTAATATTGACACTTTAAGGGTAAGGGTATGCATTATTAGATTTGAAAAAAATATATATTTTTTGACTACAAACAACAGAAAATTTTCAGAATATAAGGCACACCCTAATGTAGGTATTGATTTTTTTTTATATCTGACGTCTAGTAGCGCTACTATGAGTTTAAAAGTGACCGACTCGATATCGCCTATGTTAAAATGTATGTACAGCGCCCCTAGCGGTAACGCTAAGAACTAAAAATCGGTAGTATAAAAAAACAATTCGATAGGTTTTTAACGTACGTAAGTTTTCGATAGCTAACTCATGGTGGCGCTACAGATTACAAAATGACCTCACTCTACCTGTCATAGGCCATGAGTTCTCCTAATATCGCGTGTGGACCCATAAAGACTAATATTTAGAATTCTCAGTCCTCCCCAGTCATTCTTAGGTGGGAGACATTTTGTCGACCGGTTGCTATTACCACCATACAGTTGCGTAAAACGCGCCAAGTGACTCTGGCCTCTCTCGGTCAGGTCGCGTTCCGGGATCAGCACTGTACGAACCGGAGCCAGGGGGGAGCATTGTTGCGGCAAGCGCCGGACCAGTGGAGTTCTAGCGGCGTTATTGCGCGGGCGGAGCGGGTCAGCCCGCCGGCCTGGGAGACCCGTAGAAACGGGGGCCCTTCCGTCCGGCGGACTGGCCAACTCCGACCCGCACAGCGCAATACCAATGTGAGACTCCACGCCTTGTCTCGTTGTTGCCGCAGCAGTGGTCTCCTATTTCACGGCTTTCAGGGTGAGTGTGACAGGCTCAATATGGTCTATTGTGCATGTCGACCTCATATTTGGATCTCACTACCGCTTACAATCAGGTGGAGTGAGGTTATCTTGTTAGCTTAATATAAAAAAAATATATATTGTTTAGGTATTAAGTGAATACGTAAATAAGTTTACCTATAATTTTATCTTAATAATAAATATAATTTGTGCTCTAATAACGTGATGTATATATCTTAAATTAGAAATACTACATACTGTAGTTAGGTATATGATAATTCTTTTTTTGTACGTTGTGACATACCTACTACAAAAAAAAGTCCTGATAATAAAATTGTTTGAATTCCAATTGACTTACTATCTAATGCAAACTGTTTCAACTTTTTTATACAGTGCTAAAGAAAACCTAAAAAATGCAAACGGTCTTCAAAAACTCAGGGTCTATATTCACCCTTAGGAAAAACACTTATGTAGGACACCCCTAATTTCTCAGAGGCAGGCTTAAAACTATCCCCAATGGTAACTCTCCCCGATTTCCCCTCGTCAATTTTACCCAATTTACTGATTTTTCCTGCTTTTCCTTTCTTGCGCAATCTAGCGCCGATTTTCTCTGTTATTTTTGGTTCGGCGAATGCCGCCTTCTCGACTTTTGCATCGATCGTTTGTACTTTGTTCTTCTCCTTGCGTTTGTAGTAAAACACTTCCCATGCCAACGTGATCATTGCCAGTCCAAGTCCAAAGAGGGTTGCTATGAATACTCCGCCTGTGAAAAAAAATCGATCTATAAATATCGGCCGCTATGGCTGAAATTGGTCAGACGCCTTATATGCCACAGACACAGACTCACACATGCACACACACACACACGCACACACTCACACATTCAGACCAACAAAGAGTACTTAATACCTCATCTCTACCGAAAAAAACGGGGACAAAATATTATTATAAAATGTCAAATATTTGACGTAAAGTGGAAAAAAAAATCGAGTAGGAATAGACAAATAAAATAAAAAGGACATTAACTGATACTCTTACCTAAGCTTTCAAGAGTAATTCCTTCAGACTCATCGGCATCAGGGCATGCCTGGCGAGCGGACTCGTTCCAATACCTGACAACAAACATAGTTTATGTAAGATTTTAGACTTTCGCGTTCCATTACACTAAATATTAGTCTTTATGGGTCTACACGAGCGACCATGATTGGTGTAACCCAGTCGAAACGTCGGGCAGTAAGTAGCTATGTACCTAATTGCTACTCCTAAAATCACGTGTACACCCATAAAGACTAATATTAAGCATAGTTTATTCATTTAACCCACTGTTAAAAGGTGTGCAATATTTAACGTTATGTACTCGTTTGAAATAAAACGAATGTGGTCTACCACCCTACGGTTGAGATTCGTTCGAACGTCATGAAACATCAAGGAAAATTTTCCCTGGAAATAAAATTGTGTCAGTGAGTATTGCTCTCTTTGACATTTTATGATACGTCAAAGATCTCTCACTTGTAAATCCCTTGAATATAGACACTGGATTGGACTGATATATCTGCTCAAGAAGATATCTCACTTGGAAACCAGCTGCTCCAGGAACCGCTCCTTTTGCAGCTCCAGCATGAATATAGACACTGGATTGGTCTGATATATCTGCTCAAGAAGATATCTCACTTGGAAGCCAGCCGCTTCTTCTGCAAGTCCAGCAGCGCCCTAAACAGCCGCGTACACCTACATACCACCAAATCTAAAGACAGAATATATGCTGAACTTTCTTTTAAGTGAAGACCAAATCCCTAGATAGCTTATTAAGTACTTAGGAAGATCTCTCACTTGTAAATCTACCCTTGAATAGACACTGGACTCGTCTGATAAAGTGACACATTGAATATAGACTAGTCACTGGATAGGTCTGATATATCTGCTCAACAAGATATCTCACTTGGAAGCCAGCTGCCCGGAACCGATCCTTCTGCAAGTCCAGCAGGGCCCTGGACAGCCACTTCTGCAGCCTCAAATACCTATCTACCACCAAATCTAGAGACAGCATATACGGCTGTACTTTCGTCTGATGGTATGCCTTTAAGTGAAGACCAAGTCGTAAGATTTCGACAGATTTTGCGCCGGAGTACCTTTTTCTAGCTACGTCAATGGGAAACTTGATATATCTATCTACCCTCGAATATAGACAGTCACTGGATTGGTCTGATAAATCTGCTCAAGAAGATCTAGGGGTGAGAGCCATCCGCTCCCCCACAAGTCCGGTGATGATGAAGAGGCTACTCCAAGCCATCATTGTAGGGTTGAGAGCTATCCGCTCCCCCGCAAGTCCGGCGATGATGACGAGGCTACTCCAAGCCATCATCGTAGGGGTGAGAGCCATCCGCTCCCCCGCAAGTCCGGTGATGATGACGAGGCTACTCCAAGCCATCATCGTAGGGGTGAGAGCCATCCGCTCCCCCGCAAGTCCGGTGATGATGACGAGGCTACTCCAAGCCATCATCGTAAGTCAGTTAGGAAAAAAATCAAATCAAAATCTTACTTGGAAGCCAGCTGCTCCAGGAACCGCTCCTTCTGCAAGTCCAGCAGCGCCCTGGACAGCCGCTCCTGGAGCCGCGAGCCCTGCTGCACGGCCAGCGCGTACGGCTGTTCCGCGAACACCTCGCCCACTTCGGTCAGGTTGCAGTTCCGCGTCACCTCGTATCTGGGACGTGTTGAGCGGTTTTACAGAACGTGGACAAGAATAAAAATAAAAAAAGTTTATTGACCACAAAAAAAAAATTAAAAACATAACACACAACATGGCTCATGATTTTTGTGGTCAATCAGGTCCCAGCCAGCATATTATGCCAACAAGGAGCCGCTGGGGCGCAGGGGTCGCTGGTATTATGGCTGGATACAGTTAACATTATTACAACTAGGCCAGAACTCCACCGAACTAGATATTTGTGTGGTATGCTGTGTGCTATGCGAGAAGAGATGTTTTTCAGCTAGAAGGACTGAAGGAGATAAGTCATTAACACAATCCTATTAAGTAAGATTTTAGGCTTTCGCGTTCCAATACACGCGATATTAGTCGGGCAGTAAGTAGCTATGTATAACGCGTATAGACCTGTAAAAACTATATTTACTACAAGTGGTCCCGGCGAATTTCATACCGCCAATACTGATTGTTTTTCTATATTTTCTCATTGAAACCTTCCCTGGACTACGACGAACATTTTAAAACCAAAATTACCTAAATCGGCCCGGGCGTTCTCGAGTTTTAGTCAGACTAACGAACAGCAATTCATTTTAGTGGTTCAAAAAACATCTCTCTGTTCGACTCCTTTCCGCTCAGCTTCTGTGGAGATGTGTACCTAATATTTGTTTGGCACTAAGTGAATATGTGGAGTGGAGAGAGAGACACATAACCTTTACGCTTTGTGGAGTCCCACGAACTGAAAAAATATCCTTTCGCACAGCACACACACATCTACAGGTAGGTGGAGTACCGACCCTAAACGTATATCAAGTCAATTATACAAATCATAATATATGGACTTTAAGTATTTTTTGCAAGCACGATTTCGAAATATGCAGTAGGTAGTGGAAAAATAATGTTATGTAAAAATACTTACTTTATTTCAGCAGAATCGTGTATAAAAGCAAAATCCGCGTCTGTATGTTCGTTGACTTGCTCAAAACCAGTCTTCGCATCCGGAACCGGACCTAAAAATGTATGTATTTGCACATATTTTTTAATTTATTTACAAAAACTCGTTAACCACAAAAAAACAAAGTAACAAACTTGCTAACAAAAAAGCCAGGGCATCAAATCAAATGTAGAGAAGAAATCAAAAAAAATATTGTGACAACCTTGTAAAAAAAATTACTTTGTCTAATATAATCGGAGACCTCACTCCACCTGATGGTAAGCGGAGTGAGATCCACATAATTATGAGGTCGACAGGCACAATAGACCATATTGAGCCTGTCGCACTCCTCCACCCTGAAGGCCTGCTTAAATGCCGTTCACGCCCCGCCTGAAGAGCCCGGGATCATAGGAGGGAGGGGAAATAAGAAAGAAAGAAAGAAAGAAAGAAATAAAAGCTTTTATTGACCACGACTTGAGGTAACAATATGTGTCATTGTTACCTCAAATCTCAAGATACATTACTAAAATCTTGAAATATACCTGAAGCATTGATGGCCAAGAGTATGTGTCCATACTGCTCCCTGATTGGGTAATCCCATACTCGATACTGCGACTGGTCCGACGTAGCATTCAGAGTTATTTCTTTCCAAACCCTGCAGCAAGCACCATCATTAAGGGTAGAGAAGATAAATCCACTAGATGGCATGGCAAGATGTAGATATGAGGTCTAACTGCTACGTGATAAAAATAACCCATCGTGCTGCAGTTGGACCTCAAGCCTACGTATTGCCATCGTTATTAGGAGTATTTATTTATTTATTTGCAGTCACATGGGCATCTGCCATCGGGCAGTAAGACTAATATCCCATAAAGACTAATATCCTTACTAATATTATAAATCCGAAAGTAACTCTGTCTGTCTGTCTGTCTGTTACGCTTTCACGCATAGAGTACTGGACCGATTTAAATTAAATTTGGTACAGATATAGTCCAGAGCCTAGGAAAGGTTATAGGCTACTTTTTTACCGACTGCGCTAAAAGGAAGTAATGTTTTACCCGTTAAACGTCTCGCGCGTACGAAGTCGCGGGCGGAAAGCTAGTTTAGTATAATGGAACGCGAAAGTCTAAGATCTTACATCTAGTGAATTTCTTAACTTCTTCGAAAAAACGCGAAATACCTCATTGATAATCAAACTATCTCGAACATATTCCAAAAATATTTACTACAATTTATATTAATATTATATAACCTTGAGGCTTTCGACCGATTTCGGCCATGGCGGCCGATCAGCCAAGTGCGCTGGACATACATATTATTCTTCACAAGTGTGCCTGCAAACCCAAGTGCACTCTCTGTTCCCTTACTGTCATAGTTCGGTGAGACGGCAATCCGACATGGCCTATGAGAGATCGGGCGCAGGACCACTGACTTCTGTCATGTCATCGGTCGGTGTAAATATGAGAGTAAATAAAAATAATTCTAGCTTCTAAACTACAAAAAAATCGCTGAACATACATGGGGGTGATAGCATAGAGCTTCTACATTTTTCGTTTGGACGCCTATGATGGATGGGCCACTCTGTAAATACACATACATACATAAAATCACGCCTTTTCCCAGAGGGGTAGGCAGAGATCACTTCCAGCGATCCACTTTTCACCTCTGTGGGTAACGTGACGTGACGTGTTGTGGACCACGTCGCCGCCATTTTGCCTTGTGCATTGTTTTAACAAGGTCATTGCGTTCCCACGAGTAGCAAGGATATATGACGGTGGAAGGAAAAGGGGAGGAAGGATACTATCGCCTCGGATGATTTGGACTGAGTCGATAGTAGCTCGAGGAGCCGGGGTCGCTTACCCGTATACCGTCCACCAACCACCGGACAGATAGTTGTGACTGGTATCCCCTGACTGGTACTGTGTCTTGTTAAAGACCAATTTACCTGTAAAGAGTGTCTTCAGCGAACTTCATATTGATGAAGTACTGGTGGATGGTGGACCCCTCCACCACGGTGTAGTTAATGCGCGACTGGCGCGCCAACTGCTCCAGCGAGGAGACTGGCGTCTGGCGGATGAGGTAGAATGACAATTTATTTATTCATTCATTTGAGCAGCGAATGTCAAATTTAGGCTTTCTAAAATGACGTAGGTTGCCTTAGTTTTGGGACACCTTTAGTTCGCGCTACCTGTGAAACGGCCCCGCTTTCGAGCAAGTGAGTACGCGTACTCTCCTAAGTACATACTAGACTATAAGTCATGGAAATTCTAGCTTTGCTAAAATGACGTAGGTCTGGCGGCCCTGGGATCTTGGTCCATTATTGTTTGCTGTGCAAATGAATATACACCTTAAAAGTAAAATTATATAACAATTGGTTCACAAGACATGGTGCTGTAATAATTACAGGTTGCCACGAAAAGCACAAACAGAGATAGTTGGGAGCATAAGCCATCCCTTATCTTAATTTATCTTTATCTTTTTTTATTTCTTGTTATAGCGGCAACGGAAATACATCATTTGTGAATTTCAGCTTTCTAGCTATCAAGGTTTATGAGATACAGCTTGGAGACAGACGGACGGACAGATGGTTGTCCGAGGCTTAGTAATAGGGTCCAGTTTTACCTTTTAGGTACGAAACTCTAACAAAACGACAATCCACACCGTATCAGATGGGAGACGTTTTGTCGACCGGTTGCTGTTACCACCATACAGTTGCGTAAAACCCGCCAAGTGACACTGACCTCTCTCGGTCAGGTCGCGTTCCGGGATCAGCACTGTACGAACCGGAGCCAGGGGGGACCATTGCTGCGGACTGGCCAACTCCGACCCGCACAGCTCAATACCAATGTGAGACTAAACGCCTTGTCTCGTTGTTGCCGCAGCAGTGGTCTCCTCTTTAAGCGGGCTTTCAGGGTGAGTGCGACAGGCTCAATATGGTCTATTGTGCCTGTCGACCTCATATTTGGATCTCACTACCGCTTTCCATCAGGTGGAGTGAGGTCATCTTGTTAGCTTATTATAAAAAAAAAAATCTCAACAACAAATCCGTACAACGCACCTGCATCCTCTCAACAGTCAAAAACGCAGCAAGGTTAGCAGTGAAGGTAGCTAGCATCAGCACCACGAAGAGCCAGTAGGCGGCCACGAGCGTGCGCCCCGATAGGGCTTTTGGCGCTTCGCCACCGCCCTGAGGCGTGAAGGAGGTCAGGGCAAACCAGAAGCTCTCTTTTAGGGTGAATTCCCTGAAAAAAAAACAATATTGTAGCACGGTCTGGTGAAAATCATCGAATAATAATAAAATAACTGATTCCAAGCCAACTTTCAGGATGATTTCACCTAATGGTAAGCAGTCGTGAGGACCTGATTAGAGGTTGAGTTATCCGCTTCCCCGCCAGTCCGGTGAAGATGACGAGGCTACTCCAAGCCATTGTGATGGTATGTGAATCTTGTCAATCATAACCTTACGTGATCGATAAAGATAACTCAGCACCATTGAGTATCGTACACGTATATACGATAAAATTTGTATATAAGATTATTACTTTAAGTAAATAAATGGATTCCACCGGACCGTATTCAACTCAACACCCCACCATTATCTTTTAATATTACACCATCATCGTAGGGGTGTGAGCCATCCGCTCCCCGTAAGTCTGGTGATGATGACGAGGCTCTTCCAAGCTATCATCGCAAGGGTGAGAGCCGTCCACTCCCCCGCAAGTCCGGTGATGATGACGAGGGTACTCCAAGCCATCATCGTAAGGGTGAGAGCCATCCACTCCCCCGCAAGTCCGGTGATGATGACGAGGCTACTCCGAGCCATCATCGTAGGGGTGAGAGACATCCGCTCCCCTGCAAGTCCGGTGATGATGACGAGGCTACTCGAAGCCATCATCGTAGGAGTAAGAGCCATCCGCTCCCCGCAAGACCGGTGATGATGACAAGGCATCATCGTACATCAGTTAGGAATTTAGCTCTGCCTTTGTCAGAGTTTGACTAACGAGTAAGAGGCACTTTTCTTCATAAATCAAGGGTTCCTGGAATGTAACTTAGCCTGTGACGGCAAGACACTCCACTGATTTCTATCTAAAAGCCTACACAGCATCTTCTTCTCCAGATACCAACCTGCAAGGGTACGGGTACGCTTCAGGGTTGTTCCTGGCGGAGTACGGCGAGTACTTGTCCAGGAGCCAGATCATGAGGCCGGTGAGTACCAGGGCGGCAACGATGCTAAGCCACACCTCAGTGCGAAGGACTGTCATGAACTTGAATAGGGAGGTCTTCCGGATAGGTTTGCGGATTGCTGGACAGAGAGAACAGTCCATGAACACCGAGAAAATATTTTATTCAGTTACCAACACAAATTACATAGACACAATTACTTAAAAAAATATACAAGAAGCTCTCTTGCTCAGCATGTGTCGGGGAGTCGGGAGACAACACGACGCTGGTCTTCCGCAGATACTTTATCAGGGAAAGCACGCAGTGCACAGCAGTACAGTTAATATATTAACGCAACACATAAGAATCCTTTCTATTCCTTATTCTTTATTTTTACTTCCTTACTCCTCACTAACTATAATTATAAATCCGAAAGTAACTCTGTTACGCTTTCACGCATAGAGTACTGAACCGATTTAAATGTCAAAGTCAAAGTCAAAGTCAAAGTTTTTATTGCGAACTAAGTGTTGTTACAGGTGTTATTGTTATACAGGATCTTAAATACTTAGTTACCCTTGTCGGGTAATGCAATAATGAATAATAATAAATGCAATGTAATTTAGTACAGATATAGCCCAGAGCCTGAGAAACGACATAGGCGACTTTTTAACCGACTGCGCTTTAAAGTTAGACGTCTCTACGCGGACTAAGTCGCGGACGGAAAGCTAGTAAAAAATATGTTATCCACAAATGAATATGAGGAGTTTTAAGAACAGAATTTTAGGTATTTTGGCGTACAATGAAAAATCGTTAGGATTGATGTGACGGTAGGTTTTGTTAGGAATGGGTAGGTTCATAATAGGTATATTTTTGTAAGTTTAAAATACGTTTTTTGTGATGGAATTTAAAAGAATTTACATCGAAAGAATAGTCCATAAACTCCGAGAGATCTAAAATCTTTTTAAAATATAAACAACTTCCAAGGTGACTTTACTCCACCTGATGGTAAGCGCCCATGAGGTCCACATATTATGAGGTCGATAGGCAGTTAGGCACACAATATTTGACTGGTTCGGTGGAACAGTGGTCAGTGGACCCAGGTTCACTACCTACGGTTCCAAGAGTCGTGGGTTCGATTCCCACCCGGGACAAATGTTTGTGTGACGAACATCGGTGTTTCTTCCGTGTCTGGGTGCATATTGAATAACTTAAGTATCTATGATCTATGGCCCTCAGTCGTTTAGGTCTAAGATAAGGAGGCAGAACGTAGTTTCCGGATTCGGATCTGTTGCCAACATTGATATTAAGGGTCGTATTGTAAAATATTATTAAGTGCTAAGGCATGCACTAACGGTTCAAAAAGCCAATAAATGAAAAAGAAATTATGAAATCATGCAATATTTCGCTCTCACCGATAAGAATACCAGTTTGTTCGAAGTACGGTGCCACGAAATCGATCACTTCTTCTCTTTCTGCTGTCATAGTGAGGGCTGCTACTGCCAAATCAGTCTCCTGAAATTACATACATACATACATACATACATACATTCATAAAATCACGCCTTTTTCCCAGAGGGGTAGGCAGAGATCACTTCCTGCCATGTGCTACGGTCCTGGAACACCACTTTCGCTTCTTTCACATCCATCAATCTCTTCATGCATGCTTATTAAATAGTAATAAGGCGTCCGACCGATTTTGGCCATGGCGGCCGATCTCAATTGAAATCAGCCAAGTGCGCAGGACACATTATAGCACATGGTATTAGCAAACTATTTCTCTTAGTTTAACTAATTTAAGATTGTTCTCATATTTATAAGTTTGATTTGTTCTACTTAGAGGAAGATCCCAGAGCCGCCAGACATCACTTATTTTCTAATGGACAAAATATATACGATTGAGTAGTGGTGGGGTGTACTATCATCATATGACTAGTTGCTACCATGACCAGACGGCCATTTTTCAGATATCAACCAATCAAGGTACATAGAAACACTGCTCACCTCACTTAAATTCTGATGGCTGATTTTAACATATATTTCACACAATATCATCAAAAATCAGGTTTTATTACTCCCAGACACATGCGGTCGGCGGTTTTACCTTACAGACGCTTTAAAGCTATGAAAAAAATTTTACTTTTACTTAATTTTACTTATTTTGTGATACTTGATTTTTATATATGTTATTTAAACAACTATTTTAAAACGTTTTGCAAACGGAGAGACCGATCCAAGGGGCCAAACATTCACCAGACCCAACTTTTTAGATTTTTTTAAATTGAATTTAGTTAAGTTTTTCTAATAAAATAGTTTGTAAGGTACAATTATATAATTATTGCGGTCAGATGAGCACTTTTTAGTTGTTTGAATAACATATATGAAAATCAAGCATCAGAAAACAAGGAAAAGTAAAATTTGTTTTCATAGCTTTAAAGCGTCTATAATAAAACACTTAATACACAGCAACACGTTTATTATTGCAGCACTCAACACCTTAATCTATAAATTACATCTTATTTTTCGTTTACTCCGCTCACTACACCTCATGTACCAACGCTCGGCATAGAATGCCGTTCCGCCATCTTTTCTCTCTAGTGTTGCCCATCTATCGATTTCTAAAGTATCGGTTTACAACCCAACCAAAATAATCAGTTTTAATACCATAAATTAAAATAATATTTAAAAGAAATATGACAATAATTGGGCTTAATAGTGTAAATAAAAATTGATAGCTAAATCACATCTACTAAAACATTATATCCCTTACATTCGCCCATCCTGACACTGTGCATGTCCTCATGCACAATAGGTATTCCTATGGGTACCATAGGAAACACACAAAACAAAATTATTTCTATAAGTATTTGCAACCTGCGACGAACCCATCTATTCTCGCCGCTGATCAAAAATACAATAAGAAACATAACAAAGAATGAGTCCCATTTGCAGACCCATCCATTTTTGCAAATAGGAAACATTCCATACTCTTGAGATATAGACCATTTACCAGGTTGGCAACCAGTCCATGTAAATTACCAAACTAGAAATAGGACTAGGGTATTCCCATGGGTACCACAGGAAGCACACAACTAAATTATAGCTTGGCAACCAGTCCATGTAAATTACCAAACTAGAAATAGGACTTGGGTATTCCTATGGGTACCACAGGAAGCACACTTCACTAAATTATTTCTATAAGTATTTGCAACTTTTGCAAATAGGAAACATTCCATACTCTTGAGATATAGACCATTTACCAGGTTGGCAACCAGTCCATGTAAATTACCAAACTAGAAATAGGACTTGGGTATTCCCATGGGTACCACAGGAAGCACACAACTAAATTATAGCTTGGCAACCAGTCCATGTAAATTACCAAACTAGAAATAGGACTTGGGTATTCCTATGGGTACCACAGGAAGCACACTTCACTAAATTATTTCTATAAGTATTTGCAACTTTTGCAAATAGGAAACATTCCATAATCTTGAGATATAGACCATTTACAAATTTGGCAACCAGTCCATCCATTTTTGTTACCAGACTATAAATAATACAAAACTGTAAACCCATCCATTCTTACAGCCTTTTCAATGAAATAAATACAACATAATATAATCACCGATACATTAAAGTATTTCCATACTTCTTCATATAGTACATTAATGTTTGCTTCATAATATTTTAATTTAATACCACAATTAACTAGCTTATGTATAGAACATATCATAACCAATGTATATACCATTAATTTAACCAGACAGCCGTCGTGGGCCGGTCAGGACACGAACCCATCCATTCTCGCGCCTGACCAGTCAACCACAGTGGGGAAGTCAAGGCACGAACCCATCCATTCTCGCGCTCGACATCCCCACCAACGGGACAGCAAGATAGGATCTATCCAACCGGCCAACCATCGCGGACAGGTCAGGACACGAACCCATCCATTCTCGCGCCCGACCAGTCAACCATCGTGGTAAAGTCAAGACACGAACCCATCCATTCGTGCTTAACCCCCCCATCAACTGGATAGCCGGCTAGGCAGACTCCATCACAAAGATTCAAGCATCAGTCAAGTAATATTCTATCATGTATACATAACATTTGGCTAGCCAATCACGTCGTGATATAATAGATCTTCCCACAGAAGACAGACAGGAGACATTCCCCGGGCGGCTGTGTTCGATTCTGGCTGCGCACTGAGCAGGCGGTTGAGATCATTTTCAGCCATGATACGGATTGCGGGGCTCCCGTCTTTGACATCTCCTTTCCTGACAAATATAAAATTGAAAGATATAGAACACACTGATAAATTTATAAAACATTTAAATATTCACCTTTTCAATAAATCTTACTACCCATTAAATGATTTCTTTGCCGATAAAATTTATAAATATAATATAAAATAATAGTTAAGTATCTCTATTTTAAATTGTTGTAAAGTTATTTTATTTCCTTGTGCAATATAATAATAATTTAAGCATACATTTATTCAGCTGTCCACTCTTTGCAGTGCCCTTACCGAGTGTCATGTATAATGTACTTTCATATTTTGTTACCATCATCATTGTAAACCATGTGACTGCAAATAAATAAATAAATTCATCCAAAGCCTTGTAGGGAGTTTGCTAAGGCTCCGGTCCGTTCATTTTTGGAAAATCAACAGATATCTACCTAGGTATAAAACTTTACAAAAATAAATTATAATAACAAAAGTGCAAGAGAAACATACGAGACGTAGGGACCAGTTTATAATGTACTCCGTTGTTATGAGAACTGCATTCAGACATGAAAGGGGCACTAGCAGCATGTATGTCGACTACCACAAATCATATGACTTCGTGCCCCACAGCTGGCTTAATCAGGTGTTGCACCGTTACAAAGTCCTCCACACAAATTAAAACGTGCCTGCACGCATGTATGAAAGACTGAAAAACTAATAATATCAACCTGAAAATACCCCGATGAAGCAAGGAATATTCAAAGAAAACTTTTAGTTCCCTGTGGTGTTGTGGTTTTAATAATATCTTGCGGCGATAAACCGGCCCCATGTGGACAGAGGGTGGCTTCAGAAAGGTGAGCTCTTCCCAGAGAAAGAAGCGTTTATGGCTGCCATACAGGATGAAGTGATTGCCACTCGCAACTACAGAAAACACATCACTAAAGAACTTAATCTTCCCACCGACCTGTGTCGTCAATACAACAGTGCCATTTAGACTATACAACACATTACTGCAGTGTGGTGTAGAACCCACACTATGACGTCTATATTAAAAAAAATTTAAATAGTTCAAAAACATATTTTTGTACCATCTTTCCTACAGCCCCACTACAAAAATAGATTACATTACTTTAAAATGAATACGTTAAAAGAACCATGCTGGACAATATGTTTCTGTTCAAATTGGTGAATGGATTAGTTGACTGCCCGAATCTGCTCTTGAAAGTTAACTTAAATGTACCTATTCAATTACCTAGAAAGACTAGATACAATTTGTTTACCCCCAAGAGTTCTAAATCAAATTTAGGTTTATTTTCCCCTTTATATAGAATGTTCTCTAAATATAATTCTCTGTCTAAGTCCACTTCCATCGATATTTATTCCGATACCTTGCACAAATTTAAATCTAAATGCTTGGTCAATCCCTGAGTGGTTGAACCAACTATTCGATTATTGTTATATAATATGTTTCACTTGAAGTTTCGTAAGTATTAAAACTAAAACCATTTCTTGTATTTTAAACTAGATTAAATTCAAAATGCCTGTTGTCTGAAATGCATGTAGGTAGTTGTCACCTATAATCAAGTTTGCGTTTATCTAAATGTTCATCTTGGTCATGTTACTTATATCATATTGTTAATGTAATCTTGCTGGTGATCTTAAATAAATAAATAAATAAATTACTAGTGCTTGTAAAGTATTGGCCAACACGGACTACAAACACCGTCACGACCAGGTTGCCTCAGTTATCTACCAATACTTAGCCCATAAATACAATACATATTATAAGTATAAACCTAACCCTGTTCTGGAAAATAACAAACACAAAATATATTGGGACCGCACTATATTAACAGACCGAACCACTCACTATAACAGACCCAATATAACAATTCATGACCAACAGCAAAACGTAGTATACTTCATTGACATAGCAATTACCAATACTTATAACATCCGAATCACCATCAACGAAAAACTTACCAAATACACAGATTTAGCGATTCAAATTAAAATACAGTGGAAAATACAGACCGCCCATATCGTACCAATAGCATTATCAGCCACTGGAGTCATACCGAAAACACTTAAAAAGAGCCAATACACACTTCAGGTACATCACAACCTTCTTAATGTTGAACTAAATAATAATAATAAAAAGCTTTATTGTCAAACTATAAGTATCACAAGTACATACAAACTTATTCTAATAACTAATTAACATAAGATATAAAAAAAACATTAATATCTAAAGTTAAGTTTATCAAGAGTGTATTATTTGACAATAGGTACCAGTCTCAGCTACCTTTTTCTGCCTTGTGTTTTCCCCTTTGTCAAACATACAGAATAGTAATAAATAACAACTAGTGGTACATACGTAAGCGTATGGAAACAAAAAGGTCTGCATAGGCGCCACTACAGAGACCTTCAACAGCCCCTTGCTGACATATCAACATCCAATCGCGGCTGCGACGTCCGGATACCAAAACCTTCATAATCGCTATTCAAGATGAAAACAAAGAATTATTAAAAAAATACTGAGGAATCACCAGACAAAAGATAGAGAATAGCCCAGAACATATTCAACACTAGCTGTGCCCGCGACTTCGTTCGCGTGTCCTACAGGATTTAACATACAGAAGTTGTTTCCCAATAACGCCCGTTCCCCTGGGAATTTTGTAATATCGCGTTGCAAGTAAGCTTTACGTCCATTAAGGTACCTGCATGCCAAATCTCAATCATCTATCTTACGCGGTTTAGATTTTTTTGATACAAAAGTTTTTTTTTTCTGTTACCCCCGTTCCCGTGGGAATTTTACAATATCCTGTTCGACTAAGCTTTAAATTTATTAAAGTACCTGCATGCCAAATTTCAAGCGTCTAATACAAAAGGATTTTCCCGTTAATTCCTGTTCCCGTGGGAATTTCGGGAAATCCTTTTTTAACGAATGCCTATGTCATAACATCTACCTGCATGCCAAATTTCATCTGGATCTGTCCAATAGTTTGGGCTGTGACGACTTCGTCCGCGTAGAGACGTTTAACGGGTAAAACATTACTTCCTTATAGCGCAGTCGGTTAAAAAGTAGCCTATAACCTTTTCTAGCCTCTGGACTATATCTGTACCAAATTTCATTTAAATCGGTCCAGTACTCTATGCGTGAAAGCGTAACAGACAGACAGACAGACAGACAGACAGACAGACAGAGTTACTTTCGGATTTATAATATTAGTAAGGATATCGCCTGCAGTGTTATAGTGCAGGTACAGGCACGATAAAGTAGCCAGAATAGTCTGTAATGTTTAGCCCTCAAGTATGATTTCCTAAAAGAGATTACCATTTTATAAATATAAACCAGATGCAATACTAGGAAATGAGAAACGACAGAACAATTAGGAAAAACAGTGCACTATACCGGACCGGATCCTAATATAATCAATAAACAGTTTATTTAAAAGACTTAGCCAGATGACTACTAAGCCATAACCTCCAACCAACCCTCACCGAAAAGATGAAAAGGTATCGTAACCTATCTATAGAAATATGAATATAACAAAATAGTGCCATTCGTAGTCTCACAACTGATTATATTCTTCGATCACTACATACAAGTTTCATTACACTTGACATACCCTCACACATTATAAACTCGTCCAAAAGGCATCAATTCTAAATACATACCATTTATTTGATATCCTCTTTGGAGAGTATGAACTTAAACTAATAAAATAATAATAATCACACTTTGTACTGCTGTAGGAACCCTAACGTAAAATTTCCGTAATTCTCAACACCTGCAGCCGGAGGTTCCTACAGGACGACTTCTCATTCCCGTCAGAGTAATCACTTGGCAAGTGACCTACCGTCTAAAACACTAAAATGTAAATAATAAAAATGGAGAACCTAATATCGTAGGAAACAACAATAATAACTGATAATAATAACCAGGCCCAGTTCCACAAAACCTCACTCCATAGGCCCAAATATTTACATTCCAATCCGTCCTATATGTTTCTGCGCCGGGTATTACTGCAGAGCGCATCGTCATGTGCATACAGGAGTAGCATATCCATTTCACACTTATAGTAAACGTCCCAAGGGGCCACTACGTGTTGGGCCTGTGCTCACACGCAAGTCTTCCACAAGGGCCGGGAAATTAACCCTTACTGTGATCATCGCAACAGAGACAATAAAATGATAATAATAATTGGTTAAACAAGGCTAGCTACTCACAATAATGCTTTTGATTGACTCATTTAATTTACTTATATACCTTAGCATATCCTCCGGTGACCGACTGAAAAGCTCCCATGGATAACAGCCAACAGTTAAACCTGCCATTCCTCCCATACAAACAATATCAGGCCACTTTTGATGGAATGATTTGCAAAACATATTTTGAGGTAGAAGAAAAATAAATGGGAGGAGTACATAACCTTGTGAGTTGTCAAGTCCAGCGCTCGGTGAGCCGGGGAGTCCTCTGCTTGTTTCTCGTTTTCTGCTGCTCCGGCTTGTGACGCTCCATCTCCGTCTTCCTCTCCCGTAAGTGCTGAAGCCGCTCATGCGAGCGCGATGCACGTGAACGGGATCCCGTTCAACTGCACGCTCGCGGTCGCGATCCAGTTCTTGAATCCACCGATGGCTGTGGCTGCGACTGCGTCTTCCAAGGCTGCGGCTCCGTCTGACTTCGACGAAAACGGCTACCGCGATCCTGCACCACGCTCCGTGGCTGACCGCGACTCAGCCTGCCTCCATCGTCGTCGGTGCGACCAGCGCCTCACGTAGGAGTTTTCAATCGGCGATTCTTGTCTTGCTCCGTTGTTTCATGTAAAAACAAAATGATACGGCATTAGACTCACTTCTCAAGTGAGACTCAAAATCCTAAATTAGGTAAAAATAAAACTTGATGTATCTCGAAAACGAGGCGTCCTATCACAAAATGGATGAAATTTTCGGGTCCCTCTAAGAAACCCTCACCCACACTTGTACTCCAAAACTTTGACCTCAAAAGTGACTTCAAGGTCAGCCCGAAGTTAAGATTTCAATAATAGTGTATAAATACAAAATAAAAATATTAGATCAACCGTCACTTCATTCAAATTATTGCATCCCGTTATTACGTTATTGCACGCCAGCATATTATTATTATTATCTCATTTTCTAAAAGAAAAATTATTAATACTAACTTAATCTTTCATATATTTTAGATTAATATTGTATCAACTATATCGTTGGGAATGGTAATTTCAAATACTTTTAGGCATTTTTATGCGACACTAAAATTGTCTGATATTGTATTTTACACTTTAATATCAATCACCCGGCCCACAGCATACCAAGGCCTGCGTTATAAATGCCAGGTAACGGATAAACTTACTTATATACCTATCCTTGCAACTACGTATACACCCAAGCCAAGACAAAAATAAATGTTTGTCTTGTGCGGGATTCGAACCCGCGACACTTTTAGTTCAAAGGCAACGTTCGTAACCCGTGGACCAAATCGGTCGTCACTGATAACGGTTACCCACCGTTAAGTATTTTATATTTAAACTTTATTTTCCGTTATAAGACAAATACGGGTACTTACCACTTCTGAAGTATAATAAAACACTTAATACACAGCAACACGTTTATTATTGCAGCACTCAACACCTTAATCTATAAATTACATCTTATTTTTCGTTTACTCCGCTCACTACCTCTCATGTACCAACCCTCGGCATAGAATGCCGTTCCGCCATCTTTTTTACTAGTGTTGCCCATCTATCGATTTCTAAAGTATCGGTTTACAACCCAACCAAAATAATCAGTTTTAATACCATAAATTAAAATAATATTTAAAAGAAATATGACAATAATTGGGCTTAATAGTGTAAATAAAAATTGATAGCTAAATCACATCTACTAAAACATTATATCCCTTACACGTCTGTAAGGTAAAACCGCCGACCGCATGTGTCTGGGAGTAATGAATCCTGATTTTTAATGATATTGTGTGAAATATATGTTAAAATATGCATATGCTTATGCGTGGCTAAACTATGGTATAGTATTGTGGGGAAATGCTACTGAGGTTAATCAATTATTTATTTTACAGAAAAGATGTATAAGAATACTTGTTAATATTGGAAACAAAGAGAGTTGCAGACCTCATTTTAAAGAACATGGAATTCTTACATTAACCTCAATGTATATTTTGGAAGTTTGTAAATATGTTAAAAATAATATGAATCTTTATCAACCAGCAAAAACACAAAATCACTTAAGATTAAGCTCGAGACATAAGAATAAATTAGCACTTCCATGTTCAAAACTGCAACTAGTACACTCAGGTATACATTACATGTCGATAAAAATATACAATAAACTCCCTGAAAATTTAAAAAGTGTACAAAATAAATCAGAGTTCTCAAATAAAACTAAGGAATTCCTAGTTTCCCATTGCTTTTATAATATGGAAGAATACTTTGCTGCCAAGTATAAGTAATCAATGAAAAGTATTATAGTTATGTCTATATTTAATATTTTTATTATAAGTACATTGAAATTAAGTTTGTGATAATTGTAATTTCTGTGTTAATATTTAAGTCTACCTAAAATTGCTGTGCCCTTGCAGGGTTTATGTGAGAACTATGTAACCTTACTATTAAGAACCAGTGTAACCACATTTTTGCAAATAAATAAATAAATAAATAAATAAATCAGCCATCAGAATTTAAGTGAGGTGAACAGTGTTTCTATGTACCTTGATTGGTTGATATCTGAAAAATGGCCGTCTGGTCAAGGTAGCAACTAGTCATATGATGATAGTAGGTACACCCCAACACTACTCAATCGTATATATTTTGTCCATTAGAAAATAAGTGATGTCTGGCAGCTCTGGGATCTTGGACCAACTGTTTTATTTATATGCCTTTAAACTTATCTTACTATTGTTGTAATTCTTAATATTACTATTACATTTGGTTTCCCAAGATACAGGCCAGGCCTAGTTTGGGGACCTCTGTTAAGTGTTGTGTCAACCCAAATCTGTCTAGCACTACTTTACTTTATGTTAATGTACCCAACAAATTGTAATGATCTCTTTTGTGCAATAAAGATTTATTAGTTTGTTAGTTAGTACATGTGTGCGCGCACCCAGTGGTGTAACTACAGGGTGGCAAGTCGGCAAAATGCCACGGGCCCCCACCCGTTAGGGGGCCCCAGCCGAATGGGGTCCTCGATCATAGGAGAATTTCATCTGCCAACCCACATACTCATTAAGATAAAAAAAAAGAACGGGGGGTGCACGGGGCCCCAACCGATGAATTTTGGACGGACGGACTTCAGCGGGTATAGTTACTCCACTGGCGCACACATAAGTGCACTTTCCCTTTTCTTACTCTCATAGTTCGGTGAGACGGCAATCCGACATGACCAATGAGCTCGGGCGCAGGACCACCAGCTTAACGTACTTTCTGACTCCGGGCTGAGTAATTTCTTTACAGAAAAACTCACGCAAATTTTGCCCGACCCCGATCGAACCGGGGTCCTCTCGGTCCTTACGCAGCGCTTGCTACCAATAGACCAACGAGGCAGCAAAAATTATATTAATTAGAATACTAACGGCCCACACTCGCTTCACTTTAGGTATCACATTATTAACCTTTCTCTTGAATAACTCTGTTTCGTCCGCTCCTAAATCCGTTGTGTAGTTTTAAAGGTCTAAGCATACGTAGACCGAAGCGTCTTTTTGTATGCAGATCTTTTTATTTGATTTTTAGTGCTCTTTAAATATCTAATGTAAGTTTAAAATTTGAAAAAAATCGCATCATGACCCTGATCTATGCTACTCTAACTACTGAGCTACCCAGATGCTGAGTCATCAATGTGATTTCTTTTTTCAAATTTCAACCATTACATGCAGTTCTGTCTATACGCCTCCCTCAATATCAAGACTTACCCCCTTCATGAGATCGCCAACGACTCCGTCCCATGATCCGTTCGGCAACTTCTTGCCAAAACCACCAGATTTAGGAGTGACTATCTCGTAATCGAAGTCCATCGTCTGAAAATGTTATAGTCTTAATAAAGCTATGCTATGTAATTTGCTACTCCTAATATCGCGTGTAGACCCATAAAGACAAATTTTAGGGTTAATAAAGCTGTCAGACTAAATCACGATTTAAAGGCAGAACTGACGTGCATTTGGGGAGGCCTATGTCCAGCAGTGGACAGAGATGGGCTGATGATGATGATGATAATGATGATAGAGAAGATCCCAGATATCCCTAATAGGGATTGTGCCTTATCTCTACTTATTTTCATTCATCAACATTCGTAAAAAACTTAGCGTCGATGGCCGAGTGGTTTAGGTCGTTGCTTGCCATGCGAGGGGTCGCCAGTTCAAACCCCGGCCTGAACTACTGTATTTTTCAAATTTGACAATAATATGTACGATTATTCAACGCTTTAACGGTGAAGGAAACCATCGTAAGGAAACCTGCACACCTACGAAAAAATTATTTGGTTATGTAGTAAAGAAAGACTAGTGCCCTGCAAAGTGCTTCGAAATCGATCGAACTCTCTAAAGGGCTCTGCAAAAGACTCCCGAGTCCCTGAGTGCAAACCAAACGAGGCGGCATTGTACATACCGGCAACTTTCATCTTTTTATTTATAACTAAAAAATAAAACTCACTAAGACAAATCATTTCGATGGAACTTCTACCTGTCAGTTGAACTGACAAATTATATTTTTTTGGATTATAAAATAATATATTTTTAAATAAACTAAATTGGGGGATTGGTTTAGCCCCGCTACTCAGCCAGGTCTGCGGTTTTGTGTTGGGATATAATATTAAAGGTATAGGACAAGTTTTCAGCTTTCCTCATATACCTACCGAAAAATTATTGCAGGCTCTCGGACCACAATTTACGTTATGGGGCGGCGCTTGCTCTGACAGACGCGTAAACGCCAAGCGATTTTCACCTTATAGGTGGTCGACCGCCAAGTTCTCCGATAGTACATACAATCCCCTCCACTACTTGAACAGTTGACCAAGAATCCGGCAACTCCAAGACTGCACCCTGCTAATGAGGAATGGTACTACCTCAGCGATCTTAGCGATGAGGTCTATGCAGTATCCCTCGTACTCCGGCTCTCCGTCTTCCGTCAGCACTGGTTCTCCTGTCTCAGGGTCTAGCTTTGGCAGAGTCCAGGGTACTGCCTAAAAGTAACGATCACACAATATAGTATTGTCTATTATTGCGCGAGCACTACACATCTTATATATAAAAATGAATCGCTGTTCTTTAATCTGACTAAAACTCGAGAACGCCCGGACCGATTTAGGTAATTTTGGTTTTAAAATGATCGTGATAGTCCAGGGAAGGTTTCAATGAATAGAAAAAGAATCAGTATTGGCGGTATGAAATTCGCCGGGACCACTAGTTTGAAGTAATTTTACAGATTAAACTCGCGAGTATTGTTATTCTAAACATATTATTTAGAGACTCGATGTTTCAAGCTCTTTACCAGTCTTGACTACAAGCGCTGTAAAAAGCTCGAAACGTCGGATCTCTAAATAATATGTTTAGATTAACAACACACGCAAATTTAATGGGTAAAATTAGTTTTTAACCAACTTCAAAAAAGGAGAAGGTTCTCAATTCGTCTGTATGTAGGTAGGTATATTTTTTTTTATGTATGTTCACCGATATCTTCGTCAATTATAGACGGCTTACAAAAATTTTTTTTGGTTGGATAGAGTTCACTTCCGAGGTGGTCCCATTTTCACAAGTCTTGGATCTGATGATGGGATCTAGGAGAAATCGAGGGCAACCCTCAAATTTTATAGGGACATGTACCGCGTTTTGCATATTATCTGAAGTAATATTGGCATTTGCTTCTGGCTATCATAATCTTATGATGCTGAGCTGATGATGGAAGGTCAACTCCTTAATAGTTATGAGTAAAAGAATAATTATTTCAATACTGTATACATATTAAGACTACTAGTTATAATATCAGTAGCATTACAGGTGAGCTAAACTATTAGGTTGACCAGTCTAGGATCTGATGATGGGATCCAGGAGAAATCGAGGGCAACTCTCAAATTTTATAGGCACATGTACAGCGTTTTACATATTTTCTGAAGTTATATTGGCATTGCTTCTTGCAATCATAATGTTATGATGCTGAGCTGATGATGGAAGGTCAACTCCTTAATTGTTTGGAGTAAAAGGATAATTCTTTCAATACTGTATACATATTAAGACTACTAGTTATAATATCAGTAGTATTACAGGTGAGCTGAACTGATAGGGTGAAAAAAAATATGTTACACTAAAAAGTATGAAAAAAAATTGTAAACAAAAAAAAACCGCCTTCAAAAACCCGACTCGAATTTCATATGTTGTTGAAGGCGGTGCCAATTAAAATTTTGAGGAAAATAAAGCACTCTGTGCTTGTCTGTATGAAATATAAACGGCACCGCCTTCAACAACATATAAAATTCATACCCAGATGATTATTATAAATGTTCGTATTATATTATTTTGTAATTTTTAGTGAGTCGGGTTTTTGAAGGCGGTTTTTTTTTGTTTACAATTTTTTATTTCAAATGATCACACAATATGCGGAATAACGCAGAACAAAGGAGCAAGTTATAGTAATTTCACATACCTACTCTTTTTCTGGTTTTATGATGTTCAGTTTTGGAAATTCAATGCTCTGTCACTGTCAATAGTAAGTAATATGAAAGAGACAAAACATTTGTAACATTATTACACAAGCTGTTTCAATATTTTGAAAAATCAAAAACATTTTACATTAAATGCCAGTGTGTCATCAATTCTGTAGTTTACATTTTCTGCAATGAAATGTCCACGGCGGTTAGTATGTATCACTAACGGATAATGGCGCCGTTTGTGGCTAAATTCGACGGCTTCAATAGCTGTTGTTTGGTGTACACACTTCCCAGAAGGATGGGTGTTAAAATCCCCGGTCAACTGTGGAGCAATTGACTTTTTTCGAGTTTTTAAATATTAAGACAAAATATAAAAGGGGGCTGGTTTTCTTGTCCAATGCAACGCTTGAGGGCTCTCAAATGTTAACCTCTATTACATATAAACTCATATGAGACGTAACTAAAAATATATCGTCCTAGGAAGAGAATCGTGAATCCCAAAATTGCAAAAAATATTATACCACCTCTACTGCAAAAATACTGCAAATTATGCAAAATTGTGGTTACGATTTTCTTCCCCAATAGAAACACCAATTTAGTGCTTTGCTGTCCTGTACATCAATTAATATCCATACCGGAGAAGTCCCTATCCTGAAGAACTGCTTCAGCGGCTCCAGTTCCACTCCAGGCAGTAGCCTGAACTCCTCATTGGCAGACCAGCTCGCCACCGTCTCCAAACCTTCGTCTGGCTTGAACGAGGAGAGGATGAAGGTGGACCGGAGGAGGAGGGATGACCTGGATGAGGGATGATCAATTACTTAAGTTCTGGTTATATGAACTCTAGTTTCAGTGATATTAGAAAGAAATTATAAGAGATAGAAAGACGAAAAAGAAAATAAGTAAATAATGAAGAAAGGATAGAATTAAAGAAAAATAAAGCAGGAAAGACACACAAAAAGAAAGATAGAAAAAAGTATTTGTGTATTTCACCGTTGATTCTGATGTCCGTAACACAAGTGTTTAAGTTCGTCTACATCTCATAAGTAAGATAAAAATAAGAAGGTTTCTAAATATTTGTCTTTATGGGTCTACACGCGTTAATAGGAGTAGCAAATTACAAGAAGGTTTCTGCGGAAGACCAGTAGGTATCGCGGTATCTCTCTCGACTCCTCGACCCATGCTGAGCAGAATCCCAGCATGGGTCGAGGAGTCGGGTAAGTAACGAGAAAAAGCAAACCCGTATGTATTCGTTACTAAAAATTAACTCGTTACTATCGTATCGTTACTTTACTCGTTACTTTTGTTACCTCAGAATAACCCAACGAACCGAATCGATTCGTATTTTGTATCGTTTGATACGCGTGTAGACTGCAAATGTACTATTGAGTTAATAGTATTGACAGAATCTCTAATGAAAAAGCAACACTGTCAAACTTATTTATTGACAAAAACATTTCGACGGCATATTTTTTTTTATTTTTAACTGAAATAAGACATCTTGAATAAAAACATGCGTAAAACCACAGATTAAGTACAACAAACGTACGATCAGCAAACGTTTCAATACAAGCAATTCAATAAATGCGAGGAACAAAATCGTGCTATTAACGAAATACATTCGAAAGTAACGTTTCGTTACTCGGTACCAGAGGGCGCACCCGTTACTGAGTACCGAATACATACGGTTTGCTACACAGGTACAGGCCTATACCAAAGCCGCTCTAAGTTGACTGATTTGACACATGTCAGACTGACTGCACTAGTGAGGGACAAGGGTAAAATTGCCGAAGTATATAAGTATACCAAAGCCGCTCTAAGTTGGCCGATTTGCTACATGTCAGACTGACTGCACTAGTGAGGGACAACGGTAAAATTGCCGAAGTATATAAGTAACAGTTATTTCCACTTTATAACCAAGCAAGGTCTAATTATAACAAATTTTTATTAAAAACATTAATTCACATCCAAAAGATTGAATTTAAGTTCCTTATTTATAAATATATTTATTTTTAAAATACAATACTTATTAAATCCTTCATCCTATTTAAAAAAAATACCTGGTGAGTATTACCCACTACGTCACTATGAAAACGTGTCAAACGGCGTAACCTTGTAAAAGCGTAATACAGAGTGGAAATTTTACGTTTTCTTTTTATAATTCAATTATTTTAGGTGATAAAAGACAAATCTATACTAATATTATAAAGAGGAAAGATTTGTATATTTGTATTTTTGTATGTTTGTAATGAATAAACTCAAAAACTACTGGACCGATTGCAATATTTTTTTCACCATTAGAAAGCTGCATTATTCAGAAGTTACATAGGCTATATAATATCACGCTAGGTCCTATAGTTGTGGAGCAGTAACCGAAAATGTTTCAAAAACGGGGGAAAGTATCGTTTCTGAGGCCTTCCGTGGCGTGCGCTGAGCATATAGTTAAAGTTATACAAAAATGCTCTATGGATGAATTGTTCATCTTAACATTATCTTTAAAAATGTCCGCGAGAGCATATGTCTACCTTTTATAGTTTACCCATAACAATCGTTTTAATGATTTAGATGTTTGCTCCAAAGTAATCTTCTATATTAATAATTTCGTCAAGGGGTACGGTAGACTCGATTAAAACCTTACATGAATAATAAAACATCAAAAAATAATGATTTCGAGTCGACAACATATATCCGCAAAATTCGGATTGTCGAGTATTTTGCTAAATTCAAAATGTGTTGACAGACGAATCACAGTCACCATCTTGCCGGAATTGAGTGAATATTATCAAAACTATTTTTCTTCAGTCATTGACGTTTCGCGGAAACATTGTTTTTGACACATTTTTTATGATATACTCTTTCAGGGCGATAACAGATACTGATGAAGAATAGATAATATAATTTTATAAGGACCTTTGCCAAATTCTAGGATTAGTACTCATTGCAATTTGTTTTGTTGATTGATGTTCCTTAATTTTAAATGTTAAAAATTTATTGTATAAAAACTTTTGCAATTTTTATTCACTAGATTTATTAAACTCAATGAAAGAATCTATGTCCTGTTTAATTCTTTAGTATTCCTTGAAGAACCGATGACTACGGAAATATTTACCTATATTTTGCTCCTCGATGTTAATTATGAATCACATCTTACCCGAGCCAAGCCGGGTTCTTATCTAAATATATAAAAGGAGAAACTGACTGACTGACATATCGACGCACAGCCTAAACGGCTAAACGTAGGCACTTGAAATTTGGACTGGACGT
The DNA here is from genome assembly GCA_039566165.1 of Maruca vitrata. NCBI lineage: Eukaryota > Metazoa > Arthropoda > Insecta > Lepidoptera > Crambidae > Maruca > Maruca vitrata. Next base: position 2,388,165 of record CM076942.1, on the reverse strand, counting down.
AGCTTAGGTACCGTAGAGGTGCACTAAGAAAGGAATTCTCGAAATTCTCACGGGAACGGGAATAATCGGGAAAATCCTTTTGTATGAAAAATCTAAACCGCTGAAGTTAGATGCTGTAAATTTGGCATGCAGGTACCATAGTAAACTTAAAGCTTAGTTGGAACAGGATATTGAAAAATTCTTACGGGAACGAGAGTTAGCAGGATAAACTTTTATATGTTAAATCCTGTAGTCCACGCGAACGAAGTCGCGGGCATAGCTAGTAATTATATAATTATGTGCATTTGAAATTTTGAAATAACGTATTATTTTTAAAAGTTGTTCTTTATGATTCGCGTAAATATGTTCCTCTTAACAAGGATAAATGCAAAATATAAAATAAAAAGTGTCAAATCAGTCTTCTAAGAACGGCTCCGGTATAATTATCTAGTTATTACAAAAATACAAATATACAAATCTTTCCTCTTTATAATATTAGTATAGATTTGTCTTTTATTACCTAAAATAATTGAATTATAAAAAGAAAATGTAAAATTTCCACTCTGTATTACGCTTTTACAAGGTTACGCCGTTTGACACGTTTTCATAGTGACGTAGTGGGTAATACTCACCAGGTATTTTTAAAAATAGGATGAAGGATTTAATAAGTATTGTATTTTAAAAATAAATATATTTATAAATAAGGAACTTAAATTCAATCTTTTGGATGTGAATTAATGTTTTTAATAAAAATTTGTTATAATTAGACCTTGCTTGGTTATAAAGTGGAAATAACTGTTACTTATATACTTCGGCAATTTTACCGTTGTCCCTCACTAGTGCCTTTGAGTATAAAGCCACTGGAGATGCCATAACGTCAACGCTTCTAACAAATTTTTTCGCCACTTTTAGCGGGGGCGAGGTAAACACGTACAGCACACCACCAAAAAATTAATAACTCAACAGACACAAATTTTGCTGTAACGATAAACGCACACTACAAAAATGTTCAACACTTCAAACAATACACGCACACAAACAAAGTTTTCACGTAACTACGCAACACACATACGAAAAAAATAGTGATGACACAAAGAATAAAATAAAATCAGTTTGGTGAATGAACTGAACTATCTTGTACTGATTATTGTAATTCAATAACATTTTGTGGGATCTTATTAAACAATTTTGTGCTTAAACCCAAGAACGACTTTAAAGTCTTTTGAAGCCTGAGCCTTGAAACGGCAAACTTATGTTTATTACTGGTGTTAAAATGGTGAGGATCCGATATTAAATGATTGTATGTTCTTGTAAACATATAAGATACAGTCCAAAATGTACTGAGAGGATACGGTTAAAATATCTATGTCTTTAAAAATATCTCTAAGGGAGTCACAGAATTTCTTTTCATTTTCAGACTAAATTTCAATATCGTATGACCAGAGGAAAGAAAAGTAATTTTTCTAATTCATCTTACAAGATTTAAATATAACATATGTTTAGACCTTTTATTTAATTCAAAATTAAAGTAAAATACGGATTATACAACTAACTGCAGGGAGTGAATGATTCATTCAAATGTCGAGTCGCTTTTTTGACTTTGTGACATCACTAGCCCCCGTACCACTGTATTCTTGTTTATTTTTTTCTGTCGTTTACGTATCGCAACGACTTTTTATTTAAATGGCAATTCTTCTTAAATACACGTTTAAAAGTTAATAAAAACACTTAGATATGATACTAAACGCGCTCTTGTTGCGAATTTGAGCTCTCGATCGCCTTTTACATGAGAATACTGCACAACTAACCATTTTTCAAGAGTAACGTCACGCGACAGGGATCAATGCAAAATGGCGGTGGTGCAGCGACAAGTAGTTTTATTAAACGTGTTTGAACAGTTGACCAATGTACTTTGCCGGAGGGGGTCGCCCGTGTAAGGCATCTCCAGTGGCTTTATACTCAAAGACTAGTGCAGTCAGTCTGACATGTAGCAAATCGGCCAACTTAGAGCGGCTCTGGTATAACAGTTATTTCCACTTTATAACCAAGCAAGGTCTAATTATAACATTTTTTTATTAAAAACATTTATTCACATCCAGAAAATTGAATTGAAGTTTCTCATTTAAAAATATATTTATTTTTATATACAATACTCTATATACTAAATCCTTCATCCTATTTTTAAAAAATACCTGGTGAGTATTACACTACGTCACTATGAAAACGTGTCAAACGGCGTAGCCTTGTAAAAACGTAAAACAAAGTGGAAATTTTACGTTTTCTTTTTATAATTAAATTATTTTAAGTTATAAAAGACAAATATTAGATAACTAGGTGCATTTGACATTTTGAAATAACGTTTTATTTTTAAAAGTTGTGTTTTATGATTCGCTAAATATGTTCCTCTTAACAACGATAAATGCAAAATGTAAAATAATAAAAAAATCTTTAAAAACAAGCTTTTATTTAAATGCGCTAAAAAGAAAAAAAATGCGCTAAAAAGAAAAAAATAAACTTTTACACTATAACTTTACTGTCAACTTATAACATTTCAAATTCAACATATTTGACACAATTTATATGTTTTAAAAGCTTGTCGCGAGATTTAAGTACCTACTCGTAATTTTAAAAGCAAGTTTTAAAATACCTGCCTATTAAAAATTTTAAACTAAGAAAGTAAATACGAGTACTTAATTCTCGCGACAAGCTTTTAAAACATATAAATTGTGTCAAATATGTTGAATTTGAAATGTTATAAGTTGACAGTAAAGTTATAGTGTAAAAGTTTATTTTTTTCTTTTTAGCGCATTTTTTTTCTTTTTAGCGCATTTAAATAAAAGCTTGTTTTTAAAGATTTTTTACTTTAATTTATTTTATACTTTTTAGTTTTCACCTTGTAAGTTCCTAAGTCTGTTCATCTCATTCAACGCATCATTATTGCAAGGTCGTTTGCCAGTTAATTTTGAACAATCCAACTCTTCAATTAGGAGCCCTTCTAACGATTTCAGCTCCAAAGTACTCATCTAGGCGAATCAAACGAGCCCAAACTCGATGGGGTTGTGTCGTTTAAGTACTGAGTTCCTTTGGCTGTTTTAACTGCCTCGTTGGTCCATTGGTAGCAAGTGCTGCGTTAGGACCGAGAGGTCCCCGGTTCGAATCCGGGGTCGGGCAAAATTTGTGTGAGTTTTTCTGTAATGAAATTACTCAGCCCGGAGTTAGGAAGTTGGCGGTTGAACGCCCGTGCCTCGGAAAGCACGTTAAGCCGGTGGTCCTGCGCCCGATCTCTCATCGGTCATGTCGGATTGCCGTCTCACCGAATTATGAGAGTAAGGGAATAGAGAGTGCACTTGTGTTTGCGCGCACACTTGTGCACTATAATATGTCCTGCGCACTTGGCTGATCTCAATTGAGATCGGCCGCCATGGCTGAAATCGGTCGGACGCCTTTATTTATTTTTCCTTTGGCTGTCTTCCGGCTCCATCATCAGACCCTGGTTACCATCTAGCATCTAAGTACTCATCTAGGCGAATCAAACGAGCCCAAACTCGATGGGGTTGTGTCGTTTAAGTACTGAGTTCCTTTGGCTGTCTTCCGGCTCCATCATCAGACCCTGGTTACCATCTAGCATCTAAGTACTCATCTAGGCGAATCAAACGAGCCCAAACTCGATTTGGTTGTGTCGTTTAAGTACTGAGTTCCTTTGGCTGTCTTCCGGCTCCATCATCAGACCTTGGTTACTATCTAGCACCAAAGTACTCATCTAGTCGAATGAAATGAGCCCAAACTCGATGTGGTTATGTTATTTAATTACTGAGTTGCTATGGCTATCTTCCGACTTCATCATCAGATCAGCTCCATGTCATAATAATATTGCATTGTCCTCGGATATACACGTGCATGCAAAATTTCAGCTCAATCGGTTGAGGGCAAGTGCCTTAAAATTGAGTTATAAAATTCCACCCGAACACTCAAACATACATACATACATACATTGCAAGTTAAATAAAAGCTTGTAAAAAGTGTCAAATCGGTCAACTTAAAACGGCTTTGGTATAATGTAATCCGCTCAGCAGATTACTTTTCAATAATTACTTATTTACTTTGTTTTTATTTTTGGTACCTAAATGTATTTGTGATTTTTAAGTTATGTAACTAAATAAAATAACTGAATATATTTATTTATTTCTTAAGACTTACATAGACGAGTCCCAATAAAAGAGAGTGTCGTTGCTGATCTGCTCATCCTCAACGAACTGCCTGATCAGTCTCTCTTTAGTCACATTCATGTCAGACGTCTGCATGTCATCACAGTCCAATTTGACAGTTACTGTTGACAGGTCATTTTCGAGCTTCGAGTATGTATCGGCTAGATATATCATTAGGTTGTTCAGGATGAGTTGGGTTCTCTGAAAAAGATAGTAAGTATTAAGATAGAATAAAAAAAGGAAATATACAAAAAGAGGGAAAGAGAGAGAGAGGCAAAATATTTAAATGGAGCATTTCTTAGAACTAAACAATATAATATATTCTATTCTATTTAACTGCCTCGTTGGTCTATTGGTAGCAAGCGCTGCGTAAGGATCGAGAGGTCCCCGGTTCGAGCCCGGAGTCAGGAAGTTGACGGTTGCACGCCCGTGCCTCGGAAATCACGTTAAGCCGGCGATCCTGCGCCCGATCTCTCATAGGTCTATGATACTATGCTCTATAACTGCCTCGTTGGTCTATTGGTAGCAAGTGCTGCGTTAGGACCGAGAGGTCCCCGGTTCGAATCCGGGGTCGGGCAAAATTTGTGTAAGTTTTTCTGTAATGAAATTACTCAGCCCGGAGTTAGGAAGTTGGCGGTTGAACGCCCGTGCCTCGGAAAGCACGTTAAGCCGGTGGTCCTGCGCCCGATCTCTCATCGGTCATGTCGGATTGCCGTCTCACCCAATTATGAGAGTAAGGGAATAGAGAGTGCACTTGTGTTTGCGCGCACACCTGTGCACTATAATATGTCCTGCGCACTTGGCTGATCTCAATTGAGATCGGCCGCCATGGCTGAAATCGGTCGGACGCCTTTATTTATTTTTATGATACTATGATAGTAAGGGAACAGAGAGTGAAAATTAAATTCACACAAATTTTGCCCGACCCTGTACTCCAACCGGAGACTTCTCGTTCCCACGTTCTACGTTCGTTCCACTTGCTACCAATAGACCAACGAGGCAGTGATAACGAGGTTCTTACAAGTATTAGAAAACTGTAACTGTTCGGGATATTTACCATGTTGTTTTGTTTTAATGAGCTCCCGATATTTCGGCACTGTTGCAAGCGCCATGATCACGGGTGAACTAGTCAAGGTCAGTTCACACGTACAGTTTTCTAATGTGTGTAACCATCACAGTTTAAAATTTCTTATTAGTATATTTACCTTGACATCAGTAGGACACACACACTCCTCCCTCACTCCTATTAACTTGCAACACTCCTCTTTGTCCACGCTCAGGATCATGGTGGGTTGGACCAGGTGACTGGTGTCGAAGCTGTCCAAGGAGTAGTCTGTGAGGAGCAGGGTCCAGCGGAAGGCTCGACGGACCAGCTTCTCTTTTACTGCCTGTGAGAACAATGCTAGGATTTCTTCTTCTTGCCGATACATTGAGACCAACGGAACCAGAGTAGTTAAAGTGGCATGAGCCGTAATAGCGTGGCTCGAGTGAAATGGGCCCTTATATTCTATTAAAATTGAATCAAAATCATAACGTCACATCTTTTTTTAACTTCACATGTGTTTTTTTACTAAAATTACCTGCAAAGTATTGGTCACTGCTACTTGTCACTAGTATCAGTACTTGTTACTCGTTACTACATAGTATGAGCACCTGTTTCTTGTCACTGATATAAGTATCTGGTACTTGTCACTAGTATCGGTACCAGATACTTGTCAAGTGTCTCTCAACGCTTAAATCTTTCTGAATGTGACTGTGTACAGATTAGCCCCATTCATCATCATCATCAACCCATATACGTCCCCACTGCTGGGGCACGGACCTACACTCAACTAGGGCGACCAGACCTTAGTCAACCACGCTGGCCAAGTGCGGGTTGGTCGACAAAACAACCTCACAATTTCTTCCCAGGTGTGTAGGTTTTTTCACGAAGTTTTCCTTCACTGTTAGAGCGTCAAATAATCGTTAATTTTTTTTTAATAACCCGTGTCATCCCACGCCTGGGCAAAGGTGTCCTCCAAACTTGTCCACAGGTCTCAGATGACAGATAGGCCAAAATCGTTCCACAATGGGTACCGGAAGACGGTTTTCGCCGAAGAGGTAAAAAAGATGGTGCGACGATTTGGTTCAGCTATCAAGGAGTTGGCAAGCCCAAGCGTTTAACCGTTCATATAAATTTCAAATATAGAGTAGGCCTTCGTAACCTTATTCGCTTTAACGGTGAAGGAAAACATCGTGAGGAAACCTGCACCTACGAAGGAATTGTGAGGTTGTGTAGTCGACCAACCCGCACTTGGTTGACTGCGGCCAGATCGTCCTGGTTTAGGGTAGGCTCGTGCCCCAGTAGTGGGGACGTATATGGGCTGATGATGATGATGAAGGCCTACTCACCCTCTTATAAGTGTCAGTGACAAACCCCCCCTCCCCCACGACTATATAGAAGCTAGGCTCCGGCCGCATCCCGCGGAGCGCGCGCGCGGAGTCCCGGGTGAGTCCCGCGTGGGTCCACAGACGGATACGAGAGCGGCCCAGCAGCGCGTACAATGACCGGTCCACGTCTGAGGAGCAAGTATTGGTCACTGATACTTGTCACTAGTATTGATCACTGCTACTTGTCACTAGTATGAGTACCTGTTACTTGTCACTATTATCCGTCACTGCTATTTTCCATTAGTATCTTCTTCACTGCTTCTTTTCACTAGTATCAGTCACTGCTATTTGTTACTGATATTCAGTCACTCCTACTTGTCACTAGTATTTAGTTACTGCTACTTGTCATTTTTCAAGTAACTATTATCAGTCACTGTTACTTGTCACTAGTATCCGTCGCTGCTATTTGTCACTAGAATTTGTCACTGATATACACCGTGAAATTTTAGTGGTTGTTTTCCGCAGTAAAATGATTCTATCTTAGTAGTACATAAGGTGTGTGCAGTTCTTTTTGGTAAAATCAATAAATGCCAGTTTTACGAAAGGTTTAACCGTAACTCGAAAACACGTTCGAACCGCTTTATGACTTAGGGTGTAGAGCTTCTTTAGCCTTTAAGCATCGATTATATGCGGCAAGCAGTACCTGAATACGTCACATCTTCAAAAACAACGATAGCTTATCTCGTTTTCGAGTTGGAAAATTATTATTCTGAAAAATCGAAAAAAATTTTTTTTCGATTTTTCAGAATCAGTATCCCTCACCTTGCTCGCTCTGCGCGATGATAGCGGCGTCTGTCGCGTTCCTTGCGGCACAGTACTGGTCAGCGGCCGCAAACAGCCGCTGGGCCGCAAGTGACTCTCGCAGCAGCGGCAGGCCGCGGGGCGCCGCGCACATGACAGGTCCACGATGAGAGACGGAGCCTTTGAGGCTGATTACAGTATCTGGCATTGGTGCTAGTCACTAATACCGGCATTGCTACTAGTCACAGGTATTCAGTCGCTGCTACTTGTCACAAGTATCCGTCACTGCTATAATCACTGGTATTCAGTCGCTGCTACATGTCACTATTCAAGTTATTAGTATCAGTCACTGTGGGAGGGTCGGACGCTTTGAGACTAATTACTGTGTCAATGATATGTACTAGTCACAAGTACAGGCATTGCTTTGTCACTTACCTCATTGACTAGTCACTTACCATTGTTCATCTAACTAGTATCAGTCGCTCAAATTGTGTCACTGCCATTAGTCACTGGTATTCATTGGCTGCTACTTGTCAATAGTACCAGTCACTGCTATTTGTTACTATTTAAGTTACTAGTATCTGTCACTGCTATTTGTCATTAGTATCCGTCGCTGTTAATTGTCACTAGAATTTATCACTGCTAGTTGTCACTGATATAGGTATCTGGTTCTTGTCACAAGTATCCGTCACTGCTATAATCACTGGTATTCAGTCGCTGCTACATGTCACTATTCAAGTTACTAGTATCAGTCACTGCTATTTGTCACTGGTATTCAGTCGCTGCTACTTGTCACCGTTACTTGTCACTAGTATACGTCGCTGCTACTTGTCACTGTAACTTGTCACTGCTACTAACCACTGTTACTTGTCACTAGTATCCATCACTGCTACTTGTCACTAGTATCCCTCACCTTGCTCGCTCTGCGCGATGATAGCGGCGTCTGTCGCGTTCCTTGCGGCACAGTACTGGTCAGCGGCCGCAAGTAGCCGCTGGGCCGCAAGTGACCCTCGTAGCAGCGGCAGGCCGCGGCGGGCCGCTTGCTCGGCGGGCTCCCATGGGGCCCATGACAGGTCCACGATGAGGGACGCGCCTTTTGATAGGGCGGCGCAGACTGGGACAAACGTAGTTAAGTTTTAGCCCTCATAGTGCATTACTGACAAGGGTAACTAAGTAGTAAGATCCTGTTTTAACATAAACACCTGTTCACTACAACACTACTGCAATAAAAAGTTTGATTTGACTTTGACTTGACTTTGACTCCAATTTGATTTGATATAACTTTGACTTTGACTTGACTGTTAGTAATTATATTTCTTATGGTGCTAGGCACCATAAGAAATATATACACAGGGTGTATTACGAACTCTTATTTCCACTCAATATTAGTTTATTGGTCTACACGCGATATTAGGAGTAGCAAATACATAGCTTCTAACTGTGTAGACCCATAAAGACATTTTAGTGTAATTGAACGCGAAAGTCTAAAATCTTACTCTTTTTTCCAGTCAGTTTGAGAATTGTCTAACTCCGTGTTTCTGGTACACATAGTTGTGCGCTATGGTTGTGGAATCATATAGACCGATATAACCCCTATATATAGAGGTTACTAAGATACAGCCTGGTGACAGAAGGTCGGACTGCAAGGTCCTAGTAATGAAGTCTCATGTTTACCCTTTGGGTACCGAACCTTAATAATAATATACTGTTGGCAGCCGTTTTGTAACGGTTGTTAGAAATGGCTGTTGCCATAAATGAGAACAACGTTGATACTGTGTTCGACTTGACATTCTTTTTAATAACCTTTTACACTTTTTCTTGAACTAAATTCTAATCAATTACTTTAGAGTAAGGCGTACACATTATGCATTTAAGATCGCACGCAACCGTTTCATCCGACGACCGCGTACAGAAAGAGAGGCTCCGTCAGCCAACTTCTCGCCCTTACATTGCTCGGTGTTGCCAGTTTTTTTTTTATAATAGGCTAACATGATGACCTCACTCCACCTGATGGTAAGCGGTAGTGAGATCCAAATATGAGGTCGACAGACACAATAGACCATATTAAGCCTGTCGCACTCACCCTGAAGGCCTGCTTAAATGCCGTTTCACGCCCCGCCTGAAGAGCCCGGGATCATAGGAGAGAGGGAAAACATGAGCTGGAAGGGCATTCCATGCCTAATCCGTATCCTATCCGTATTTAAATCCGTTCGGAAATCATACTTAATTAAAGGGCTACTATAAAGTAGAAGACTATTTTAATGATAAAAAAATGCTTGGACAAATTGCGTTAACTAAAATTTGACATTTGTAATAATAATTTTCTATTATATGAATTATTTTAATCATTGAAATTTTTCATTGAACTTTTGTTCTTATTAATGTATTTTCATTTATTGTTGTCATACAGTACAATATAGTATTAAGATTCTACTCTATGTAATCTATGTCATGCAGGTTGGAATTGTTGTAGTTATTCATTGTTTTGTTTCTTTTCTGGTGGTACTCTTGGGCGCTGGACTGTTGGAGCTTACCTTTTTTTTTATTAACAGTTAATGTAGTATAATATGTTTAATTCTCTCTTTGATACTGTGACATACTCAAACTGTACGACATGGCAATTATATATGTGATGTGAAAATCCGTTAAAAAGAGTAACTATCGAGTTTCTTGCCGGTGTCTTCTCGGTAGAACCAGCTTTCCGAACCGGTGGTAGAATCACTTTCTTTTAATTATTTATTTAATGTAATGACGATTTATAAGTGCATGTGAATGCCTATATAAATAAAGAAATTTTGACTTTGACTTTGACTTTGACTTTAAAATGTTTTTTTTTGTTTTTATAAAAGAAAGCAGAATAGTCGAACCTTAAACTACTAACTTATCTACACTTTACTAAAGCTTCTGTCCGCCGTGCCGTCAACACTGAAGCCTTAAGATAAGTGACAAAAGTCACAGATACTACAAACTGTGACAAAACTCACATCTCTGGTAGCTTTCCTCATCGTCTTCCCTGTCTACCAGCACCACTGCGTCGTCGATCCTCACTCCTGGCCTGCCCTCCTCTGCCGCCTTTAGCGCCCTCCCGATCAGCTGACCTAACTCCGGCTCGTGGGACTCAATAAGGAACACTGGAGACGGTAGAAAAAAAGTAAACTGTCAGTTTCGTTACGGTTATGGCGGCCGATGTCTATCGGAAATAGTAACCACTTCACTCACAGTCTGACTCCAAACTAAGAGTTTGTACCTACTATTGGCGTCAAGAGACTTTTAAACGTACACATATATACATACATCATCATCATCATCAGCCCATATACGTCTCCACTGCTGGGGCACGGGCCTTCCCTAAACTAGGGAGATAAGGCCTTAGTGAACCACCCTGGCCAAGTGCGGGTTGGTTGACTACACAACCTAAGAATTTCTTTGTAGGTGTGCAAGTTTTCTTAAGATGTTTTAAGACGCACCGTTAAAGCATCAAATAAGAAAAAAACAGGGGTACGTTTCGTGGTTTGAGCTGACCTTTCGTATGGCAAGCAACGACCTAAACCACTCGGCCATCGACGCTTTTTTCACATACTGTATGTATCGCACCTTTTTCCCAGAGTGGTAGGCAGAGATCACTTCCTGCCATGTGCTTCGGTCCTGGCACACCACTTTCGCTTCATCCACATCCATCAATCTCTTCATGCATGCTCGTCGATTACGGGAACTTCTAACTTGACCTGTCTTCAAGCTTGACCTATTTGTTCATAAAAGGTCTTCTTGGCCTACGCCCGTCGACATTCCCACTCATACTTTCCTTATTTATTTTATTTGTGTACCTTTTCTTCTTCTTCTCCAACTTTTACGTACACATAGATTTTATACACTAATAGTGTAATGATTTTATACACTAATAGTAACAGTGCAGATTCCACAAAATATATTTTCAAAATTTGTGAGGCATGGAAACTACGCAAGACACAAATCTTATGTGCTAGAGTGCAATTTTTGTTCTCTCACAGTTAAATATCTATCTAAAACAACTTAATAACTTACCGAACCGCAAGGACAGCTCCGAAACGACACAACCGAGGTTAATGAAGAATATTAACAAGAACAATGGCAACTCCATTGTATTTAGTTATCACAATATTTACAGTTGCAATTTTTTACTTTGCTTATCAAAATCGCGGAAATATACTCCTGTAACATGTACGGTATGAACAACGTCAAAAATACGTAAAACAATATTCTTAACTTCTCCAACATTCCCTAGCCATGAATTAATTTGAAAAAAATATACTTATTTTGTCATTAAAACTTAACAATGACCAAAAAGTTTCAAATTTAATATTGACAACCTCTTTGTTCCAAGTAATGGCTTAAAAAAAATTTAAATGCGCGGGAATCGCGTCTGACATCTATCCATAAAATGGCGGTCTCAAAACGCAATTCCGTGTTTTAGTGGAAAACTGTCTTGGCATAATAAGGGGGTAGGTTTCCTTGGCTGAATAATTTATTGTGTGTGGACAAATAATGCTTAACAAAAGGCGGGCTCATATTGTTAGCATTGATTTAATAATTCAGTACAGTCGCGTAGTCAAGGCACTGCCTACATTAAACTACCTTTTTATAGAGCATCTAAGGAGTCCCGCCGATTTCGGCCATGGCGGCCGATCTCAATAAAGATCAGACAAGTTTGCAGGACATATTATAGTGCGCAAGTATGCGCGCAAACACAAGTGCCTTCTCTATTCCCCTTTTTTTTCTAACTGACTAACGATGATGGCTTGGAGTAGCCTTGTCATCATCACGGAACTTGCGGGGGAGCGGATGGCTCTCACCCCTAAATTCTCTATTCCCTTACTCTCATAACTATGAGAGTAAGGGAATAGACATAGAATAGATCTAACCTAACTAGGTTAGACGGCAATCCGAAATGACCAATGAGAGATCAGGTGCTGGACCACCGGCTTAACGTGCTTTCCGAGGCACGGGCGTGCATCCGCCAACTTCCTAACTGTGGGCCGAGTAATTTCTTAACAGAAAAACTCACACGAATTTTGCTCGACCGACTCGAACTGGGGACCTCTCGGTTCTTACACAGCGGTTGCTACCAATATACCAACGAGGCAGTTAAACACTTTAAACTATGGTTTTATAGAGCATCATAATATTGCAAAATCATTTTGGATAAGGGTGACTGCAAGTCCGATGATAATGACAAGGATACTGCAAGCCATAATCGTAGTCAGTTAGTAAAAAAAAAACTAAAAAGCGTCGATGACCGAGTGGTTAAGGTCGTTGCTTGCCATGCGAGAGGTGACCAGTTCAAACCCCGCCGGGTACCAATGTGTTTTTCAAATTTGAAATTCATATGTACCATCATTCGGCGCTTTAACGGTGAAGGAAAACATCGTGAGGAAACCAGCACACCTGAGAGATTGTTCAACGGTGTGTGAAGCCATGTCAGAGGCCTACGGGCGGTTTAAAACTCTGACACCAGTAGTGGTACCATGAGTTGGCTATCGAAAACTTACGTACGTTAAAAACCTATAGAGTTGTTTTTTTCATACGACCGATGTTAGTTCTTCGCGTAACCACCAGGGGCGCTGTACAATTTTTCCATTGACATATTTACGTAGGCGATATCGAGTCCGTAACTTTTAAACTCATGGTAGCGCTGCAGGTTGTTCATCAACCATACGATAAGAAGAAGTAAAAAAACTGCCTTGAAGTGAGAAAACTGCCTGGCTCGATGGTGAATTTGACAGTGGCCCGGCCTCATTCGCTAAGTCTTGGGTTCGATTCCCACTCAAGACAAAAATTTGTGTGATGAATATTTTTTCCGTGTCTGGGCGTCGAAGCGTGTTAGCTTTTTGGATAACTGAATAATAGTGTTTCTTTCTTTCTAGAACATTTGATGTATATTAAATTTGTGTAGGTATTTTGTGTATCCAATCAAAAACATAAATGTGAAATGAGAGCCAAGTTCAATATTATGATAATTGCCTTGGTTGTTGACTTCAACGACAAAAGAAGTGAGATCTAAATGGGTGCCAAGTTCAATGGTCAACCCTGAAATTTATTTATAAGTAACACTATAACATACCTATCATATCTTCTTATAACATAAGATAATGTATGGTGGTAGCTTATGAAGGTCTGTCTTGGCTAGTTTTCATATATGAATTATAGCCGTCGCAAGTTCTAAGCCTACAAGTATTTGTCGGTTTTTATTTTCTAATTCCGAAAATTTGGATTGTTGGTAGAAACTAGCGAGCGAACATAATAATACGTTGGTAGGTTTATAGAAACTAGCCAAGACAGACCTTCATAGGCTACCACCATACATTATCTTATGTTATAAGAAGATATGATAGGTATGTTATAGTGTTACTTATAAATAAATTTCAGGGTTGACCATTGAACTTGGCACCCATTTAGATCTCACTTCTTTTGTCGTTGAAGTCAACAACCAAGGCAATTATCATAATATTGAACTTGGCTCTCATTTCACATTTATGTTTTTGATTGGATATCATTACTTTTTGTAGAAAAGTATATATCATCGTAACGCCGTGGGTCCTTTGAAAAGGACAAATTCAAAACTAAAACTAGACTTTATAAATATAAAACAATTGAATCAGTTACTGTATTTTCCTACGTTTACGGGGTATAATTTTCTTCTGAGTGTTATTTTCTATATTTTCTTGTAACTTTGAAATATTATGAGTAGGTAATAATTTTATACTATCGATGGGCGCTAAATATTAAAATAATAATTAATCCCAGTTAATAAAGTAGGTAGGTACCTACCCTAAGTAATAAATATGAAAACCGACTATAAGTACCTACTCTTAATTGTAAATAAGTAAGTAAACCTAAATATATACTTAGTACTCTGCCTTCCCCGGTATAGGCGTGATTAGGCACTAATTAGGTATTTATGTTAAGCGTTCATACTAGAACCTAATCTAATTATTAAAAAGTTGCCAGTTTTTTATTTTTTCCTTTGTATTCATGTAATTACCTATCTGCATACCAAATTTTAACTCTCTAGGTCATTTGGAACTGGGTTAGAATTTTGATCTGTCAGTCAGTCAATGATAAAAATGAGGATTTTTGGACATTGATATCTAAATAACTGTTTGAGATAAGCTTATGAAATTTAGAATACATATTTATCTCGCAAGTCACAATATATGAGCCAAATTTGATACGTTTATGTGAAATAGTTTTTGATTTATGAGGGGTTCAAAAGTGGTTCCAAATGGTTCGTGTAATATTACACACGGTGCGGCTCGCCAGTTCTGTTTCTTGAACCTTGGCTTGACACGCTGCCGCGTGTCTAGATCATATATTTTTTTTGTGTTTTTTCTCAACAATTGCCTTATCTTTTATAATTTGCTTTAATACATAAGTACTTATTTTATTTTGTGTACCTTGTCTCGTTGTTGTAATAAATATTTGCATCTTTATCTTATGTACCTACGTGTAAAGTAAATTCCAATCAAAACTATTTAATAATAATTTAATAATAATGTATTTAATAATGTATTTATTTCCATTATAAGCATTACAAAATAATTTTACCGGTCCTCACACTAGGCTTAGCCTGTCCTGTGAGGAACAGTTGACAATTTCAACGATGACACTTGTACATTTACTTATCTAGTTAAAATACATTTCAATACAACTAATAAAATAAAATAATCAAATTAAATGAGTTTCTACACTTTAAATTAAACAAAAAAACAAAAAGTTATATTTACATATCAGTAGAAAGGGCCTTATTTGTGTGTGAGTGTGTGTGTGTGTGTGTGTATGTGTGTTTGTGTGTGTATATGAGAGTGAGTGTATGTGTGTGCGAGTGTGTGTAAGTTGCGAATTGTGTTAGCAGCAATAAAATAATATAATATGATACTTCACTGTGTTTACTTTGTGATCTTCAGAAAGCTTTCGGTTTCATCATACGTCCATTTTAACAGCAGCTCAGTCACCAGATCTTTGGTCTGGTGAACTGGTTCATGTTTAAAATCAAGAACTGATGACAATTTGTTGTACATGTAGGGAAACAGAAAACGACGGAATCTGTGTGAGAAGATGGTCTTAGTGACAGTGCATGGGACTCTGAAAATACGTTTTTTAAGTAGCTCGTTAAAAAAAAAAAAAAAAAAAAAAAAAAAAAAAAAAAAAACGTATTTTCAACTATCTATCCGTTAACACTTTTGTTCATGACTGTACTCGATGAATAATTCACCACACCCCTTTATGTAACTACCCATCTTTTTATAAGTGTGGGAACCACCGCGTGTCTTGACGAACCTGCTACTTACACAGGATCGCCACAGAGTTGCGTTTATTTAGGATTTCGTTGAACGACATAGTTAATTAATATCAATTTATTTATCACATTTATCCTTACTAATATTATAAATGCGAAAGTAACTCTGTCTATCTGTTACTCTTTCACTCATAGAGTACGGAACAGATTGAAATGAAATTTGGTACAGATATAGTCCAGAGCCTGAGAAAGGACATAGGCTTTTTTTAACAGACTACGCTATAAATAAGTAATGTTTTACCCGCTAAACATCTCTACGCGGACGAAGTCGCGGGCGGTAAGCTGTAATAAATAAAAACAAGACAAAAGAGGCAATTATTTGTATCCGTCAGGATGGCGGACGTATGACTTCCAAATAAATCACAAATAATGTATAAAAATGTACGGAAATTGTACATTTTTGTACTAAGATATGAAAAATTGTACGTTTTCGTACGCGTAGCGACCGTTACTTTACGGTGAGCCGCCATCCTGACGTCAGGTTGGCGGGCAAATTCTTATCCAATTAATTTATTTCAAATCTGATATTATTGGGAATAAAATGTACGGAAATTGTTCATGTAGGAACGCTTTTTTAAAACTTCTTGAATGCTATACAAGCTCTGTTATCGTAAAACGCAAGTTCGTTTTACTTGCGGGTAGTTTCTAAACTAATTAAACTATTTTGATAAACCAAATACCAAAACACTTTGTTATGTAGCTATCTTTTACATTATTTTTTCTCTTTGCGTGCTATTTCGCATCTTTTGTTTCATGTCAGTAGTGTCAAGAAATTTCAGGGCGCAGATTTAAAACGCAAATTAATATGGAGGTAACATATCAATAGTTTATATCATTGATCTAAGTACTTACTGTGGTAGATAATCTGTATAAAGGCTGGTTTCAACTCTTAGAATGTTAAATAAATGTTAAATAGTATAAGTTATATATTTTATGTAATGCATATGTACCTTGTACAAAATTAGGATAAGTTTCAAATTGTTTTGTTTAGTTCTAGCCCTCATAATTATTGCATTACCCGACAAGGGTAACTAAGTATTAAGATCCTGTTTTAACATCAACACCTGTAACAACACTTAGTTCGCAATAAAAACTTTGACTTTGACTTCAATCACAAAATATAGCAGTCATCTATGTATGTATGTTTAAGTTTTTAGTTAGTAGATAGATATACACCGTGAAATTTTTGTGGTTGTTTTCCCGTGGCAGAATGATTTGCCTTTAGTAACACTATCGAAAGATGCAAGTTATTGAAAAAAAAAACATCCTTTTTTTAAATTAAAAAAAAAATGTTTTAACCCTTAAAAGCGCGATTTTTCAGATTTACACGAAAAAAATACCACGCGTGTATTTGGGGCCATATATTAAGGGAAAAATAATAAAAAAAATTTTTGGAATTTATTTATTTTTTTAAAATAAAAAAAACAGTATGTTGCCAAATGGCTACAATGCGCGTTCCGGCCTACCACAGCTGCATACAGAGTAAATTAAAAAAAATTGAATTTCATGGGTTTTGACTCGGCTACCCGAGAGAAAAACCATGAAATTCACCGAGCTGTTTCTGGTTTTAGTGTGGCACAGAGCCACGTTACATTTCGTACACTCGACACGTGTAAACCCTTACAATTTGGAAGTTTACAGCGATTTTTCTCACAGCGCCTTTCATGGTGGGCAATTCCGTCGGTTCTAATATCTTTCGGCGGCACATACGATATTTTCCCTCTCTTGGCCTTCAAATCTAATTCTCTTTCTAGACTGCTTCTTGAGGGCCTTCCTCTCTTGTTCCATCACCATTTACTTTATATTTACATAGGCTTTCGGCCAACTCCACTCTAAACTCTCCAAGGTTCATCTTCTTCGTATTTCCTGATCTTTCATTAACTTTCTTGTATAATATCCAGGAATTTATTACGCTCAAATCAACCATGTGGTAAAACAACCGTAAGTACCATTTTCTACTTTTTATTCTGATTCTATATCGCCCTAGAAAACTGTCCATCAGATCTACCCCTCCCATGTGGGCATTATAATCTTTTATTATCTTAGGACATGGTATTGAAATAGTAGCCCTCTTTTTTTTGTCATAACGAGAGAGGGGTAGATATTGGTTCGGAACCAACGTAGGTGGATGCAAGTCACCATCTTATTGTCCTTCCAACAAGTCACAGATATGTCTCTTCCTTCGTAATTAGTGACTTGTTCTTCATAAGTGCCTCTTTCAACAGTCTCTTTCATAAAATCTTTTTGGACAGGCAGTTTACAGGTCTTACCCAGTCTGTTCCTCTGTATGGTCCCTAGAGCATAAATTCCCTGACTTGCCAAATAATGTAGGAGTGGTATCGATGTATAATAATTATCAAAATAAATTACGTGGTTTATCATTCTTGGTACATTGCGACAAAGTCGAATCACTGTATTGCCAACTACACCAAGGTCCGGGCTCACCAGGCTGGCACTCCTCATTCTTTCCAGAATAAATTTCGAAATTGTACGCATATCCTGATAGGGAGCAAAGCACGTAAAATTTAAAACCCCATTTATTGTGGTTTGTTTGGGAGGTACTGTTTCAAAAAATGTGCCACTTTCGTGGCACACATTTGCTCGTCAAGAGAGAGTCTTTGTTCTAAGGGCACAATGTTTGAAAATAAATGGTTGAGGTGGTCAATTAATGGTCTTATCTTGTGTAGGCGATCATGTTCTGGGTGAGTTACAGGTTTGTGAAGGGAGTTGTCATTGAAGTGAATTACAGTTCTCAACTTTGCAAATCTTTTAGAAGTCATTGTCTCCATTATATGCTGAAAACCGTACTTGCCCCAGTACGCTCTGACATTTGGGTAGTGAAAAACTGTAGTAAAAATTAAAATACCAAAGAATTGACGCAGTTCTAATGGTGTTACTGGTGAGCAGTTAGCAATATTGTTTTGGGTTATATATAAATTGGTTTCATCGACAATCTTTGATATTATTTCATCATTTATAAATCGTGTAAAAAATTGTAGCGGGGTTTCTAATGAAGTTACGTCTTCTGGCAGCGACGTATTTCCCAAAAAGGTGATCCGGTTTCATCCCACTCTAAATTCTTTTTTTCCAAATTAAATCTCTATTTCTGGATCTCCAAAGAGCTGTACCTGAAAGGGCGCAGAAGACAAGGATATCGCCGGCGGATCAGATTCTTCCTCGACCAAAGGTGGATCAGGACTATCTACTTCTAATTCGTCTAAACTTCTCCTATCTTCATCCTCTAAATCATCTAACAATTCTTGAGCACCAGGGTAATAATCTAATTCATTATCATCTCCAATATCCTCCTCATCCTCTGATATTTCACCGGCTTCTAATGCAGACAAATATGCTTCTATTTCTTCAGGCTTCATTATTCAAAAAACACTAGAATAGAAAAAACAAAAGCATAATTATCCATGACCCATGGCTAGAAACAAGTTTGGGTGCAAACTTTCCCAACAAAAGCAAATATGAACTAAACGCGCAATGTAGACATTTGGCAACATACCTATTTTTATCAAAATTTTGTGAAAAACTGATTCTAATTACATACATCTACTAAAAAATATAAATTCACTTACCTGTTTTCCAATATATTGAGAAATAGTTATGCGAAGATTATGTATTTTTTATGTAAAAATCCAGTCAGGAAACTTCGACAAAATCAAAACATCGAAACTTTTTCACCTTGACAGACAACAGCTTAAAATTTTTTTAAATTCGCGCCAAATCAGATATGACACTTTTTTTTTTTTAATTATCAAGAGCTAGAGAAACGTAACGTTGCGTTCGGAAATCAAAAAACTGTTTTTTTTTTCTTCTTTTTTACCTTTAAACAGTATGTAGACAATTGTATACAAGGCCCCTTTAAGGGTTAACTCGATAACGAGAGATATCGTTCTTTTATGAGATGTGACGTAATCAGGTAATGCTTGCCGCATTAAATCGATGCTCAAAGCTAAAGAAGCTCTACGCCCTTAGTGATAAAGCGGTTCGAGCTTGCTTTCGAGTTTCGTTTATTACTTTTGTAAATCTAGTATTTATCGACATGAAAAAGCTTGTTTTTAAAAAGTTTTTTTTACTTTTAATTTTTTTTCTAGTTATTCTCAACAAGCCCTTTCATTTGATATCCATATTGTAGGAAGCTATTAAAAAATGGTTGGTCCGCCATCTTGGGTATGCCGTCATGTTGGATTTAGAATGACGTCACATAGTTAATCATGCATTGTCATCCGAACTGAACGTGCATACAAAATTTCAGCTCGATCGGATAATAGGAAGTGGTCAAAAAATCGATTACAAAAATAAATAAATAAATAAACTAACAGAGTGAGTCTAATAAAAGATTGTAATAAAAAAAAACTGCACAAAGCTATTTTGCTAGTAAGATAGAATAATTTTGCTGTGGGAAAACAATCACTAAAATTTTACGGTGTATAAATCTAAGTGTCAAATCTCTCAATCGCCAGGCTAACACTGAAAATCAGCGTCGTGGTTCCATAGAGCCATGGCGTGATGGTGAGTGAAAGCCTTTTTGACACATTTTCATCATCATCATCATCATCAGCCCATACCTGTCCACTGCTGGACATAGGCCTCTCCAAATGCACGCCACTTCTCTCTATCCTCGGTCACTCGCATCCAGCACACACATTTTAGCCTAGTTTTAAGTTATTTAGTATTTCCATTTTGTAACTGTGTAGGAATAAATAAGCTAAATAAATATTTTCTTCAAGTAAGAATATATTTTATTTCGAGTGTCAAATCTGAATATTTTTCTTTCTTTAATATATTTGGTACGTTTGAGAGTCTAAACTGTACCTCTGGATCGGATACTGATTTCTTGTATACCCAATGCTAGACAACTTAAAAAAAACAAATTAGTTCGTTATTTAGATTATTTAAAAATATTGTACACCTATTTTATATATTGTTTAACGAACAAGAAATTATGAGCTTATGTTTGATAAGCTATAATTTCGTCATTTTTCAATCAATTGAAAAATCAAAAGATATTTGCCCCATGTTTTTATTTTAACCTAACTTACAGACTAAATAGAATAATAAAATGATGACCCAGATGTCCAGCCTATTGTAAATAAGTGATGATCACAAACTGTCAAACCACTATTGGCGAAGCAAAGATTCTAAGTGACAACATTTTTAAGTTGTCTAAGAACGACACAGACAGTTTTTCGATACAACACACGTCATTGAAAATGTATTTATTTAATACGACTCAGATATATGTGACGTATTGTTTCTAAAAACCGTCAAAGTGTCATTCTTGGACAGCTTCTAAATTTGGCCGATAGAGGCGCGCTGATAATCTTTGCAGCGCCAATTAATAGTCACTTTAAGGTCCTAAATCTTTTTTCGGGATTAATTATCGAGCATTTTCAGGAAGAACGAAATAAAACGACCAATAGTTTAATATATAATAACTATTTATGTAAGTATATAAACATTACATCGATAAGAAAAAAAATAATTCATTTACCTAACTCACAAAAATGAAGGAAAAATAATAATTAATAATTAGATACCTTAAAACAACATACAACCTCACGCTACAGGTATTTTTTTTATTTAAATTAAAAACCAATTTTAAATTATTCAATATTCTTTTTTAAAAAAAGATGCAGGTTCTCAAACTTGCGTTATCGAAATTCTATTTTTTTTTATTCAGTTTACTCTAAGTTTACTTAAAACTAATATTTATTCAACGCTGCATTTTTAAATTTACAATTTTTGGGTCCGTTTAGTGTAAATTTCGCTAAAAATTGATATATCTTTTTATTTTATTCAATTTTTTTTGACACAAAAATTTCTATCAAAAAATTAAATTACACCACAATTACACATCCAAATTGATTTTATTTACAATTTGTATTTTTTTCCTTATTTTTTTTATCTTTAAGAAAATGGCCAAGTCCGAATAACTTTCAGTCGAGATAAAAAAAAATCGGCAACCAGTGATTTGGAACCGATTTTTTTCTTGAGGCATCACTTGTTCTGGTATCACTAAAAGAACCCAAACTTGCGCAGAACTATGGACAGAGCAGGCGCCCCAAAACTTAAACTCTACCTCTCCAAATCTCTATGAAATATTCTAATTTATACAGATTTCCATACACCCCAAGAAAAATATAATCCTATACTACATCAATGAAGATACCAAGAGTGAAAAAAAAAACTATTACAACACATCATTATCTCATGGTATAAAATTTCCATAAAAATTTTCAACGAAAGCTGAGCCCTCAAAAATGCATTCACTAAAAAATGTGGTACGATTTTCTGGTATGAATTTTTAATAGATTCAAAATGAATGTATTTCTGAGTCAGACATAAGCTTTCGTGTACATCTAGATAATGTTGTTACCGCGTGAGAAATATCGTAAAATCCATAATTTATATTACATGAATAAATGCGCGTTTTAATGCGAGAGAAATTTTATGCGATACCAAATTATTTTTTGTTATTATTTTCTTTTGCACAAAATTCTGTCGCGCATCAAAACAAAAAAATGAGAAACTTGATTGGAGTGCTAAAATCGCAAAAAATCACATTCACGAACAATGATTTACTTCGCAAAACGAAGTTTTTTTTGTTTTTTTTTTATTCTACACTTCATAGAAACAATTACATTTTGAACTAAGCTAAACCGCGATTTTATTTACAGTCGTCCTTAGCAGTTGAAGAATAAGTATTACCATTAATATCGCTGTAAAATTGTACTATTTGATGATACGACGTACAATTTTACCAAAAAAAAACCTACTAAATATTTGTAAGATAATCGCTACGCGATTCATTTATTGCACACAGATAAAAAATATAGATAAATAGCTTGTGATATTTCCTATTACGCCACTCTCGACTAAGCTGTAAAGTACAAATATTTATAAACTTATTTTTTTTTTATATATTTTAATGGAATTCAGAATGATTCTAGCGACTTCATCTCTCCAATCAGCGTAAACGCACAGAAACCTTGAAAAAATCGAGCTTAAGTATTAAAAAAAAATACATAATCTAGGAACATTAGAGCTTAAAACGAAACGTAAACGCTAAATAATTTATTTAACGAAAAAAAAATACGAGGAAGATATTTCATTTGTTGATGTGTTTTATTACTAAGTGCACGCACTTTGGATTGAGTGCGCGGTCTTAAATTATTATAAAATATTAATTGAAATAAAGCATCATATTCAATACTAAAAGTTTCTAATGAAATAAGTAGTACATTAGCCTTCAGAGACAAAGAATATGTCACTCTATTGCTTACCCCTACCACACTATGTGCTGAGGGAAAAAAATCATTATTAATATAAAAAAGTGATTTCATAGACGAAATTCAAAACAACTTTAAATGAAAAAAAAAACATTGCGTCAAGTGTAAAGAAGATTGAAAAAGGTGATAAGAAGGCTATCTCCAACAATGCTCACATTCTCTTTAATTATTTTTATTAGGAAAGTACTATGTTCAGATCCCATTTGGTTCCGACATAGTATGTAAAGATGATGAAAATCTGCAAACACTGAAAAAAAATCGCCACAGTAAGAAGTGTTACCTCCTTTTTAGTTGGTTTAAAAATGGAACACATTAAGCAAATAAGTCAACAACAAAAGAACATTTAAGAATCAATAAATAAAAGACTTCTATTTCCGAATCGTTTAAGAATAGCGACATTCAAAACTAGTTAGCAGTCGAATATGATGCTATAGTTCCAACAGTTTAGCCCTAACGCGCGCTTCAAAGACAGTGGCCCCTCGAAAGACGAAAGAACAAGTCAGGCGGCCCGGTAGTGCACCCGCCAAGTCTAACAATCTAGGCCGATTCTATTTCTCGTTAACATTTCAACTGGCCAATCAGCGCAGGGGGAGATCTCGCCACGAATCCAGAGGGGCCAGTATCTTCATCGCGCAGTCATTTAGAAAACATTCAACTCCGAACGTCTCCATTAAAAGAATTCAGTACCTATGTAAAGTCAATACATACATATTTTTATTCGATATAAAAAATCTATATAACTAAATATCATAGATAATACATAGAATATCACTAATTAAGTTTTTTTTTCTCTATTTCATGACGCTAATATGTGCAGTGGCCGTGTTTTAGACTGTTTTGACAGTTCAAATAAATATATCTTACCAAACAAAGTGTGATTTAAAAATACTACTAAACTTGATAAAATTAAATTTATAAATTATTATTTGATTTGTGATTAAGAAACAATTTTAAGAAGGAACTTCAATCTCATTGGCACGAAAGTTTAAGATAGACGAAAGTAACGTTCTATTCTGAAACTGCGAAAAAGCCTTAAACACGCCAGGAAGAGTACGCGAAAACTAAGTGTTACTAAACAATAAATAACGTGCGAAAGTAAATCAAAGAATTTCTATTACAAAAAAAAAATGTTAATTATCTCCATCAGATCGTTCGAGTGTCGCGTGACGCGGCGCCAACCCACCAGTTTAAATAAATTTTGAGATCCACAAAAGAACATTTTTGCTAATCGGGAAGAAAAAAAAATTTGGTATGAATTTTTTGCGTACCAAAAAATTATTGGTACGCAAAAATTTCGGCGGGTCGGCGGCGGGCCGCGCCGTTTACTGCATAAAGTAGTCCGGGTGGTCAGGGTCTTTCTCGAATCTTTTCGCTTCCTCTTGCATGCTCTCTTTGATTTTCAAAATGGCTGCCGATTCGGTCTGGTCGTTTTGGTCTCCCCCCGGGCCGCCAAAACCTTTCAAGCGCATTTCAACTTTTAACTTATGACGAAACGTGTCGCTCCCATATCCAAGTTTTCATACAAAACTTCGTGGGAAGACAACTTTCGTAACTTGGTACTTAAAAGAATACTACTCTAATGTATTTTTGGGAATTTAACCCAAAAAATAAGCTTACATTTCTATTGAATGGCCAGATTGATTTGTTTTTAATGTAGAATAGGCCTCAATAATATTTTATTATACTTTTTTTAATTTAAAAAAGTTGTGTTCTCTGGTGCTATTTCAAGAATATCTCAATTTGCAATGTAGTTATTATACTCATATAAAAATTGGTGTGTACTAGGTAAATTAATAAAACTAAAAAATAAACGAATATAGTACATTTATTGTGATGAGGCCGTCATTTAACCACTAGTTAAAATAATCAAGGCTTAGCGAAATTTACTCATACTTTAACGCTTAACTTATGTTAACATTCGATTTATTTGTAAGTTAACGAACATAACTTCAGTAGGCTAAGTCACATTGGCAAATGTTTAATATAAAACGAAAATATATATATCTTGCTGCCATTTTAATTCAATCAATTATAACAATTTAAGTATTACATATAGAATATCGTCTTGTCCAAAGGACGTCTACTAAAGAAATCATTATTAAGTACCAGTTCTTACTTAATTTAACAAAATAAATGGCATTATTACTTAAATCTGTACAATTTCATTATTTTAATGGCAAGAAAAAGGCTTTTGTGTATGTTTTTTTTATATGTTGCAGATAAAACAATAAATCATGAAAAGGAACTTAACTGAGTTTTTTTCTTATTTACACATGTTTTCTTTTGATTTTAAATAGGTTTAATTCTGTGCAAAGACATCTAATAGAGGAAGATCCCAGAGCCGCCAGACATCACTTATTTTCTAATGGACAAAATATATACGATTGAGTAGTGGTGGGGTGTACTATCATCATATGACTAGTTGCTACCTTGACCAGACGGCCATTTTTCAGATATCAACCAATCAAGGTACATAGAAACACTGCACACCTCACTTAAATTCTGATGGCTGATTTTAACATATATTTCACACAATATCATTAAAAATCAGGTTTCATTACTCCCAGACACATGCGGTCGGCGGTTTTACCTTTCAGACTTTTTTTACTTTTACTTAATTTTACTTATTTTGTGATGCTTGATTTTTATATATGTTATTCAAACAACTATTTTAAAACGTTTTGCAAACGGACAGACCGATCCAAGGGGCCAAACATTCACCAGACCCAACTGTTTTAGATTTTTATTTTTAAATTAAATTTAGTTAAGTTTTTCTAATAAAATAGTTTGTAAGGTACAATTCTATAATTATTGCGGTCAGATGAGCAGTTTTTAGTTGTTTGAATAACATATATAAAAATAAAGCATCAGAAAATAAGTAAAAGTAAAAATTTTTTCATAGCTTTAAAGCGTCTGTAAGGTAAAACCGCCGACCGCATGTGTCTGGGAGTAATGAAACCTGATTTTTAATGATATTGTGTGAAATATATGTTAAAATCAGCCATCAGAATCTAAGTGAGGTGTGCAGTGTTTCTATGTACCTTGATTGGTTGATATCTGAAAAATGGCCGTCTGGTCAAGGTAGCAACTAGTCATATGATGATAGTACACCCCAACACTACTCAATCGTATATATTTTGTCCATTAGAAAATAAGTGATGTCTGGCAGCTCTGGGATCTTGGACCATAAGGTAAATTCATATCCTATCAGTATAATCAATGTCTTATCTTTTTGATTTTTAAACTGAGATAATCTTATTATTCAAATATTTTTCTTATAAAAATATTGTAGAAAATAAAATAACTTTTTTTCGTCTTTAAATTACCACAGAAACTACAGAACTGGTTTTTGATTTATAAAAAAACTATTATAAAATATTTTATCCTCTCCATGTTAGCAAATTTCTTCTAACTTGATTGGGATTTATATTAAAAAATCATAGATATTATTTCTTCTTAAAATTAGCAAACTGTATTCAAAATTGATTTTAATTTATAAAAGAAAAAAAAAAACAAAAAAATTACTAAATATCAAATAGCCTTCAAGAACCTTAAAACATTAAAAAAAAACACATTCCCAAAGACAAGACGACACCCTACAAACGCGGCGCCTAACTACTACCCTATATGTAACTCCTAGGCGTGTTATACTCACTTAAGCTGTTGTAATCGCCCATGCCCGATCCGGAGTCCTCGCGGGGGGTCCCCGGACCCCCTCCGCCGACCCCGCCAGGCGAAGACTTCATTCCGTCCACCCCGCCTAAGCCTGGAGCAATACATTGCCGTTCAAGGCTGCATCATTGGGAATATTGTTGAGTACTAGAGTCGCTGAACTATGATAGGCCTGGTTTGACAGCTGTTCGGTTCAAAGTATATTTTTTGCAAAAAAAAAATTTTTTTTTAAATATTAGTTAACATTAGATGCCATAATAACTGGTCAGATGATGGCACTTGCAACAGAGCCGAAACATCGGTGACTATAAAAAAGGAATACATGGTAGATATCCCAGACATACTCTTCTCGGTGACTTTCCGAAAAGTAATACATGGTAGATATCCCAGACGTATTCTTCAAAATCTTAATTTAGTGTTTGTTTTATTTTTTGTTGGAAGGTGTCAATACAAGCCTATCATAACTTATCGACTAACAGTCAGGTTTCTCCTTGAAATTTTAACCCTGATACAAGTGAGAATAAAGTTGTTATGAGAAAGGTTTGTGACCAGAACTTTTTTAGAACGAATTTCAATTTTTAAAAATTAAAAACTGCGTATCATACAATACAGCGACGGAGTTTTTATTTTTTGCTAGTGGTTCTTTCGTAGTCGTTTAAAATAAACGAAATAAACTTTATCAAAAATAAAATTGCAAGGAGCAAAACGAAAATATCAATAATCAGTAAAACATTCAAAAGATAAAAAAAAACGAATTTGACATGTGGTTTCATGAATTAGTTTGCTTCATTCTCGTTTGATTAAAAAATAATACAATAAAATCGTCCGAATTATCCTTATAATGGGATATTTTTGATATTTTTTTACACATTTAAAATTAAAATTTATAAATATAAATCTTACAAGAAAAAAGTGGATGTTAGGTTATTTTAGTAGTTTGTTAAAATTTTGATCTATGAGAATTAGTAGAAATGTTTAGAAAAAGCGGATGAGTATGTCAAGAAGGAAGCTTGAAAAATATCCCATTAATATTTTGTTTTAGAATTTTGAGTTAAATTTTGAATAATCCATTATAATTAAATGCGCACGCAAATCGTGCAATAGGTTTTATGTAGAAGAAAATAAAATCAAACTTTATTGCAATGTTTTTAAGAATTAATACCGTTTTTTTTTTTTTGTATAATAATGATAATGTTGGTTAAATCTATACACAAATATCAACGACTTCGTTTCTTATGTTACTTAAGTTTCCATTTTTGTCAACAAAACGGTGGATGTGCTACGTTATACTACTTTTATTTAACCTGCAATGTGTGTATGTAAGCTTCTTCAGGTAGAAGTTTACAACGTAACTTTCGAACATATATTTCAGCCAATTGAGCTGTATTTTCGTTCCCTAGCCTTACAAATAAAACTTTAGAATTAAATTAAAAATCAGTAATCATCGCGTTTCTTAATTTTCGAAGCGTTACAACAATGTTACGATAACTGACGAAAAATTACGATTCATACGTACTTAAACCATTTCATTTGAATTAGTACAAACATGGCTTTATCGAGGGTGAAACATTGCAATAAAATTATTTTAGATCTTCTAAATTGTCTTAACATAAATTTAGATGTACAAGAAAACATGTCAATTTATGAAAACAAAAAAACAAAATTGAACAGTATTTTTTCCTTATTCAACAAAAAATATATCTTAAAAACACATTTCATGTACATCAAACAAACAAATATAGTATAAATTTAGGTGGCAGTGTGGGCTGTGTAAAACACGCAACTAATCAGATTTCTAATCGTTAACATTCGGCCAATCAAAAACATCGAGAGATTTTTGTAAGAAAAACTGACATATTGCGCATTTTATAAAATATTCGTTAATATATTCTAAAAAATTCGTCATAAACAATCGAAATTTCGGGCACATGTCTACTTGAAAGCCAATTATGATAAAAATGAAAATAATTTACATGCGCAAAATACATAGAACATGCCACAAGATAATTTTAATGATTCACTATGGAATCGGACACCACCTAACAAATCCGATTATATGAAGACGATATAACTTGTATTTGATTGTTTATAGACTCAATGTCAAAAAAGAGGTGAAGCGAAACAAAATTTGTATTTTAACGAAAATCTTTTAATTTAATTTTTTTACTTTATTCATTACTTTAAAAAATACGACCTATTTATGTAAGTATCGAAAATATTTCACACATATTTTTTAAAATACAAAAATAATTTAATAGCAAACCTGGCTTATCCTTTTTAGTTTAAGCCAGGAAAATAAAAAGATAATTTTTTGTGGTTTTAATGCTATTTAAAGCTATAATGTAAAGATATCTTTTTTTATAGAAAAAAATTATAATACAAATACGAACACGCCCTTCAACTTCCATCAAGGCATAAACAATCCAACTCTCTATCTATGGTGTCCGCATCCCATACACACAAGTCGACGCAACGACGACGCGGCCCGAAACCTCGATACGACTCTCGTGCCGCCAGCGGAGCCCCACCTTCTGACGGCGGCGGCTGCGGCAGGTGCTGGGGCTGCGGCCCATGCTCTCCGGGCAGCGGGAACTCCGCCCCCAGGGCTCCAGCGCCCACTGGCTTCATCAGCGTGTACATGTTGTCACCGCCTAGAGTAACAGCCCATTTAAGTCCGATTCTGGACAATGGCTATAGCTTAGGGGCTGGGAAGGCTATATCTAGACTAAGACGTGCATATATACCTGCCTTATAAAAAAAAATCTAGCCTTACTTCCCACATCCGCGCAATGAACTCTGTCAACTGTCAACTATTCCGACAATTTGTAAGTGCATGTAAATGCGTATATAAAAAAAACCGGCCAAGTGCGAGTCGGGCTCG
Organism: Maruca vitrata; assembly: GCA_039566165.1. Classification (NCBI taxonomy): domain Eukaryota; kingdom Metazoa; phylum Arthropoda; class Insecta; order Lepidoptera; family Crambidae; genus Maruca; species Maruca vitrata. The sequence continues at coordinate 2,358,624 of CM076942.1, read as the reverse complement.
CGCACAAAGGGTTCCGTAGCAGCAAATATAATAAAAATCAACCTATCTCAAAAACTATAAGAGATACTTTGATCAAACCAAAAATCGTTGAAAGAGTTAATTAGCATGCATCACCTCTATTTTTTTTAGAATTTTATACCCCGTAGTTATAAAAATAGAGGGGGGGGGACATACTTTTTACGACTTTGAGAGCTGATATCTCAAAAACCGTTCACTTTAAGAAAAATGTTTTTTAGAAAACTTTATATCATTTTAAAAGACCTTTCCATTGATACCCCACACGGGTATGTACATCGAAAAAAAAAATTTCATCCCTCAGTTACATGTATGGGGGGCCCCACCCCAATTCTTTTACTATTTAGTGTCATATTTTTGTAGCGGTTCATACAACACATATTCCCATCAAATTTCATCACTGTAGTACTTATAGTTTCCGAGTAAATCGGCTGTGACAGACGGACAGACGGACAGACGGACAGACGGACAGACGGACATGACGAAACTATAAGGGTTCCGTTTTTGCCATTTTGGCTACGGAACCCTAATAAAGGAATTTTGACTGTGATATAAGGAAGTACCTAGCCTCACTACTCAGTTGACGACCAAATAAAAAAAAAATATAAAGAATATACTTGCTGTTAAATGGAAATAAAAAGATCAAATGAAAATCATGGCATTTGCCCGGATATTAAGTCCGCAGAAGACTTTTTAAGATAATATTCATAGCCAGCCTATGGCCTTCAGAAATAATGGCGCATTGACCCAAAAAGGTGAATATAGCAGCGGTATTGTAATTTTATTAACTTAAGTCACTTTGCATTCAACTGTATAATTAATTGTTAAATAAAAAGAAGCAAAAGTTTTTATTACGTTCCAATAATTGAAAAAAAATCGAATGAGTCTAATAGTTACAATTTATTGTTTTTTTAATAATAAAGACTTAGATAATTTAGAACACTTTTTAAAATCAAGTTAGATTTTTTACGAAGTCTTTGTCGTCCGCTACAAATTATAATCATTATACATTTCGTGTATGTTGTATTATACAATTTTTGAGTAAATAAAAATTTTGTGATAGTACTAATTTTTTGTTTTTTAAATTCTATTTGTCATTTGTTTGTAAACTAGCATTATTCAACACTGTAACATTTTTTTTTAACAATTTGTAGTATCTATTGAGAATTATCAACAATTTAACTCAAGGAATAAAAATAAAGCTAGTTACAAACAAAACATATATTTCGTGTAAAATAATAACAAAAGCGATTTTTTTATATAAAAAAAAATATCTCAAAATCCTGTTACCGTGATCAATTTTGTCAGCAAAATGTAATACTATCGCTTGTATTATTTTTTTATATATATAATCTTAGATCTCACAGAGATTTACAAACATAAAAGGACGAAAATCAAGAGTTTATACAACATAAAGGAACATATAAAGCGTAATACAGAAATGACCCAAAGCGTGAATGAACCAAGGTTAAGCGAGAATGAAGCAAGCGGAACTAAAAAAGTAAGAAACAATCATTGTGAAGGTTTTAATTTTTTTTTGTAAAAAAAAAGTACATAACCGCGCACACTCAAAATTGGTATGTAAAAAAACTGGTACGAAAATAAATACCAATTTTTTGGGATTAAGGTGCGCGATTTTTTAAAATAATACAAAAACGACGCCAAAGGAAGTGCCACAGTCAAATACCTGGTTTTTTAGTGTTGTAAAGATACAAGAACCTGTAAATTTCTAAACGTATAGGTTAAAATACTCGTCAAGGTGTGCTGGGTTCAGATCAATGTGTTATTAACGGGATCAACAGCGACGGATATTGGGAATTGTCCGAAATATATGAATATAATGTTCATATTAATATAATTTATTGCAAAATATATTTCAAACCATTACCGCAGACACAGTTAACTTTGAGAAGCGCGCTCGGATACCGCTTTTAAGGTACCATTGAACGACCAACCCTAACAGTTGTTTTTTATTTTCTGACAAAAATTAAAAAAAAATTTTTTGTTAAAAAAAAATTCAAAAAATTTTTTAGTAAAAAAAAAACTGGTACGCAAAAAACCGGTATCGAAGCGTAACCCATCGCCACACCGCCACCCGCGTTTACATACTACACTTACCCGAGTTAGACGAGTCCTGGGGGCTTGGCATTATCGGCGTGGGGGGGCCCGGGGGGCCGTTGCTGCCCGGCGGCGCTCCGTAGGCGCCGGGGGAGCCCCCGCTGTAGTTGAGGGGGGCGGAGCCTCCGCCGCCGCCCGCGCCGCTGCCCCCGGCCCACGCGCCTCGCGGACCCATTCCCATTGGGGGCATACCTGTCATTTCGCTTGTTTAGTATGAGTGTTTTTTAATTTTTTTTTCTGTTTTTTTTTAGACACATCTCAAACAATATTTTTTATATAAACATTTTTTATTAAAAAAAATACTGAACACTAACTAGTATGGAAAATCACAAAAAATTGTTGTTTTTGTTTTTTTTTTTGAGGCACATCTCAGTAATTTCTTCATAGATTTATTTTTATTTAAAAAAAAATACTGAAAACTAGTATGTAAAGAGTCACAAAAAAATTTGTTTGATATTGTAAAAGGTGCTATTAAATGGTTATTTTATACTTTTTTTTATGACCTGACACCACCTGATGGAAAGCGGCCGTGAAGTCCAAAAAAGATTTTTAAGATTTTTAAATCATTATATCAATATTGAGCAGTAAATTTAATTTTGTGTTCATTTAGGTCAAACTGAACGATCAAATGGGAATTCCCTTTTCTTTTTTATTACATTTTCAATGGTTTTATATTAAACTAGTTGACCCGACAGACTTCGTCCTGTCAAAAAAATAATGAAAAAGAAAAGGGCTGTTTTTAGGGTTTTCCCGGCAGTTATTCTATTTTTACTCGCCGAAAGAACCATCCTTGGACTTCAACGAACATTTTAAAAAAAGAATTGGCCAAATTGGTTCAGGCGTTGTTGAGTTATGCGCTTACCAACACATTTTGCGATTCATTTTTATATTATAGATGAACAAGGTTTAAATTATACTTGGCAATATAATTCTTGAGATAAATATAATTTGTAACTATCTGATGTTAAGTGAATTGTCAAAAACACCTAATTCAAATAAAAAAAATCGAATAATATGCATTACTGTGAGACAAAAATTTTGTCAGTAATGCCACATCTGTGGTCTTTTTGCAGTTTTAGAGAGTTAATAATTGATACCAATATATATTGATAATGTTTCAAGATCTGGAAATCTATATTAACCTGCAAATAAATATTCAACTTTTGTTAATTATAATGAAACAAATAAAAATGGCACACAGATAATGCATGCAATTTTTGTACGCCCCTGTTTATTGGTTAGTTATTCTTGTATCTTGGGTTCGATTCCCACTTTGGACAAATGATGATGATGATTGTAAGATAAACATCTGTGTTTGTTCTGTGTCTGGGTGTTTATGTATTTAAGTATGTATTTATCTATGATGTATTTCAGTCTCTGACGCCCATAGGACAAGCTCTGCTTAGTTTAGGGTCAGATGACCGTGTGCGAAAATGACCCAGAGATATTATTTGAGTGTGTGCCCCACTCAACCAGAAAATGTCCTAGAGATATCAATTTAATTGTGGGGTAGGCACCTATGAGTATGTGTGGAGAGAATTGTTATTCAAGAGTAAGATACTCCTATGTTTGCATACCACATTACTGTTTGAGGGGTAGTTACCACTGGTTCAGTGTGGGTACTCCAGTGTTAAGGGTAGGTACTCTTGTTGGTGAGCTGGATACTTGCGAGACCTAGGCACCCATGAGAGAGGAGTAGGTACTACTAATTAAAGGGTGGACACACCTTTTTGTGTGTAAACCTGTGTGCGGTAGGTAATACTGTTTGAGGGGTAGGTACCCCTGTGTACAATTAAGGCAATACTGAGTGCAGGTGTCCTATTTATACGGGTAGGTCCTCAGGGGTGGGTACTCCTGTTTGTGGGGGGTAGGCGCTCCTGTTTCGCCTTCAACGCCTGTGCTGTGCTCTCACCCAGTCGGCATTTTGCGCCCATGCGAACTTTTTTTAATTAAACGGCACGTAGTCCAGCTAGATGGAACAACCTTGGACACCAATCTACATGGTGCTCTTTACTTGGCCAAGGAGAGAAACTAGTGGCGAGAAATCGTCCGGAACAATATCATCCCGCATCTAGGGAATCATGACCCTCAGCAATGAGGATAGCGACGCGAGGAGGAGGATCCGGTCATTCCTGCGCCCATTTAGTTCCTGGTCTCACTTGGACCTGGCCTTGATCTGGATGCTTCAGATCGCCCTGCGGTTCAGTGACTGGTCTCACCTGGACCTTGGGGCGGCGGGCCTCGCATTTCTGGTGCCGTAGACTGGTCCGGTCACTCCTTTTTTTTTTTTTTATACTGAGCTAACAAGATGACCTCACTCCACCTGATGGTAAGCGGTAGTGAGATCCAAATATGAGGTCGACAGGCACAATAGACCATATTGAGCCTGACTGCTGCGGCCACAACGAGACAAGGCGTGGAGTCCCACATTGGTATTGAGCTGTGCGGGTCCGAATTGGCCAGTCCGCTGGACGGAAGGGCCCCCGTGTCTACGGGTCTCCCTGGCCGGCGGGCTGACCCGCTCCGCCCGCACAATACCGCCGCTAAGACTCCACTGGTCCAGCGCTTGCCGCAACAATGGTCCCCCTGGCTCCGGTTCGTACAGTGCTGATCCCGGAACGCGACCTGACCTAGAGAACCCTAGAGTCCTGTGCTCTAAGCCTGGCTACGCTGGTGCCTAGTGCCTGGTCTCACCTGGTCCCTGGGGCGGCGGGCCGCGCATGCCGGCCGCGTAGGCGCCGGGGCTCATGGGCCCGATGCCGGGGCGCGGCGGCGTCATGCGCGGCCCGAGCAGCCCCGCGGAGCCGCCGCCGCCGCCGCGCTCCAAAGAGTTGCCCATCATGCCTTGACCTGGATGAACGAGATCATTGAGTTAAAAACAATTTTAATAAGAGTCTACTAATTGATTTAATGGAACGAAATAGTCCTAAATTATATATGAGTCATATATATATCATAACGGTTTGTCATATAATATGACAAACCGTTATGATACTAAACTAAGTATATGTACTTAAAATAAAATTTTGTGTTTTTAGTTTTAAGTTAAAAATTACTGTGCCCTTGCAGGATAATGTGAGAACTCTATATACTTTGTAGGACCCTATGTAACCACATTATGCAATAAATTATTATGATGATTATGATATTTCTATACATATAATAAAAATGTAACAGATCACTGTTTTTAAATGGATGATATTATGATAAAATATATTTAGACCTATATACTTAATACCTAACAATGATTTTTAAATTTTTTGTCTATTTATCTGTTTGATTCAGCGTTTGTGCACGCTAATTTCAGAAGCGGCTTATACTATCTAAATGTAAATAATATGTTAAATTTAAAATTTGAAAAAATTCACATACATGACCCTAAACCTGGACTGGACGGGGACTTGAACCACCTCCCGATATCGCGTCGGTTGCGTCCACTGAGCTAACCATGCGTCACCACGCCACCAATGCGAATTTTTCCATCACATTTGCCAGTTTTTGGCCACGGGTGGCGCCACCTCCGGTAGTGATCAAACACTGTCGGTCCGCAAACATTTCTTTACAGTAATGTTATACAGAATAGTTGCACTCGGCAATTATATTTTTATTTGTTGTTTTTAATGCTATTAAAGCTCAATGTTCAATTTTTTCAAATTTTAAATTTACATTGAGCTTTAATAGCATTAAAAACAACAAATAATAAAAATATGTTAAAATTACCTAGTCATATTTGTGGCAAGAACAGAACTCCCAAAGTTAGTCTATTAAATTTCTTGACTAAATTGTGTGTGTTCTACTCTAAGGAAACTAGTCTAACAACACTTTGCTTCGGAAAGCATATTAGGCGGTTGGTCCTGTACCTGATCTCCCTTAAGTCATGGAGATAGGTGTGTATGTTTGCTATATTAAAATCGGCGTTTACACATTTGATAGTATAGTACACCAAGATATGGGTATTTAATTTGTAAGTTTGATTCCTACTGAGAAGAAATATTTGTGTGATGAACATAGATGTTCCGTGTTTGGGTGTGTTTTTATATCAATAACACTTGTGCTGAAGATACTTCCCACAGTAATACATTAATGTTTGTAACATTGTGTAATATTTATTCATCATCATCATCATCATCATCATCATCATCATCAGCCCATATACGTCCCCACTTCTGGGGCACGGGCCTACCCTAAACTAGGGCGATAAGGCCTTAGTCGACCACCCTGGCCAAGTGCGGGTTGGTCAACTACACAACCTTAGAATTTCTTCTTAGGTGTGCAGGTTTCCTCACGATGTTTTCCTTCACCGTTAAAGCGTCGAATGATGGTACATATGAATTTCAAATTTGAAAAACACATTGGTACCTGGCGGGGTTTGAACTGGCGACCTCTCGCATGGCAAGCAACGACCTTAACCACTCGGCCATCGACGCTTTTTGATATTTATTCTTTATTACTAAAATCCAACATTTCCCACTCACCAGGCGGTCCATTGAAGTCATTCCCCATCCCCATCCTCACAGCTCCTCGTGGACCGCCCCCGGAGTACCAGGGCCCTATGAACGGCTGCCCGGTGCCCATCAGTTGGGGCTGCGGCCCGTGTGGCGACGGCTGCGAGCCCGGGTGCGGCGCGGGGGGCGAAGGCCGCAGCGGCGAGTTCGGGAAGAAGCCGGGCGGCATGCCACCACCACCCATGCCTGGAAACAGATTTAAAAAGTAATTAGTAATAAGAATATTTAAACGTAGAACAAAGTGTACTGGCTGTTATAACCTAAAATAAAACAGTATAAATAAAATACTTTTTTAAGTAGTTTGACGGGCACAATATACCCTATTGAGCCTGTCACTATTACCCTGAAGGCCTGCTTAGATGACATTTCAGTAAATAAATAATATTCTGCAATAAATATCACATACATTTTTCTAATTCTGAAATAAGTTCCTTAAGCACTATTAGTGTTATGGATAAAAATAAAGTGATTTACACAAAATACATAAATTGACAAGGATATATTGGTGTGAATATGGAAACCTAGATATGGAGCTTATTTTGCTCCATATCATAGAAAAATATTCAAGTATACTCAAATGTTCCATAGTTGTTCCTGATATTGGTAACACAAGTACTTAAGGTACTTACCACAGATTTGTATCTATCTATGTGATGATTTGAGAAATTTTGTTTAACAATAATAATCAACTAAAATTAGTCTTTATGTGTAGACCACACACGATATTAGGAGTAGCAAATTACATAGCTACTTACTGCCCGACGTTTCGACTGGGTTACACCAATCATGGTCGACTGGATTACACCAATCATAATTTTAGTGTAATGGAACGCGAAAGTCTAAAATCTTACAATAATCAATTGTCAAATCTAATAGATTTACAAGATTGATAAGATCATACTGTTGATCCGGATTTCCGTAACACAAGTGCTTAAGCTACTTACCACAGGATCAGATCAATGTATGTGATGTTGTTTAATATTTATTTATTTATACATTTTTACTTAATACTTTTACAATTTAGAAGGACTCACAAAGTGTTTAATTTTCATCATGTTGGTGCATTTGCGGAGGCCTATGTAGACATAGTACCAACTCTGTTAGAACAGAGTACCAACTCATAAACTGATGATGATGATAGTTGATTACTTAATAATTATTTAAGACACAATATTTATAATACATATATATTTATAGACATAATTGCAAGTGTATAAATACTGTGAATATTTTTTATAATATAAGTATATGATTTTGTGATATAAGCCCTAGTCTGTCCTTTTAATGATTACAATCAAACCTGGAAAAGAATATGCAATAAGATATTATCATCATCATCATCAGCCCATATGTCCCCACTGCTGGGGCACAACCTACCCTAAACTAGAGTTTTTTTTTGCTAACTGACTAACAATGATGGCTTGGAGGAGTATTGTCATTATCAACAGGCTCGCGGGTGAGCGGATGGCTCTCACCCCTAGCTAAACTAGAGTGATTTGCAATAAAATGACCTAAACTTTACCCAACATGTTCATATAGACTCTGTATAATTACTTATTTTTTGCAACCAAGATTACCTATTGATCTATTTCAACTGAATTATATCAATTAATATGGCCAAATAATTTCTGTATTTTTCTTTTTAACAAGCAAGAACATCTCTCAGTCTATTACAACCAAATACACATTAAAATGTCACAACATGAAGAGTGTGGCTCAGTTATCATTATTCTTGTGACCTGACCATTTTTGTGTAAAGAATAGTATTGGTTAGCTAATTATGTATCAGTATGCCATTATAATATTATGTATGTAGGTACAAATCAACTTGGAGCATTGAGTAGAGTAGAATTATGTAAATCAGACCCAAATGTGTATTGAATTCTGATAATTACTCTAAATATACTGCAAAGACCACACATAGAGCACATTTGAGTCAAACAAAACTTATTTACAGCTACTCTTATGACCCAGATCTTAGGCTTAGCAAAATTCTGTGTGATAAGCTTGTATAGAAACAGTTATCAAAATGTTCATGTTGTATATGACAATATATGGAATGTAACAATGTTATACTGTTTTTGAAAGCATTATCGAGCTGTAAAGAACTTTCCGGCGGCCAGTAACACCCCAAAAACACGGTGTTTTATTTACTTAGAGTGATAAATACTGTCATGGCCTAGAAAACGTTAACGTCGTAAAATCACGGAAATAGATCGGCGCGAACGGAGCGCGCGCGTACGTACCATCGTTGGGGGGCGCCGGGCCAGCGTTGTGACCGATCCCATTCACCCCATAACCAGAATTGACGAAACCATAATCATGGAACGCTTTAGCTTCTGATGAATGTTCACACGTATCCCGCCTTTCGGGCGCCGCACAGTACAGGTCCCAGAAGACGCACCACCACGAATGCAGGAACCCGGGCGGCTCCCCGAGCGTTATATTCTTCTCCCATCGTATTTCTGAGAGGAACGTCTGAGCGGCTTTCGTTGCACCGACATGAAGCAGGTACTCGTAGACATACAGCGCCAACTTTTCACGAGCCTGAGCGTCCGAAGGCACCGTAGAGCCTTTGCCCTTGGCATACATATCGACTGGAAGCCGACTTTTATGATAAAATTGTTTATTATTTACATTAACGCTTTATATCAATAAATTCAACTTCACAAAATGTCATTGATCGATGGCGACATTTGGCGTCTGTGGCATAGAGAAATAGGCTTGTTCTCGTAAACATAGAACTGTCATTAATTTTACTCTATGGCTGCTGGGACCGCAGATTAAACAATGTATAGGCTAATACACACGATCTTTAATCATTTACATTCTAAAAATAGTTTTTTGGTTTGGGATCAATATTTTTCACTCTAAAAACCAATCCTTCTCTTGCAAAGTCCAAATTCAATGTAAAAACAATATTTTTATCATAAATTAATTGTAATCGAAAAATTCCACGATGACTCAGCTAGTCACAGCTAGTAGCTAGTAGCTTTGAAAACTATTAGTGTTACATTGATCAATTTTAATTATTATAAAATTAGAACATTACTTTCTGATAGACAGTAAACTGCAAAATATTCATTACATACGGAAATAAAACCGTCGATGACCACTTGACCTTAATGTCATAGACAACTTCCGTTTACTTTTCAGAGTAATGTAGCGAAATCAAAATATGAAAACACACTCCAACTCTAGCAATGTCTGCGTTTGTCTATTCCTTCTTCCTTTTCGTGCGGCCGTGTCACCGCGTGGTTCACTGCCGCGTTTCTCAAAGAAACACTCAAAATGGCTATCAGACCAGTATACAGGCCCACAATCGTCAAAAAGAGGACAAAAAGGTTTATCCGCCATCAATCGGATCGCTATGACAAACTTAAGCGCAACTGGCGTAAACCCAGAGGTACGATTTTTTCCATTTTACCAAGTGTGCAGCATTTCATGTCATATTTTTAATTTATTGATTTTCGATGAATTATCGCAAAAATCATTGAATTTATATGTGACACGTGCATTTATTGCAAATTTTGTACAGGAATATCATGCAATTGAAGGTAGTTTATTTACGAAAACCGAACCCACATTGAGGTTATGTTGGTGGTATGGTCGGTACAAAATCGCAATAAGGGCATGAAAATCACGAAAATGTGCAAGGGCACTCTGTGTTATACATATTCAATATGATAATTACAATTTGTTACCTTGCTACAGCAATTCTACCGAATCCTATTCCGTTTAGCTCTCATAGCTATTCGGTCATAGCGGTAGATACAATCACATCGATTATCTGGATAATGTGCCTTCACATGTTCTTATTACCGTGGCTGTGATAAAGTTTAATATTAGGCTAGTACATAATAAATACCAGAATACTGTGTCAACAATGTGCCATGCCTTGCATGTCCCTAGTTTGTTTTGTCTTGAACTTTAGTGATCAATGTACAAGCATTGCCTGGCCAGTCTGTGACGAACCTTTTTTTGTCAATTTAATTCTTTACCGGGCAGAGGAAAATCCCATCCAAATCTGGACCTTGTATACTTTGCATGAGGTCCAACACCAATGAAAAATTTTGACATGCTGTGCCAATTCAGTAGTAATAAAAATTGCTCATGGTATCCACCCGCGGATGAGGTATAATTGGTTATTTTTTCTGACTGACATAATTTCATGATGGGTTGGAGACAGGAGTAGCCTCATCATCATCTAATATGTGGGGGAGTGGATGGCTGATATTGATTGATGCTCCATGACATTGTCTTATTAGTTTATATTCTTATGTCATCATTTTAATAAACTAGACATAGATTTGTAAACATACACAAACAAATGACAACAAAGATTGAAATAAGATTAGTTTCGTTGATTTTACTACTAAGCTAAGCATTATGAGTCATGACATATCAAGCTCTGTAGAGCTCATGGTCACAGGATCACCTCCAATATTACCATTGTAGTTGTTAAGATTTAGGGGTGAGAGGAATCTGCTCCCCCGCAAATCCGGTGATTATGACGAGGCTACTCCAAGCCATCATATTATGTCAGTTAGGAATAAAAATGAACTTCACAAAATGTCTCAACGATTCTATTCGTAACTCATTCCAGGTATTGACAACAGAGTCCGCAGGCGCTTCAAGGGACAGTACTTGATGCCCAACATCGGTTACGGATCAAACAAGAAGACCCGTCACATGCTCCCCAACGGTTTCCGCAAGGTGAGATGAAGGAACAACTTACTATAATTACAAAATTAAATATTTGTTGTTATGGGTGGGTCTAAATGCGATATTAGAAGTAGCAAAAGTTCTCTGTAATAGCATGGCCCGGGTGATCTGGGACCTCTATACTCTATTAACATTGAATAAAAATCATAATGTGTATTAGTGAATTGTTTGCTAAAATTACCTTTAAACCTTCCTGGCTTTTCACTAAGAAGTTTGAAACGGGGACATTTCCATACACAACTAAAAACTATTCGACTTCTGGTGGCCTCAAATCAATTATTTATCTTAGAACTGTTTAGTGTGGCTTTATTTCATTCTTATTAGATACTAGTGGTCCCGGCGTATTTCATACCGCCAATACTGATTCATTTTCTATATTTTCTCATTGAAACCTTCCCTGGACTACGACAAACATTTTAAAACCAAAATTACCTAAATCGTCTATTATAGCTGACTCGGCAAATATGTATCAAATATTGAATACCCTCTTAGGCAGTCATTATCTCACCATGAGATCAATGCAAAGAATCAGAGGGTAGATTGTACCACCTACTCCACCCCCATGACATTATATTGTGTCATGGGGACTAAAATTGGGTGAACATTTTATTTAAAACAGAAATTTAATTTTTATTGCATGTAAATCATAGTATGGCCTAATAGCGTTAACACTACAGTTGCGTCCTATATTAATCTGTAACCAATAGTTATATTTCAGAGTGAGAATCAACTCAGTAAAAAACATTTTGTTCATAATGAAACATAACAAAGTCCTGTATATTCTTTTAAACTTCTAATGGCAACAGATTAATTTATTCTCACCATTATTTTATTCAGAACCATCTGATGGGCAAGGCATGTTTATTTTTAAAAAAGTCAAAGTCTCGGATATTGGTGGGAATACTTCTGGGTCCAGAAAACCTCTCATTCTCCTCAGAATCCTTAAACAGGCACAGCTAGTGGTTTTGGACCATAATTCAACACAATAAGGTCCAAATTATGGTGGCATAATCGCCAGTGCCTTACAAAGCGTTAATTGATTGCTAATGTACTTAACTTATCTTTCTAAATACTGGTCCACCACCACTACATTACGCTGTAAGAGCCACTCCCATGCAAGTCCACTGATGATAAAGAGGCTATTCCAAGCCATCATCATGTCAAAAAAAAGTTGTATCCATAAACATACAGCCTAATTTACACCCAACCATCTTCTCAGGTCCTGGTACACAATGTCCGCGAGCTGGAGATCCTCATGATGCAGAACAGGAAGTACTGCGCAGAGATTGCCCACGGAGTTTCCTCCAAGAAGCGCAAGTCTATCGTTGAGCGCGCCCAGCAACTCAGCGTGCGCGTCACCAACGCTGCTGCGCGACTCCGCAGCCAGGAGAGCGAATAAGCCTAGGGTTAATGCTATAAAAAAATAAAAACTTAAAAAAACTCTATGGTTGTCTTTTTTTTACCAAGACTAGGCTGTACGGGCTGGAATGTCATTGCATAAATAGGAAAAAAAACTTTTTTTGAGGGTCCTAACTTTTTGGTTTGGTATGTAAATTAATAAAACTAATAGTCTGGGGCGAAAGTTTGGAAAAGTACAAAAAAAAAACTACATTCAATTCATTTTTATATTGGACCCATTTAAAAGGTATAGGTAGTTGTAAATGTAGCTGTACCTACTAAGATCTCTATCAACAGTCTCTTTTAGCCATGACAGGTGGACTGCAGCTAGATCGCTTACCGTCGTCTCCTCCAAGAAGTGCAAGCCGATCGTTGAGCGCGCCCAGCAACTCTGCGTGCGCGTCACCAACACCGCTGCGCGCCTCCGTAGCCAGGAGAACGAATAAGCCTATACTCTATTCCAATTATGAAGTCCTTTTTGACAGATGTCAATAGTTCAGTACTAGGGAAGTACCCTTAGAAATCGTGGGCGTCAAGATGGCGGGACCACGTCTGGTATTGAGGAAATGATGCCACCAGGATTTAATACAGAAATAGTACCAATTTATACTTTCGTTACACCCAATGAATTTGAAATTATTCGATGGAGAAAGTGATCCCGCCATTATGACGTCAAAATGGCGGGACCACTGTTCAATCAATGAAAAACACAGGATATTATCTTAAACTGAACACACTAAATTTTAGTACGACTACGTTTAATCATATTATACCTATAAAACGGTTATTTCAATAAAAAATAAGTATTTATACATTGACATTTGAAACCGCCTACAGAAAAAGTATCTCTCAGTCAGTTATAATTTTTTGGCTCTTATAATTTATTTAGGTGTGGTTAACATTTTACTTAAGAAGGGTTATTCTAAGTTTTTTTATTTTAATTTTTGTACATGTTGGCTACAAAATTTTTATTTTGTGCATTAAAATTTTTAAGCAAATAAACATAAATAACTGAATAACCAGGTATTGAAAAATGATAAATTCAATAATTAAATTAAAAAGTGACAAACCCTGTTTTAACTGACTTCAAAAAAGGAGGAGGTTTTTAACTCTCAAATTTTATAGGCAAATGTACTGCGTTTTACATATTTTCTAAAGTTGAAGGAAGGGATGAAGGATATTGCCTTCAGGTTTATAATGTCCTCTTGTCCGAAATGTCCCTTTTCCCAAAAGGTCCTTTTCCCGAAATGTCTTTCCCGTAATCAATATAGTAATATTATTATTATGACTGTACCAGGGCCAAAAACAATCGCTCGCGATTTAAAATCAATAAAACTGAAATACCTCTTTAATAAAACAAAAAAAAAATATTTAAATTAAGAAATATTGTTTAAATAAAGTCGCTAAAATATAATTCAATATTAATATAATAATATTTAAAAAATCATATTGAAAAGTTTTTGTAATTTTTTTGACTTGAGACTTGATGATTTATTTTTAATAAAAAAAATTGGTTGTTTATAAAGTAGGTTTACGATCGAGATGTTTACGTGATAACGTGTTAATCTCCATTCGTTTCTATGCCGCTAGAGTGTGAGAGACGGAAGATCGGTCCACTCACTCGAACGCTATGCCAGCCTCCGCTCGTGAGGATTCCGCGTGACAAGTTTCACGGAATGACTGGCAGCGCTCGAGATGAGACGGGAGATCGGTCCATCTCTCTCTCGTTATACCTGCGATCGCGCTAGTGAGGTTTTGGTGTGACACAAGTTTCTGAACATGTCAATCGACTAAAACGATTTTAAAGACGTTTTATTTAATTCATATTTCAAACATACCCAATCGATTATTCTATCTGTTTTATGGACATTTCGGGAAATGGACATTACGGGAAAGGGACATTTCGGGAAAAGGACCTTTTGGGAAAAGGGACATTTCGGACAAGAGGACATTATAAACCTGAAGGCAATATCCTTCATCCCTTCCTTCAACTTTAGAAAATATGTAAAACGCAATAAATACATTTGCCTATAAAATTTTAAGGGTTAAAAACCTCCTCCTTTTTTGAAGTCAGTTAAAACAGGGTTTGTCGCTTTTTAATTTAATTATTGAATTTATCATTTTTCAATACTTGGTTATTCAGTTATTTAAGTTTATTTGCTTAAAAAATTTAAGGCACTTTTATTTTGTAGCCAACATGTACAAAAATTAAAATAAAGAAACTAAGAATAACCGTTCTTAAGTAAACTGTTAACTGTAAAGTTAAAAAACAAACGCCTAAATAAATTATAAGAGCCAAAAAATGATAACTGGCTGAGAGATACTTTTTCTGTAGGCGGTTTCAAATGTCAATGTATAAATACTTATTTTTTATTGAAATAACCGTTTTATAGGTATAATATGATTTAAACGTAGTCGTACTAAATCGTATTAAAATTTAGTGTGTTCAGTTAAAGATAATATCCTTTTTTTTTCATTGATTGAACAGTGGTCCTGCCATTTTGACGTCATAATGGCGGGACCACTTTCTCCATCGAATAATTTCAAATTCATTGGGTGTAGAATTTTTCTACGAAAGTATAAATTGGTACTATTTCTGTATTAAATCCTGGTGGCATCATTTTCTCAATACCAGACGTGGTCCCGCCATCTTGACGCTCACGGTTAATGCTATAAAAATATCATATCGATACCTTAAATCTCAAATGGCGTAACCACCAAAACGCAACTTTTCAGGAGAGCAAAAAAACGAAAAAAAAAAGTTTTTTTTTCATATAACTTTGTCAATTTCAATGCAGTGAAAATGTTTTATACATCAAATTTCTTAGAATTTTGAGATAAAGGCTTCAGTAAGAACTCTTTGCACCTAAATCTTATATTTAACAAACTAGAAGTCGGTTACGCTTGTGAAAATATTACGAAAAGGCGTTTACGCATCATAAAAAAAAATGATTTTTAAGAGGTGAAGGTCGTATCTCCCGAAAGTAATTGTCTTTTGTGCTTTAAAATAACTTAATAATGAATGAAAACGTAAAATTTCCACTCTGTATTACGCTTTTTACAAAGTTTCGCCATATGTCACGTTTTCATAGTGATGTAATGGGTAATTCTCACCTTGTAAGTTTTATAATAGGATGAAGAATTTTTGTACATGGGAAATTTCACGTATAGTTATACGTAATTCGATTAATTTTGTCATTCGTAACCCCTGCTGCTGTATATTCACCATACATTTATCTATGTATTCAGCCATTTGCGTACTTGTGCGCATAGATTAAGTTCCTCCTCGTATTTATTATTTTTTGTGACCGTTACGTTGACTTTGGCGCGTTATTGGTCTTTGATTCTGATTTGTGTTTGGACTTTGATTTAAAATGCCGAAACAAGGAAAAGCAATAAATAGCCAATGTCTCCGCAATCTTAATCCCCCCGCGCATCAATACTAACAATAATAATGACAATCATGTGTTCAGCGATTTTGGGTGTAAACGCCTTTCTTTTGTATTGCAATTTCGAAAAATAGCGTGTCTAACGAGTTACGCCGGAAAATTATGTCTCTTACACCCTTTTTATTTGACATTTTTTTCACGTCACAATAATTTCTAGGGGCGTAACCACCAAGTAAATTAGACTAAGCCTTTTACGACCTGTTTACCTTATGAAAAGTGTTCAAATCTATAAAAAACATTGGGTCGTAATAACCTTTTTTTGCGAATTTGAGGATTTTAAATATACAGATCGATAGAGAAAAAAAAACTGAATAAAACTGCATTAAAAAGTCATTTTGACCAAATTGGCGGTTACGCCATTTGAGATTTAAGGTAGCGATATGGTTGTCTTTTTTTTCCTTGGTTTCTTTGTTTTTACCTAAGCATAGGCTGTACGGACTAGATTCTCTTTGCATAAATTGGACAGAAAAAAAGGATTTTGTAATGTTGTAAAAAAAGAAAAACTTTATTTTTTTCGAAGGTCCAAACCAAGTTATTTAAGCCAATGACTTAGGAATTATTTAGTCATTGATTTAAGCTTCTTGGTCCAAACTTTTTTGGTTTGGTAAGCAAAGGAATAAAGACGAAGTCTGGGGCAAAAGCTTGGTAAAGTAAAAATAAAACTATGGTTAGATTTTATCCTTTGAGTTCTTTAGTCTAGAACATTAATAAATCCGTTTAAAAATGACATAAAAAAATGTTGTTCTTAAGGATTTCTTATGTAAGAGATTTTTTTTCTAACTGAGTAGGCTTGTCAACATCACCACCAGAGGCACGGAAAAGAGCGGATAGTTCGTCACCATGCTTTTTAAGAAACGAATTTGAGCTTCATATATACCTACCAATTACTAAGAATATACCTACAAATACAAGTTGTCTATGGACTTGGACATAATGACGTATTTTAAAAAAATGTACGTTCCCACTAGTTCTCTAAATTTAACTTAATGGGTAAATAGGTTTCGGATCAGCTTAACTACCTAGATCTCTCCCACGCGGGCTCATACTCAACTTCAACTTCATCCGTCGTATGGAAATAAAGGTCCCCACCCTCACTACTGGGCACTGACCCTAAACTAGGGCGAACAGGCCTTAGTCAACCACGCTGGACCAGCCCATTAATGTTACTTTTTTGTGTGTAAATTTTTTGTTTTGTTTTTGGTAACTAAATAAAATATTTTTCTTTCTTTCTTTTCTTTCCTTCAACGTTAGAATTTCTTCGTAGGAGTGAAAGGTTTCCTCATTACATACATAAACGTATCGCCTTTCTCCCATAGGGGAAGAGGGATACTTCTCTTCCTGCCATGTGCTACGGTCCTGGCACACCACTTTCGCTTCATCCACATTCATCACCGTTCATCATTAGAACGTCGAATATTTAAAATTTGAAAACACAGTGGTACGTGGCGGTGTTTAAACTAGCGACCACGCGAATGACAAGCAACTATGTTATTTCCTAATGACACCGCAATAAAATGAAAAAAGTGTGCAATAAAATTATTTTCGTTTGTCAATCGTAAGATGCGTGATTCAGAACACAATGAAGTGTCACAGGGATCATCTTAGCTGAAAAAGAGTATAGTGAATATCTCATATTCGTTAACCCTCATTGGTAAGATAAGTTTAGGAGTGATCCTAAAATGGAAGATCTTCCGCCGTGCTGGGTGATCGTGCTCGGGGACCATGGTCCAATTACCATATCACCGGGCTTGCGGGGGAGCGGATGGCTCTCACCCCTAAATAAATTTAAACGACGTTTGCCTGAGGGTGCCCCCTAGCGGGGCTCGACCTCGGCTCAGGGCGTCGTTGGGCGGTCCCTAATGCGGACGTAGGTTTGGGGAGAAAAACGACCCGGCACGTGCCGGTATCGAGTAGTAAGAGTCGCGGAAGCTAAGGGGCGGGTTCGCGGCGTTCTAGGACCCCGCCGGCGGGTGAGGAATAATGGACGGTTTGAAGTGTTCTGTGTCGCGAGTAGTTGAGCGAGCGTGATGGGGTCGTCGGGATCCAGAAGTACGTTCCTGGGATTACCATTTTGGTTTTTGCCCTATATATAGTTAGTGGCCCGAATAATTTTGCAGTGAGATGTAGGTTTCATGCTAATGGCTTTTTCTTGTGAAGATGGTATGTTAGCGCCATCTGTTGGTAGATGTGCGAAGTTCTTTATCTGATGTCGCCACAATAAGGTTTTATTTTGTTAACTCATTTAGGTATAATTAATCAATTACCTAACTTACGTAACTAAAACTTCATGTTATTACGTAGGTACCTAGGTATAGAGAAAACCGGTATTCACATTAATTCAAGTAGGTACGACATAAATGTACCTAGTTAGTTTAAGATAAAAATATGTCGTAATAGGTCCTATTATTAGGTACCTACTATAGTACCTACTTGAGCGTAGATTTTAGCAATAAAAGATAATAAGTAGGTATAGACCAGTTAAATAGATCTAAAATTGGGTTGATGTTACGATAATTCGCACAAAGCTAAAAATGCTTGATTTTTTTAATACATTTTCTTCTTAAAACACATAATCCCATGTAAGGGTGATAATGTTTCAGTTTTAATTTTACGTATCAACATAATTAGTAAATAGGTACAATTTTGTAATAAAATATGTCAATTTTAATTTAACCAGGTACCTAACCTATACTATTTTGAAAATTTCAAAGCTTTTGGACCTTTTGAGGGAATAAGGATTAAATTAGTTAGATATGGAAATTTATTTACCTATTTATTTATCAACAAAATCTTTACTATCCTTACAGGCTAACTTAACCTAATACGACAGAACAGACTACACTATTTATATTATTTACACTTGCACAATTATTTATAACTACAATTATATAATTCTATTAATGATTTTATTTCGAGTGTTGGCTGCTGCGATACAAGCAATTGTGCTTAGTGCAGTCGCTAGATTTAAGGAATTTATGTACCTAGATGTTTATTATGGAAATAAAGATAAAGAAAGACATATATTTAAAATGAATGTAATTTTCATGTATGTGTCAATGTATTTTTCACGGCAACACGACGCCATATTTGACGAACAGCTGATGCCACCATTGGTAGATGTCAACGTCGGGGTCGTTGCTGATGGTCAGGTTATCTCTGATGTGCATACACGCCCTGGTCTCCTGGTCGTACGGGGTCCACGTGACGCCGAACGAAGGGTCCGGGGTTGGGTTCCTGGTTGAGGCAACGATCATGAATTTAGTATAGACTCCAGTACAAATGGGTACCTAGTAGGGTATAACTTCAAATTGTCATGGGTAACACACATCATTATCATCATCATCATCATCATCAGCCCATATACTAAGGCGATAGGGCCTTAATCGACCACGCTGGCCAAGTGCTGGTTGGGGCAACGATTATGAACCTATAACAGAAGAATCGTCTACTCAGTAAAAATTACTACAATTATGGTAACAATGAGAGTATGAGTAAATTAATTTGATGGCAATACGTACGCATGAAGTCCAACTGCAGTTCGATTGGCTATTTTTAACGTGGCATTGACAGACATGTCAATATTCACCAATCTTGCTGCAGTTGGACCTCACGCTTACGTATTGCCATCTAGTGAATTTATAGCTTCTTCTTCTTATCGTGTGGTTGATGAACAACCTGGTGTCAGAGTTTAAGCCGCCCGTAGGCCTCTGACATGGCTGCACACACCTTTGAAAAATTTCTCAGGTGTGCTGGTTTCCTCACGATGTTTTCCTTCACCGTTAAAGCGTCGAATAATGGTACATATGAATTTCAATTTTGAAAAACACATTGGTACCTGGCGGGGTTTGAACTGGCGACCTCTCGCATAGCAAGCAACGACCTTAACCACTCGGCCATCGACGCTTTTTTATATCGATAATTTATAGCGATAGTATCCTTCCTCCCCTTTTCCTTCCCCCGTCATACATCCTTGCTACTCGTGGGAACGCAATGACCTTGTTAAAACAATGCACAAGGCAGAATGGCGGCGACGTGGTCCACAACCCGTCACGTCACGTTTCCCACAGAGGTGAAAAGTGGATCGCTGGAAGTGATCTCTGCCTACCCCTCTGGGAAAAAGGCGTGATTTTATGTATGTATGTATGTATGTGAATTTATACGCTTTAACCCTCATTAGGTCAATTTAGAAGGAACTACAGTAGAATAAAAGTATTACAAATACAAAACTCGCAAAAAAAACTATTATAAAACCTTTTTACGGCCAAGTAGGTTCTGAACGACAGGGTTCCGTTCATATGTTCACATTTTTTTTCCTAGCTAACTACGATGATGGCTTGAAGTAGCCTCGTCATCATCACCGGACTTGCGGGGGAGCAGATGGCTCTCACCCCTACGATGATGGCTTGTAGTAGCCTCGTCATCATTACCGGACTTATGGGGGAGCGGATGGCTCTCACCCCTACGATGATGGCTTGGAGTAGCCTCGTCATCATCACCGGACTTGCGAGCGGATGGCTCTCATAAAAAGTGACCAATAACAGATCGTTATACATATTCTCGTATTATAATAGGTTAGCACACTCACCCATACTTTGCAAAGTTGGTCCACAGGGCTGTCGTCATATTAATCAGTCGGAACTCTCTTGAATTTACCTTCACAGACTCAAGAAGGCGAGCATCAAATAGGTACGTGATGTCATCCCCGTGGCCAGCACCCTTAATGCCATATTTCAAGCCGAAGGTAGTAAAGACATTCCTGTCAGATATAAGTTCGAACCTGTACAGATAAGTCTTGGAATCTCTGTCAGGCAAATGCCTGAGAAACCTGTGAGTGTTGTAGACGAACGTGTGATCCTGGCCATGTCTCAATAGCTGTGGCATAGTTTCGCTCGTTATAAATTTATCTCCAAAATACTTCTCCTTTATCATCTCTCCTAGAGGCAGCCAGTCTTCCATTGGTAGCTTCATAAGAATCTCACGGGGTATCATTAATTCTGCGTAGCGGTTGTATAAATCGAACTCGTTTGAGGATTCCACATTAGGTATTGTGATTAAGTATTCGTTATCTGTGTACCCTAGAAGCAGATCAACGTCATGCATGTAGCCTTTCTCCATTAAATTGTTTGGAGTGTCTGTGAAATAGCGCTCTTGCCCAAAATCACTCTCTTTATCTGGTAGAAACAAGTTTCTAGATAGCGTAAGTTTCGCTCTCAAGTCTTCCTGTGATAGAACGGCAATGCTCCTATTCAAGAAAGTTTCTGCTGGGAAGCTCTGTAGGAATTCTAAGAGCTCATCGGGATTGTGAGTGTTCTTCCCCAGTATTTTACCAAGGTTGTACGATCGCTCCTTGATCCCGAAAGCAAGGTTGCAAGACTTGATGAATGGTACGCCGCTCATGCTAATCGCTCTCTTGAACAGCCCCTTAGTCATCGGAGACATCATGTGGTAGATGACCATCACCCCGCTGCTACTTTCACCCATAATGGTCACTTGGTCGGGGTCACCACCAAACTTCTCTATGTTCCTCTGCACCCATCTCATGAGCACTACACTATCCTTCATCGCAGCGTTCCCTGGCACCTGTTCGCTGTCCAGATTTAGAAAGCCCAAGATGTCCAGGCGATAGTTGAATGTGACCAGCACAACACCTTGGTAGACCAAGAAATCTGGTCCGTGGATCAAGTCATTCCCTGACTGCGAAGCCCAACCGCTTTCGTGTATGAAGACTATCACTGGAAGGAGTTTCTTTGGATCCAGGGACGGCGTGTATACGTTCGCGAAGAGGCAGTCTTCCTCTCCGGTTAAGATGCCGAACATGGAATGGAATTGGGTACAAATGGGTCCATGGCTTTTGGCATCTCTGACTCCTTTCCATCCTTTATGCGGTACGGGATCCTGAAAGTTATCATACAATTCTAAGTTCTTAGCAGAAATCTCACATAAATACAATATCATACATTTTTCCGATTCCAAGCACTTGTGTTACGGATATCAGAAACAAAAGTGGGGTATACTACCGGTCCTGAGTCACAACTCCTGGCGTATAAGATACCTAATAAAATAGTATGTGAATTTGTATAACATATTAACTATCATATAAAAACTTGTCTCACCTTAAACCGCATCGCGCCCACCGGCGGCTCGGCGTACGGGATCCCCTTGAAGCTGTAGTACTGCCCCGGGCCGAAGGAGAGCGACACGAGTTCCCCGTCCAGCCATCCCGAGTCTATTTGGACCTTCACCAGCTCAGCGCCATGACACTGTATGAGCATGTTAGCAAATTGAGTTTGGGAATTATCAAGGGCGTACCCCCTTGGACACAGTATTGTAACGTGCCTAGGAGGTGCCCATCAAAATCAATTAGATGGACCCCCTACTAAGTTTCCTTGGGGGCACAAACGAAGTAAATATATCTGGCTAGATTTAAAGCTACCTACATTATTGTGTAACTTGACATAGATTTTTTTGTTGTTGTACTGCGTTTTAAATAATTTTTGTTTTTTGACGTGACAACGTCTTATAAATTGGTTTGCCGGGTGACGTTTCAAGAAACTGCGTTACGCTCCGCTCACGTTATGCGCTCACAATGAGAGCGAGTGAGAGGCACGCGTCCCTTCCACTCGGGCATGGTTAGCCCACGTGGTTAGTATTATTAAAAAAAAATAGATACGATTATTCGATGCTAAACCTAGGAGACCTTTATCGCCTAAACTCCTGCTTTGCCTCTGCATGATCCTAGGATGGTGTTTAATCAGGGATGTAGCTGCCGTCGTATCAGCCGTATCAATTATCATTATTTTGACTGCCTCATTGGTCTATTGGTAGAAAGTGCTGCGTTAGGACTGAGGAGTCCCCGGTTCGAGTTTTTATTTTCCCAACTGGCTAACGATGATGGCTTGGAGTAGCCTTGTCATCATCACCGGACACGGAGAGCGGATGGCTCTTACCCCTAAATAAATTTAAACGACATTTGCCTGAGGGTGCCCCCTAACGGGGCTCGACCTCGGCTCAGGGCGTCGTTGGGCTGTCCCTAATACCTGTATAATAAGGGTAATTTCCTTCAGTCCCATAGGATCCACTATTTCGATCCACCAGTGGATCGAATATCACGCCGAAGTTCACTATGATCCACCAATGGTCTCGGTGGATCCTGTGATACTTCTATCTTCTAATAATTTGGGGAGAGAAACGACCCGGCACGTGGCGGTATCGAGTAGTCCCGGTTCGAGTCCAAGGTAAAAAAATAATTCTTCAAAAAAGTTTTACGAATCGAATTGTGTCTACCAACTTTCAAAGCCTCCAGTGAAAAAAAAGTGCCTGTGTTTTTTTTCTAGAACTTATTTTAAAAACTACCTACATTCATGGATAGTATACCCTGAAAATTTCATACCGCTACTGCCAGAGCATCAAAACGAAAAATTAACGCGAATGGCACAGGTGCACATAAATCAGTGTTTTTATTTTTCATGTAAAACATTTATTTAAAAAATAAATCGATATGTTTCAGCAAATTTATGCTATGTTAGTAAGATTAGTAGCAGTAATTTTACAGAATTGCAAATTGAAGGGGTGAAAATCAAACAGAGAAAATTTACATAATTTTTTTCAATAATTTTTTTTATAGTAAGTGTTCATAATGGGCATTATTATTGGCTATGCATAGCTTAGACCTTCTTAAAAAGCTTTTCTGGAGGTTGTGGAATGCTTCTTTTTTGTAAAATTTTTCAGGGGCCCAAATTGTGACAAGGCAAAATGTAGTAGTAGCATTTTGCAACATCCGAAAAACCTTTGTAAAAAGGTGTCGTACTCGTTTATGCATAGCCAATATAGGAGCCCATTATGAACACTCAACGACTTCGGGAGGTTGTGGTGAAGGAAAACCCTTTGGGTCCGATGTGCTATGGCTGCGGCGAGAGGGGTCATATTCGGAGTAGTTGCCCCAAGCGAAGATGGCCGCGTAGAACGACAGTAGCGTCCTCTACACAGGTGGATGCAGAAGAGCTGTCGTTAAACTAGAAGGAGCCAGGGCCGTGGGGCGGGCGCTGGCTGGTGAACATCGAGCCCCTACCGTCACTGTTTCACAGATTGGTAATGGGAACAATCTTACTGTGGTTGGAGAGTTGAACAGCGTAACGTGTCATTTTACTATTGACACCGGTGCTTCAAGAACAATAGTGCGTCCGGAGCTATTGAAAAGGACTATTATGTGGAATCGCAGACCATCCGTTCAACTTCAAACAGCAACAGGCCAGCCAGTTACCGTCTTCGGTGAGACGATGGCGAAGATAACCGTTGGAGAACAGACCTTTGAATACGGTGTACTCATAGCAGACATCACGGACGACTGCATCATCGGATTGGACTTTTTAAGAGACCAGAAGTGTGTGGTAGACGTCGCTAAAGGAGTACTTAGTTTCCCCGAACAAGAAGTATTCCTGGAGGGAGCGAGATCATGCGCAGTTTACTGCCTGAAAAATACGACCCTACCGCCGAGATCTGAAACTCTGGTCAAAGTTAGATTCCCTTATACTGCGTGTCAAGGGCGAAGCGTCGTCATAGAAAACTGCGGCGACCATCCGAGTTGGATCACAGCAAGAACTCTGGCAATGACCGGAAAAGGAGCGCTGGTGCGAGTCGTCAATCTTAGCGGAGATGAAGTGCAGCTACGAAGAAACTGTGTCATCGGACGGTGCGATGCAGGTCAATCCATCAAAAGGCTGAAAAGGGCCCGGGAACCGGAATCCTGTCAACAAGATGACGTCACGCCGCTCCTAGCAAATTGTAAGGACAAGCTGTCTGAGCGGGAACATCAGCAAGCTAAAAGGTTGTTGCTAGATTTCAACGACATATTTTCGAAGGGTGACCATGATTTGGGAAGGACAGGTCTCGTTAAACACAGAATAGACACGGGAGACGCGCCACCAATAAAGCAGCGGCCTAGACGCCTTCCATTTGCCAAAGAGAAGGAGGTAGCAGACATGGTTGCTGAGATGCAGAAGAACCGCATCATAGAACCTTCAACAAGCCCGTGGTCTTCGCCAGTAGTCCTGGTAAAGAAGAAGGACGGCAGCACCAGGTTTTGTGTGGACTACCGGTTGTTGAATAATGCAACGAAGAAGGACAGCTACCCTCTACCCCGTATAGACGACACACTGGACATGTTGAGCGGCATGAAGTGGTTCTCAACAGTGGACCTTAAGAGTGGGTACTGGCAAGTTGATATCCATCCAGAAGACAAAGAGAAGACGGCATTTACGACTGGAACTAGGAATGGATTGTGGCAGTTCAACGTCATGCCCTTTGGTCTTTGCAACGCTCCGGCGACATTCGAGCGATTGATGGAAAGGGTACTGGTTGGACTTCTGGGTGATGCATGCCTGGTCTATCTGGATGACATCATTGTCATGGGTCGAAATTTTACAGAGCATGTCAGTAACCTGAGGAAGGTTTTCACCAGAATACGAGAAGCAAACTTGAGACTCAGCCCAAAGAAATGCACGTTTTTCAAGGAGGAAGTCGCCTACTTAGGCCACATTATTTCATCGAAAGGTGTAAGGACTGACCCAGAGAAGATAAAAGCTGTCCAAGAATGGCCTATACCAGTTAACAAGACCGACGTGAGATCATTTTTGGGTTTATGCGCATACTACCGGCGCTTTGTAAAGAACTTCTCTGATATAGCGAAACCTCTTCATCGGCTCACGGAAGATAAACGAGTATTCGCCTGGGACTCGGAATGTGATCAAGCCTTCTTCAGATTAAAAGAACACCTCTGCACCAGTCCTATACTTGGCTACCCGAACAGAGATGGAAGGTTTATCGTGGACACCGATGCCAGCAATACTGGCATAGGCTGAGTTCTGTCGCAAGAGCAAGGTGAACGAGAAGTGGTGATCGCCTATTTCAGTAAGTCACTTTCAAAACCTGAAAGGAACTACTGTGTGACTCGTAAGGAACTGTTGGCGGTAGTAAAGACTCTACAGCATTTCAACAAGTACCTCGTTGGAAGACAGTTTACCCTGCGGACAGATCATGCTGCGTTAAAATGGCTCTTGCAGTTTAAGAACCCTGAAGGACAAGTGGCGCGGTGGCTAGAGCAACTACAGGAGTACAATTTTACAACAGAACATCGGAGTGGTAGAACGCATTTGAATGCCGATGCCCTATCAAGGAGACCTTGTCCTGTGGCCTGCAGTCATTGTTCTAAGACGGAGACTAAAGAAGAAGTCCGGATGATTACCACCCAGGGACTTGATAATGAATGGAGCGAAGACGCTATCAAAAATGCTCAAAAAGAGGATAGTGACCTGAGGAAAATATTTGAATGGAAAGAAATAGGTCAAAAACCTTCTTGGAGCCATGTAGCATCATCAAGCCCCGTCACGAAAAGTTACTGGGCACAATGGGACAGTTTGGAGATTAAGGATGGAGTACTCTTCAGGAAATGGGAAACACCAGGTGGGAGACATTTTGTCGACCGGTTGCTGTTACCACCATACAGTTGTGTAAAACCCGCCAAGTGACTCTGACCTCTCTCGGTCAGGTCGCGTTCCGGGATCAGCACTGTACGAACCGGAGCCAGGGGGGACCATTGGTGCGGCAAGCGCCGGACCAGTGGAGTCTTAGCGGCGGTATTGTGCGGGCGGAGCGGGTCAGCCCGCCGGCCAGGGAGACCCGTAGACACGGGGGCCCTTCCGTCCGGCGGACTGGCCAACTCCGACCCGCACAGCTCAATACCAATGCGAGACTCCACGCCTTGTCTCGTTGTTGCCGCAGCAGTGGTCTCCTTTTTCACGGCTTTCAGGGTGAGTGCGACAGGCTCAATATGGTCTATTGTGTCTGTCGACCTCATATTTGGATCTCACTACCGCTTACCATCAGGTGGAGTGAGGTCATCTTGTTAGCCTCTTTATAAAAAAAAAAAAAAAAAAACCAAAAGGGGATCAAACAACACTACAGCT